>SJYT01033797.1:217208-236921 GCA_006410635.1 Cephalophus harveyi
AAAAAAAAAAAGAAAACTTGTGCTAGCAATAAAATTTAGAAACATGTTAATTAAAAAAGCAAGAAAAATGCCAAAAGACACTATATATTTCTTACCTAACATTCAATTTTATATCTGTTGATTCATAAAATTCTTTGTTGACATCATACACAAAAATACCAAGCCAGCAGATTTTTAGGTGTTTTTTTTTTTTTTTCCATTCTTATAGAGAGAAATCTAGATCTTAGTTTAAATCATCAAAAGCAGGAGGTTTTAATAATTAAAATATGAGTTACAGGAAAGGCAAAATGGAGACAAAAGGTCATGTTGACAAATAGGTGTTAACAAAAAATATTTAGCACTACTGCTCTGTTTTAGATTGCCTGGCAAAACTGAGATTTCATCAGACTAGGTAGCAGAGAGATACTTCCCACTTATGTCCCTTTAAGAATGTGACATCTGTACCGATGTCCTATCTGTGAACTGGCACAGGCCAAAGACTGGGGGAGAATGTCAGTGAGTCAGGTTAAAAGTTTCTCAGACAACCTCTCAAGCTCTCCAGTTTATACCCGGGTCCTCTAGCAGTCCCTCAGCAAGGCTCTGCTGGCCTTGTGCAGATAGAAGGATGGAGCTAAAGTCAGATCTTCGGCACTGGACGCCGGCTCTGGGAGAGGCCTGGAAAAGAGCCTAAGTTGGTACTTTTTCTGTGTGTCATATTCAGTGCCTTTTGTTCATCTTAAGGAGGGTTTTAAAAGGAGTCTCTTCTTCATCCTCTTTCTCTGACATGCAGTAAGATAAAATACTCATAAGTAGCAGATGTATTTCATGTGTTAGATGTGATCTTTGGTATTCCTGTGATTTGTTTTTACCTATATTTGTGGTACATGTTATGTATGTTAATGATTATCTGGTCTCATAGTAACTTTGTTTTCCTTTTGTAGGAGAATCTTTTGTGCTACTTTTCATTGACACATTGTAAATTAATTACTAATTCAACAAAGATTTTGACCTCTCTCTACATTTTAAGGTATTTGTATTAATTTCTTCTCTTATGTCTTTAGCTGTCCAGACAACCCTCAAGTTTACATACAGTGAAAAATACCCAGATGAAGCTCCCCTTTATGAAATATTCGCCCAGTTAAATCTAGAAGATAATGATGTAGCAGACATTTTAAAATTATTAGCATTACAGGTAAGGAAATAACACGTTTTGTAATGGCATTATTTTATTGGCCTTAAATATTATACATTAATCTTGAGTTAGAAAATTAAATATGTATAATGATTGTACTGAACAAGGAGAATTCATGATGTATTTGTATACACACACACACACACACACATTCACAAAGCATCTTTATTATTGTTCTCTCCTGTACCTTTAAAATTTGAATAGGAGAAGTTCTCCCTATACCTTTGTTTGAAACTCAGCCCTGTGACTTTTAGGTGATAAAAAGTTCAATTAGGTACAGTAAGTTATAACACAATCATAATTTGGTTTTCAGAATATCTTGTCCCATGCACACTTAAAAATCCCAATTTAAAAAAAAGTAAAACTCCTAAGCCCTCTGATCTGTTGCAGTCTAGTTACCTGCAATAGAGGTGTGGTGATTGATTTTTTTCTCTCCTATCTCTCCTGCTGTCTAAACTTATGAACAGCAATAATGGTTTATGACCCTTCCAAGAGCAGGTGTTTACTTGGAAGAAAAAAAATGGGTATTGGAAAGTTCTTACCTGGCTAGTTCTCTGATGGGTCAGGCTAGTCACAGTCTAGGCGTGGTGTATATTTAAAGCTCTCTTTTACTTGGGTAGAGTTTTCATGGATTCTTCACAGTAGAGAGTAGGGAGGGCAAATAAAATCTTACTCCATCATCTTAAAAGCAGAAGTCCTAATTTTGTTTGTTTTTCTAAGAAGAACTGACAGAAAACGTCTCCACTGTAAATATGACTGGTATATTTCAAGAACTGTGGGTGCTCTCACTGTTGACGTTTTAAAAATATCTGGAGCTGTTAGAGAATGAGGAGTGAAAGAAGATATACCAAACATTAATTTATGCTGGTTCTAGGTCCTGTTCACTTCATTGCCCAGTATGAAGTCATATTCTTTCTATATCATTTAGTTTAAAGTGCTTCATTTGGAAACATTGTAGAAAGCCTGGAACAAGATACTGTATTCAGTCACTCATGTATTAATATAAGTTTCTTGATCGGAGTGATTTTTGTTAATATGCGTTTTATATTTTATTTATATTAAAACTCCTTTCTTTTAAAAATGAAGTTTTGATTTCTGATACTTAGCTGAGATCAGAGGTATTTAAGGCATATTTGTATCTTACTTCTTAGTTGTATTAGTTTTTAGTTATCAAAATAATTTATATTACAAAAAAACTCAGAAAATACAGAAAACAATGAAGAAGAAAATAAAGATTATTCTTAATCTCATCAGTCAGGTACAACTGCTTATTAACACTTGGTGTGAATTCAGAAAACTTTTTCCTGCAGTAGCTAGCAGTATCTAGCATGTTATCATCATTTTAGTTCTTGGGGGATATTTTGAGAGCTGTGATACAAACCTGAATTTTGAAGACAAAAGGATTTTCTAACATAATAACAATGTAGATACTTTTATGATTTGTCTTTATGTATCTTTTTTTCTTTCTTTTTGTAATGATTTAAAGCTATAATGATGAATATATGCTGGAGAACTGATGTTAGCTACTGTAGAAAAAGATTTTCTGAATTCTACCTACATATATGATTATTACATAGAATCTATTGAAATACCTGTTTTCAGTTGAATATAGCAAATTATAAGACTTTTAAAATTTAAGATGTTGTATATGGGCTTCCCTGGTGGCTCAGCTGGTAAAGAATCTGCCTGCAATGTGGGAAACCTGGGTTGGGAAAATTCCCTGGGGAAGGAAAAGGCTACCCACTCCGGTATTCTTGCCTGGAGAATTCTAAGGACTGTATAGTCCATGGGGTCACAAAGAGTTGGACACAACTGAGCAACTTTCACTTCACTTCATTTCACATATACACACACACACACACACACATACATCAGTTCAGTTCAGTTCAGTTGCTCAGTTGTGTCCAGCTCTTTGCGACCCCATGGACTGCAGCACACCAGGGTTCCCTGTTCGTCAGCAACTCCTAGAGCTTGCTCAGACTCATGTCCACTGAGTTGGTGATACCATCCAACCATCTCATCCTCTGTCGTAAATGATCCAAGAGTCTGAACTTATGGTGTAACTGAATTAGTGATCATATAAATGTATGAGTGTAGTGATTATACTAAAACACCTCCCGCCCACCACTGGTTAGTTGTTTTCATTTTTCTGAGAATTATGTTTCTAACTACACCTTTTTTTTCTTTTTTGGTTACATAGGCAGAAGAAAACCTTGGTATGGTGATGATCTTCACCTTAGTGACAGCTGTACAGGAAAAATTAAATGAAATAGTAGATCAAATAAAAACTAGAAGAGAAGAAGAAAAGAAACAAAAGGAAAAAGAAGCAGAAGAAGCTGAAAAGGTATATTTTAAAGTCATATTTTCTTTCATTATTCTTTAAATTTGTCATTTGGGGTTTTTTTTTTGTTTTGGAAATTTCAGTAATTTGAGAGGAAATCACAAAAATAAGCACAAGTGAAATTTAATAAAGCTTTACTAAGTAAAATTTTAGAAGGGCCCTCATTTACTTGGTGGGAATTGCACAATAATGATCAATCAGTTGGTTAAAGGTTAATAAAGTGCATGCAGGTAAAATCAAGAAATATAAATTATTTCCTTACAGTATAAAGTTTAGAATTATAAAGCTCCTGTCAGAATAATTTAAATATTTACTGAATTTAAAGAAAACCTTAGATTCTAAAATGAAGTAAAAAAAGGTAAGCAGGGATGTCAGTGTTATGAATTGATGTATATTTAAACATATTAATATTGACAATACCAGTGGAAACACCTCACATATTATCTTTGTTTTTTTGTAATAATATAAAAACAGACTTTTCTAGAGTAACTTGCCAAAACCAATGAGAGTAGCCAGTGCAGACAGAAATCAGACTAAATATTATGGACTTGAAACCGTTTTTCTTTTTGATTCCTCTCAGTGGCTGTGTTCATTAGTCTAGAAGTTCATTAGGCTTTATTTTCTAACTGTTGTTTCATTTATCTGGTGACGTGTTTTCTTCTTTCCTAAGCAATTATTCCATGGTACTCCTGTTACAATTGAGAATTTCTTAAATTGGAAGGCCAAGTTTGATGCAGAACTCTTGGAAATTAAAAAGAAACGGATGAAGGAAGAAGAGCAAGCAGGAAAAAATAAATTAAGTGGTATGACACCACCTCCCACCCAATATCCTATTCCCTTTAAGCCCTCCTATTATTACTTCTTGTATAGCAAGCAGATCATTTAGATAGATTTCTGTAAGAAAATAATATACTTAGGCATATAGGGCAAAAAGAGAGTGTTATCTCCATATGAGGATGTTTCTTCACACATAATTATCATTAATTTTTATGGCTTATCTTTCATCTATTGCAATGGATAGATCTTCAGATATAGCTGCCAAGACTTTTAGGATCGCAAGGCTTAAGAGTGGTGGAATGAAACCCATTTGTTTTTTCAAACTAGGCTTTCACTTGTTCCATTTTAGTGCCAATACATTTCATATGCCTCTTAGCTACTTACTGAGTTCATACATTTATTGAAATTCACAGAAAAATGGGTTTTCAGATTTTTTATATCTTTAACTTCTTAAAATTATTATACCTTTTAAAGGGTTGTAAGGAAGATGGAGAAAAACTATGCCATTCTAATTAAATATGTTTATTTCTTTTAGGGAGACAACTATTTGAAACAGATCATAATCTCGACACGTCTGATATCCAGTTCTTGGAAGATGGTAAGATGATACTAGAATTCCATATGTACATAATGTGCTGTTTTTAATATTAAACCATGAAAATCATAGTGATAACTTAATGTAAAATTTTCCTCCCAAAGCTCTAAAGAAACACACTTTGAAGAATAAATTCTAATGTTTGATCAGGTTATACATTAAACTATGGCAATGTATTTTTTTAAAGTTTTGTGATAAGGAAAATCAAAGATAGCAGTAGGTAAACAATATGATCACCTTTGCCTCTAACACTTGGTAAACTAGGCCACTGTGACTCAGATCACCTGTTTTCCTCAAAGTTATAGTATCACAAATCTATGGGAACTGTAATCCATGGTCTGTCATGGAGCTTTATAAAAATTGCAAACCTGGAACTAACCGAAAGTCTTGTATTTCACACCACTCTTACTGTCTTTGGAACATCTAGTCCCTTGTGCTTTCCTTCTCTTTTTTATCCTAACCCTTATCCTCCTGCTGTCTTCATCTATTCATTCCCATCCACCCACAAATATGGTGGCTCAGACAGTAAAGCATCTGCCTACAATGCAGGAGACCCGGGTTCGATTCCTGGGTTGGGACGATCCCCTGGAGAAGGAAAACCCACTCCAGTATTCTTGCTTAGAAAATCCCATGGATGGAGGAGCCTGGTGGGCTACAGTCCATGGGATTGCAAAGAGTCGGACACGACTGAGCGACTTCACTTCACTTCCCTTTCACTATAAGCTTGGCACTGACCTGGGCGCTGAGGCTAGAGCAGAGAACACTTCAGAGAAGTCCCTTGCCCTCACGGAGCTGGAGGCCAGTGAGTGTCTCTTAAACGTAGAGCTCCTTACTCAGTCTCCCTCTCGTAGCTCCCCGAGTTCTGTACTCCATCATCCTTCTATCATGCCCATCGTACCTGCTGGATCCTCTAGCATCAGGCCTTTGGACCTTATTCCTGGACTACCTTTTGGAGAAGGGAAGAAGGTTAAGTATCAAACGTCTTTTTTAAAAAAGTTTTACTGTCTTTACTCATTTTTGACTCTTTTTTCCTGTTTGGTGGATCAAGTATCTCTTTATAGCCAATAACTTATCAAAAGTGCTCTGTTGATTCTGCCTCTGAAATGTCTTTTCGACTCTTTCCTCGTGATTTGAAAATCTGTTATTTTTCAGCTGGGCTTTAGCAGTAGCTTCATCCTTTCCCTGCCGCAGTCTCTTCCTCTAGTGCCCTTAACCTGCCTTGTAGCTGCCACCTCGGAAGCAGGATTTCTAAGACCCACGTTTAATCGTGCCATTTCTTCCCTTAAAATCCTCTGGTGGTTCTCTGCTGCTTAGAGGAAGGGGTTGACCTACTTTGGTCCTTCGATTTGGCCTTCATCTGTGTTATTTTCAGATGTTTTTCTTCATGAATCTTGTATTCCAATTAGAAGGATTCAAGGTCTTAACTTTTTTTCTTTGCTTTTGCATAATGTTCTACCTAGAATCGCTTCATCCTGGCTCCTTTTCTTCTGGGTAGTTTCAGTTTTATCATGAAGATATTTCAGTTGTCATCTGCTCTATGAAGGCTTCACTACTTCCTCTCCCAGGCCTAGTCAATTACTCTTTGGCCTGAGCATACCAAATTGTATTTTATTACTGAACTGCTCTTAGGCTTCATGAAGCAGGGTTTCTTCTCACTGAGTTGAATGTCAGTGGACTAGAGTCTGAGCGGGAAAGAAGGTGAACAATGTTCGGTGATTTAAGAGTACTGTAATATCCTACTTCTGTGTACTACAGACAGACTGAAGAATGAAGCTATTTCATGCAAAGCCTGAGTATTGCTTCCTATAGGGCTTATTAGACATTTGGAATCTTGGAAAGACATGCCACTGGTTACAGGGGAGCTGGATGAGAGTGAAGAGCAAAATAAATTTGTCAGCTGATTATATGTATAGTTGAGCTTTAATGATGTACATACGTATCTCCAGTACAGAAAGAGATGAACTCTTGGTACAGGTCTCCTGGTCAGTGATAATCAACTTTGTATCATCGTTGTCTCCAGCTTACAACATGCCAGATCATAAATAATTCATTCTAGGAAGGGCTTTTTGGTAGTTGGGTCTATTTAGAGTATGAACTGGAAGCCTGAAGATGCTCTTAAGATGTGTGAGTTTCTGTTGACCAGTGCAGATCCTTGCTGGTGTGATTTGCAGTAGGAGTTCAGGATTTCGTCACATGTGCTACAGCTGCATGTTTAGGAAGACTGTTTGGCCCTGCCAGTGGGTTGTATCATTTATTTCTGAGTGTAGGACTAAAGGGGAAATCTTCTGTCTTTTGCAGCTGGAAACAACGTGGAGGTAGATGAGTCTTTGTTCCAGGAAATGGATGACTTGGAGCTGGAGGACGATGACGATGATCCAGACTACAATCCTGCTGACCGGGAGAGTGACTTGACCGACTGATGGACTCTTCCCATCTGCAGAGAGGCTTGACTGCCACAGCATCTGTGGCTATGCTGAGAGGGTGTTGATTTTCCTTTCTTTTTTCTAAGAAAAAAATAATTTTCAGGAGAATATTCTTCTGATGGCTTTCATCATTGAACTTAATAAATTGATCTTAAAAATTTCAAATATTAAAATGTTCACTTCCTCTTATTGGTGGGAAGAAGGTCATATGTTTATAAAGTCGTGTGGTGTTGGAAAGCGATCCTGCCAAAAACACCCAGGCTGGAAGATGTGCCATTGCTGAACACCAAGTGTGGGTTTATGTACAAGGAATTGGAGTAGGAATTTCTATGTGGAGACAGTGGTGACTTTCAAACTCTAAGGGTTTTCATTCATATAAAATATTAGAAGACTGAGTGAGCAGAGCATTAAAACTGAATTCTAGCCTTCAGACATGATAAATTTAAGCCCATATAACAGTCAGGAGTAAAATGGACTTTAGTCCTATAATAATACCTGAATCAGAATCATCTTTGGAGTTGTGGAAAAGTACACTCCTAGACCATTCTCAGTGAAGCTTAATAAACACTGAGCCTCAATCTAAGCCTTATGAGTGCGATCTCATGCCAGAGATACAATGATGGTAATGCACACTCCTGATGAAGAACCGCTGTCCTACAGTTGTCAGGTCTGTAAATTGTGACGTTCCCAACTTTTCTAACTGACCAGTCTGAAGTGGTCTGAATTCATGGGATTGTTCACTGCACACATTCACATTCATGCACACGTGACCTTCATGATAATATGGAATGATTGACTTGGGGGCTCTAGGTAGGAGAGCCAGGCTTCATGCAAGTTATCCAGTCTCTGCAGCTTTGGAGTATTGAATCTTAACCCCAACAGGAAAGCTCTTGTGCAATTACAAATGGCTGTCTGTGTTCAAAAGTACAAGAACTATATACCCACAGAGCAGCAGTATCCATGTTTATTTTTAAAGTCAGACTTTATGATTAAAGTTAAGGCAAAACCATCATTGAAGAATTTAATACTCATCACCCACCTTGATCTTCAGTATTTCTAAGCAAAGAGAAGTCCAAAAGTTTGTTACGTGAGATTTTGCTTTTCCTAAGGTGAAATCCTTTCTGTAGCTAATCAACTGCTTAAGAACCTGAAAGAGTGGTTCGATTAAGGTTAAGAAAAGCAGTGGTGAGCCGTGTAGCATGAGGTCAACAAAGACTTGACCTTGAAGTGTAAAGAATGATTACACTTGCCCCTCATGTAGGTCTATGTTTTATACATTTTCTATAGGTATCAAATATCCACCTTTGTCATTTCAAGTGTAGGTAGAACCCAGTGAAATGGAAATGGAAATGAAACTAACCTGGTTAGTTCTAATGATACTCCCACATATATTCATCTGCATAAAAATTTACTGTTGACTTTGTATTCTGGGAATTAAGCAAAGACTGTTCTCACACTGAAGCACACATAATTGCAAGATGTGTAGCAGCGTGTGTGAGTGCTAAGTTGCTTCAGTCGTGGCCGACTCTGTGAGACCCTAGGGACTGCAGTCCACCAGAATCCTCTGTCCATAGGATTCTCCAGGCAAGAACACTGGAGTGGTTTGCCATGCCCTCCTCCAGGGGATCTTCCCAACCCAGGGATTGAACCCTCAGGTCTCTTAGTTCTGCCTTGGTAGGTGGGTTCTTTACCACTAGTGCTACCTGGGAAGCCCCACCCAGTAACAGCATGACTGGCTGGTATTTGAAGCAATAATTGGCTCATCTTGAGTTACCAGTTTTGTTCTTTAATCAGGGAAAATTGTTTCCATTTTTTAACTTGTGTTAAATGGTATACAGTATTACTAAGTGAAACACCTGCACAAAAATTTGTTTGTTGCTGCATCTCTGGAACAATGGCGCTGAGTAGGCACCTGATTATTGAGTGAATGAACTATGGAATAGAATGCAAGATGATTATGCATCTTAAAGATAAAATATAAGATTTCAAAGAAATGTTCTGTTTGCTGTCTGCAGCTTTGAATAACGCTTCTAGTTTCCACTTCACATTCTTTGATGCCTTAGGAAAAACAGTGGGTAAATACTAATTAAACACATCTAAAAGATTACATGAGCATCTCCTAGTTGAGATAAATCTAAGAGAGATGTCAGTAATATCTCTTATGAGTGAAAAGGATGAGGTCATTGACTGTAGTGGGACAAACTCCCAAGATACATGTGCCAAGAAGTAAAGCAATGCATTCTTGGATTCCAGAAGAAAGGAAATTGTAGGTTTTCAATATTTATGTGCTAGCCAGTTAAGTGTTACGAAGCTACAAACAGTAGGTAAACTGGTACAAGTAGATCCCAGGGTTAGTCTTTCAGAGAACACACACGACAGGCAGCAAAGTTAGGGACTGTATGATTATAAATGAGTCACACAGTTCAAGAGCTAGTGAGAGGGTAACAGGCAGGAAGGCCAGGGGTCTCCAAACAGGAGGAAATAGCCTGCAAGTATCAGACATTTTATCTCTCTTAAGCAACAGGAGGAAACAAACTAGCGATATTTTTTCCTTCTCCATACAAATTTAAAAGGAGGTTTCTCTTAAAATTCTGTGTTGCCATAATGACACCTGGTTTCACCTGAAGTTAACCATTGCCTTTTCTTATGGAAATGTTTATCTTAAGCTATGTAAATAACACTATTTGTATGGTGCTCTGCCCTTCTTCAAGGTTCAAGTTAATCCTTTTAGGGCCCAAGATAAACCATTTGGAGCCAAGATTATCCCAAAATACATCCTATGGGTGAGGGGCCTGGTGCCATTCTAAGTTTTGAGACATTCCTTTCTTTCATTAACAGACTGCTGATGACTATATAACATTCAGCTAAAGACTAGCAGGGGGGTACTCTTTCTGCCCCCTTCTGATGCCTATGTCAGAAGCTTTCTCTATCTCCTTTATACTTTAATAAAACTTTGTTACACAAAAGCTCTGAGCGATCAAGCCTCGTCTCTGGCCCCGGATTGAATTCTTCTCCTCCGGGGGCCAAGAATCCCGCCGTCGTAATTCAACAACAACCTTTCACTAGGGAGTAATTTCAGACCATTGACTTCTAAGGAGACAGGGAAAGTTTTCCACAAATGACACATGGAGTGTGAACTCCTATAACCAGGTGAGTGTGAAGGACACTTGCTTGCTGCTTTCGGACCTGTGTCAGGGTAACTGATGACAGAATGTTGCCCAGAGGTCTTTCTCGTGTCACCTTTGTTGGGCAAACTCATCAAAGGACTTGGAAAGAAAGGGGGTGGGTTGGGTTCCAAGTGTACTAAATCTCTTCTAAATTAAGATGGGAAAATGCTGGGGAAGGTTCAAGAATATTATGAAGGGTTCTCAAAAATTTGACAGCGCTGTGCAGAGCTATAATGGCACCTGAGGTAAAAGGAAAAATTCATCAACTACCCATTTAACATTAATGAATTTTACAGCGTGCATTATAAATCACAATTTAAACAAACAAGTATTATGAAAAAAGACACCCCCACCCCCTCGAGGATATGGGGGATGAATGGCACCCCACTCCAGTACTCTTGCCTGGAAAATCCCATGGATGGAGGAGCCTGGTAGGCTGCAGTCCATGGGGTCTCGAAGAGTTGGACATGACTGAGTGACTTCACTTTCACTTTTCACTTTCATGCATTGGAGAAGGAAATGGCAACCCACTTCAGCGTTCTTGCCTGGAGAATCCCAGGGACGGGGGAGCCTGGTGGGCTGCCGTCTGTGGGGTCGCACAGAGTCGACACGACTGAAGCGACTTAGCAGCAGGGCTGAAAACATTTTGTCTAGGACATAAATTCCCCCTCACTCTTATATAAAGGATGAAGAAGGGATAATAAGAGGCAAGAAGAGGCCTGGAGCAGGGGGATAAGGAGGCTCCTGAGGAGAAGGAACTCGAGACCTTAGGCAAAGCAGGCCCACGGTCACCATCAGCAGCCGCCAGTTCCACGCCACACACGACTGCGCTGGAGGCCCTGGTGGAGGGAGAGACGTCTCCCTAGGGTCTGCAGAGCTCAAGAAGACAGAACGCAGGCCAGACTAGCTGAGCCTACCCCCCCAACCCCCAGAATGCAGACACTCAGCTTCTTCTGTGTCATATTCCCTTTTGAGAAGGAGAAGTAGGATGCAAGATATGTTACTGCTGCTGCTGCTAAGTCGCTTCAGTCGTGTCCGACTCTGTGCGACCCCATAGACAGGAGCCCAACAGGCTCCCCCGTCCCTGGGATTCTCCAGGCAAGAACACTGGAGTGGGTTGCCATTTCCTTCTCCATTGTGTGAAAGCAAAAAGTGAAAGTGAAGTCGCTCAGTCGCATCCGACTTCTAGCGACCCCATGGACTGCAGCCTACCAGGCTCCTCCATCCATGGGATTTTCTAGGCAAGAGTACTGGAGTGGCTTGCTATTGCCTTCTCCGGCAAGATATGTTAGGAGGGGAGAAACAGCCCTGACAGAGAATTTTAATTGTTTTAATTAAATTTACCTCAAGTCCATGTTCAACACTCGAGGAGATACAATCTTAATCTATAGTTTTATTATTTATTTTGTTGGCAGGAAGGAGGATTTGAGAATAAGATGAATTGGTACAGAACACAAAATATTTATTACTTTTTCACAAAGTACTTAGGCATAGAGTGTAATTCAATTTTGTTAGAGGAGAATTAAATTGAGGTAATTAAAACCTGTATTTGACTCACTACTCGAAGGCAGTTTCAAGGTAGCAAGTAGCTTAGCTAATAAATAAGCATGGATTATACTCAGTTAATAAGTCCCCGTGGGTATGGAAATCATGCAAGTCTTGCAGTTAGGCTTCAAGAACATTAAGTTCTAGCAATATAACAAGACAGCAGTGCTTATGTTGTAGCAAGTGAGAGGAGTTTCTTTTTTTTATTCATATTTTAAGCATATGCCAAAGCACAGTTATGAACAGAGGAGTGAAATTTTTGTGAATTTTACTCTGGGTTACCATATGATACAAATACATTACTACCATTTCATAAGAAATTTTTGTTCATAATAGAGTCCTAATTGTTAAGCACACTGTATTACTGAGATTGCTTGTTCATCTGTAAATTGTATTAAATTTAAATACTTCTTTTGATTGTGAAAAGGCCTGTATCCTATCTATAAACCAAATTGAGTAAATTGTCTTGAAAATTCTGGGTTAACTGGTGCCATCTAGTGGTGAAGGAATCTATTGCTTTTTAATGACCAGTATTTTGGGACCGCAGTGGCTGGCTCCAGGGACAAAGCAGGCGAAAATCAAAACTAAACAAACAAAAAATAGGCAATCATCCCCGATGCATGACCAATTGTTCAAGTTTTGTGTCCCCTCCACAAAATTTCTGCCTTTGTTTACTCTTTGGTATCTTCGTCTAGTTGTGGGTTTTTAAATTCACTTGTCCAGAGTTTATAGATATTTGAAAGATGGGCGAAGGGAATTATGCCACCAGCTTCCCTGGTGGCTCAGTGGGTAAAGCGTCTGCCTACAATGTGGGAGACCCGGGTTCGATCCCTGGGTCAGGAAGATCCCCTGGAGAAGGAAATGGCAATCCACTCCAGTACTGTTGCCTGGAAAATCCCATGGATTGAGAAGCCTGGTAGGCTACAGTCCATGGGGTCGCAAAGAGTCGGACGCAACTGAGCGACCTTCACTTCCTGCAACCAGAACTTGAGTGATAGGGTTTTGATTCTAGAATTTTATGGTCCTTTGAGTGAACTTGATGGGCTTTAAACTCCTCTAGGTTGGGTTGATATCACACAAAATTCTGTCTCCCAGATAGGCTTCTCTCTCTCTTCTTGCATGAATGATATTTTTATACAGTAAAAAAGGCACCTATAGTTGTTCCTTGAAGTGTGGCCTGTCTTAGGTTCCCTGCCTAAATTTTCCTGCATCCCCGTTTTTCCCAGGAAACGACTGTACTGCATTTAGACCTTAAATCAGCTCCCACTTAGAAAAAAATTTCAAAAAGATTTTTTTTTCCAACTCTTAATCACACCCATTGAAATAAAGAAGCCAGAGAATGACATCAGCATCTTCGTGGCATAAGATATGCACTTTCTCCTCTCCTTTGATTTAAAACTGATTGGATATGTATAACCAAACAGAAGTGCCTCTGTGCAGTGCACTAGGGCACCTGGGAGACACATCCATTGTCTGCATCTGAAAGGGAATGGATTGGACCTCAAACAAGACTAGGGACCGTGAGTATCGCAGCTGCTGTGGAGGCAAAGGCGCAGTCCTGGCCTCTCTAGCAGAGGAGGTGGAAAGGAAAGTGTTTAGTGAAAATCTGCCTGCTCAGGTATAGCGGAGAGACCTGCTGTTCTCCAGGAGCACCTGGATCTGTGAAGCAAACTCTGATGCAGGAGGGAAAGGAATGGGAAGAAAGCAGACAAAGAGAATAAGAGGATCACATTTCCTGCTGTCCACTCCATGACTTCAGCAGGAAGACAGCTCACCATCCCCTGGGATTCCCTACTGGGCTGCAGACACAGCCGAAGCCCCAGGTGCCATGCACATACCTCCCCTCTCTGCTACCAGCTTCCTTTTAGGCCACAATATTTAGGGTCACTCCCAACTTTCTTGCAAGTCAGATCCACTCAGGGAAACCAAAAATTTGTGCTAAGAGCCATCTTCTGGAAAACAAAAGAAAGGTTTCTGTCAATCTGTTGAACTGTTGAATCAAAGTAAACAAAACCTTCCCTAAATAAGAAAGGCATTTGCCCTTTCAAATGAGATTTTTATCACATGCTATAAAATAGCACAATAATACAGTATCACAGGAAGAACATGGCAATTCATAAGCAAAGGAACTGAAAGACACATGATATTGCAATATAACTGATAAAGAATTCAAATGGCTGTTATGAAGAAATTCAACAAGGTACAAGATAACTCAGAAAGACAATTCAAAGAATTTAGGAATAAAATTAATTCTATGGAGTCTGTTTCTCTAGTTTCGTCACTAGCCTTGACTAATTCTGCAGCCTTCTTCCTTGCAATGATCACTAATGTCTCTACTTTTGTGCATGTATGTGTGTTTTATTCCCAATTTACAAAAATCTTGACTTCTTAGGTGTCAATCCTGTGTCAGCAGGTAAGGAATCTGCTGCTATGCAGGAGACCCCGGTTTGATTCCTGGGTCAGGAAGTTCCCCTGGAAAAGGGAGAGGCTACCCACTCCAGTATTCTTGGGCTTCCCTGGCGGCTCAGATGGCAAAGAATACACCTGCAGTTGCGGGAGACCTGGATTTGATCCCTGGTTGGGAAGATCCCCTGGAGGAGAGAGTAGCAATCCACTCCAGTATTCTTGCCTGGAGACTTCCCCATGGACAGAAGAACCTGGTGGCCTACAGTCCATGGGGATGCAGAGAGTCGGACACACCTGAGTGACTAAGCACACTGGGTCAGTGTGTCTCAACAATTAGCTAGTAATTGTCCTATGTCGTGTGTGAACACCTTTACTCCACCTTCTTGCTGAGGTATATGGGTGTGAGTTGATGTGCACATTCAAAAGTTCAGGCAGTTAACAAATATTTCATGATTTTTGCCTTTTTTGCACACAGGACATCATATTTAGCTCTGGAATGATGATGGGTGGAGAGCAATACAGTCTCTTCTGTGTGTGCATGCTTCCTTGTGCATATGTTCAAGACCGCCAGAGCCCCTGAAATATACAGTTGATTATCAAAGTCCACTTATGACTCTCACATCCTCTGGCTGTCTCTGTTAACACTTCTGGTTTTTCTGTTCGTTATACAAGCCAGCATCACATCTGCAATATTGACCTTCCATGAAGGCTTCCCACCATGATTATGATTATTTTCAACAATGTCCCTTGGCCTGGAGCTTTTCCAGGTTCTAGCCCAAATCAAACATTCAAATCAAACACAACATTCAAAAAACAAAGATCATGGCATCTGGTTCCATCACTTCATGACCAATAGATGGGGAAACAATGGAGACCATGGGACTGAGTTTCTTTTCTTGGGCTTCAAAATCACTGCAGATGGTGACTGCAGCCATGAAATTAAAAGATGCTTGCTCCTTGGAAAAAAAGCTATGACCAACCCAGACAGCATATAAAAAAGCAGAGACATTACTATGCCAACAAAGGTCCGTCTAGTCAAAGCTATGGTTTTTCCAGTAGTCATGTATGGATGTGAAAGTTGGACCATAAAGAAAGCTGAGCACCAAAGAACTGATGCTTTTGAACTGTGGTGTTGGAGAGGACTCTTGAGACTTCCTTGGACTGCAAGGAGATCCAACCAGTCCATCTTAAAGGAGATCAGTCCTGAATATTAATTGGAAGGACTGATGCTGTAGCTGAAGCTCCAATACTCTGGCCACCTGATGTGAAGAACTGACTCATTGGAAAAGACTCTGATGCTGGGAAAGGTTGAAGACAGGAGGAGAAGGGGATGACAGAGGATAAGATGGTGGGATGGCCTCACCGACTTGGTGGACATGAGTTTGAGTAAGCTCTGGGAGTTGGTGATGGACACAGAAGCCTGTTGTGCTATAGTCCATGAGGTTGCAAAGAGTCAGACATGACTGAACAACTGAACTGAACTGAGTTTTCAGTTTTAAATCTGTCTATCCTGAATCAAGATCCAGTGCATAGTAAAGGTGCAAGAGTCTGGGCTGGGAGGACTTCAAAACCCTCCCCAGAGGAATGGATAAAGAAGATGTGGTACATATATACAATGGAATATTACTCAGCTATAAAAAGGAATGAAATAATGTCATTTGCAGCAAGATGGATGGGCCTAAAGATTGTCATACGGGAGCTTCGCTGGAGGCTCAGTGGTAAAGAACCCACCTGCCAATGGAGGAGACATGGATTCAATCCCTTGTCCAGGAGCATCCCAAATGCCGCAGAGCAACCCATGCCTGTGTGCCAGAACTATTGAGCCTGTGCTTTGGAGCCTGGGATCCACATATACTGCCTCAACTATTGAAGCCTGTGAACCCTGGAGCCCCTGCTCTGCAACAAGAGAAGTCACCGCAATGAGAAGCATGCACAACACAACACTAGAAGAAGCCCCAGCTCGCCACACTAGAGAAAAGCCCCCACAGCAACGAAGACCCAGCACAGCCAAAAATACATCAATAACATTTAAAAAATATTGTCACACTGAGTGAAGCAAGTCAAACAGAGAAAGACAAGTATATGATACTGCTTACATGTGGAATCTAAGAAAAGGGTACAAATTAACTTACTTACAAAACAGAAATAGAATTACGGATGTAGAAGAAAAGTTTATGATTATCAGAAGTAATGGAGCAGTAAATTGGAAGATTGGGATTGACATGCACACACTAGTACATACAAAATAGATAAATAATAAGCACTTACTGTGTAGCATAGGGAACCCTACTCAATGCTCAGTAATGGCCTATATGGGACAAGAATCTAAAAATGAGGGGATGTTTGCATAACTGATTCACTGATTCACACCTGAAGCTAACACAAAATAGTGTCAATAAATCAGCTCTACTCCAACAACAGTAAAAAAAAAAAAAAAAGTAAAGGTGAAGAAATTACAAAAACCAAAAGAGGAAAAATATTTTGTGCCACGTGCAAATTATATGATATTCCAATTTCAATGTAACGGAGGAAGTTTTGTTGGCACACATGCTTATTTGTGTCCATATGTCTACGGCTGCTTTGGCACTGCAATGCCCAGGTAGAGTAAGTGACAGAGACAATTAATGGTGCTCAACAAACTGTTTGCTTCCCACTACTGCTCGTCTCACTGCAAATCACAGTGACGTCTTCATAGTCTGGCTACTGTTAATAATGCCATGATTAGCATGGAGTGCACATATTTTCTTGAACTATTTCTTGTACTCTTTGGATAAATACCCAGAAGCAGGATGGCTAGATCATATGGTGGTTTTATTCTTAAATTTTGAGCAGTCTCTATACTGTTCTCCAATAGGGCATGCATGCTCGGTCATTCTGTCGTTTCCGACTCCTTGAGACCCCATGGAATGCTGCCCATCAGGCTCGTTTGTCCATAGAATTTCCCAGGCAAGAATACTGGAGTGGGTTGCCATTTCCTACTGCAGGGGATCTTCCCAACCCAGGGTTCACACCCACATCTCCTGCTTCTCCTGCATTGGCAGGTGGACTCTTTACCCCTGAGCCCCCTGGGAAGCTGGTTTTCCATAGTAACTACACCAGTTTACCTTCCCTTCAACAGTGTATGAGGGTTCCGTTTTCTCCACATCTCTGCCAACGCTCATTTTCTCCTGCCTTATTTGGTAAAGTCATGCTAACAGCTGTGAGGTGATATCTCATTGTGGCTTTTATTTGTATTACCCTGATAATTAGTTTTGTTGAACATCTTTTCATGTGCTTGCTTGTTGGCCATCTGTATGTCTTCTATTCTGCTCCTCTGCCCATCCTTGAATTAGGGTGTTTTTGTTGGTGTTGAGTCATATGAGTTGTTTATGTTCATTATGGCATCATTTACAATAGCTAAAATAAGGAAACAAACTTGGTGTTCAACAACTGATGAATGAATAGAGATGTTTTACATGTATATGAAATGGAATATTTCTCAGCCATAAAAACAGGAAATCTTGCCGTTTATGACAACATGGATGGAACTTGAAAATACTATGTTAAGTGAAGTAAATCAGACAAAGAAAAACAAATACTGTATTATTTCACTCATAAGAGGAATATAATAAACAAACAAATAATCCAAAATAAATGAACAAACAAAACCAAACAAAAACCAAGCACATAGGTATAGAGAACAGAATAGTGATTATCAGAGGGTAAGGGGCTGGGGGGCGGGGTGAGGTGGCGGTACAGTAGGAAATATGTAAAGGGGGAAGAACTGTATGAGGATAGATGGAATGAAAACTAAATTTTCGGAGTGAGCAGGCTGTAAATTCTTCAGAAACAGAAATACAATGTGGTTCATTTGAAACTTACATAATCTTATAAACTACCTCAATAAAAAATTAAGAAAAATCACAGTGATGTCATTACTAGTAAATGGCACTTCATGTGCCATTGTATGGCCATACCCTGATACTGTATTATTTTATTACCAATACATACTCATCAAGTAAAACCAAGAAAAGTAGATTCGAATGTAGCGTTTTTAAGGTACAATGAAGTATGGATTACTTTGATTGAAGAATTGGTAACCAATGACACTTAAAGCTCTGCTGAAAGAATACAATATGCCTCAACATAACCAGACTAAGCAGCTACCACAACATTCCCAAATCACAGGAAAGAAATGAACAGAAAATATAAAATTTTAAACAGAATACCTCATCACAGCAGAATTGTTTCAGAAAAATAAAAATAAAAGTGAGGCTACAATCAAAATAAATTTGAAGTGACTCATTTGTTAGTCAAAGTATTTATTAATGCAGAGTTATCTAAAGTGAGTTTGAGTAAAGCATCTAAACAAATGTGTGCAAAGAATCTAAACAAACTTGCCAAAGACTCTGAACTTCTCCCCCGATTCCTCCTGCTCTGGCCTCTGTGAGACAACACTTAGAAAACTAAGGCTTCACTAAGCTTCAGAAAATTCCAAGGAACAAAAAGATTGGTGTCATTTCTTAGTTGCTAGGTGTACCATATCACTTTTTTGGCATGGATATGAGGAAACTAAAAGAATGCCTTTGGTCACAGACATGGTACCTACTGTCTTTTTCACTCTGATATTATTACAGACTTATCTAGAAAGAAAGAAGGGGGAGGAGATCTTAAGTGTCTCAAAAAGTTCCTAAATGATTCAGATAAATGAGAATTCATGATACGAAATCAGAGATTCTTTGCTGAGCAGGTCATTTTAATAAGTGTTCTAATATCATTGATTCCTAATTTTCAAGTTTTGCCACACTCACAAAATGAACTAATCTTAATTAACAAATGTTAGTTGAAATAAGATAGAAGCTGAACAAGCTTAAATTACCCTCAGATTAAGCCCCATTTTCTCATTGCTACTAATTTTTTGGCTAAAAGAAATAAATATCTTCCCCAGAATCAAATTCAAATTTGAATCGAATCAAGTCAAAGAGAAGCTTATGTAGGGCAGATAACTGAGGAATAAGGGAAATGTGCAAGGGAGATACTAGGACAGGTATGAAATATATTTCAATTATTGTAGAATACAGAAAGCATAGGCTGGGAGTGTGATAATTTCGGCTATGTTTTTATTTTTCAAAATTGTTTTGGTTATTCAAAATCTTTTGTGGTTCCATACAAACTTTAGGATTAACTGTTCTGCTGCTGCTGCTATGTTGCTTCAGTTGTATCTGACTCTGTGCGATCCCAGAGATGGCAACCCACCAGGCTCCCCAATCCCTGGGATTCTCCAGGCAAGAACACTGGAATGGGTTGCC
>SJYT01033798.1:0-18422 GCA_006410635.1 Cephalophus harveyi
TTCATACTGTTCATGGGGTTCTCAAGGCAAGAATACTGAAGTGGCTTGCCATTCCCTTCTCCAGTGGACCTCGTTCTGTCAGCCCTCTCCACCATGACCCGCCCATCTTGGGTTGCCCCGCAGGCATGGCTTGGTTTCATTGAGTTAGACAAGGCTGTGGTCCTAGTGTGATTAGATTGACTAGTTTTCTGTGAGTATGGTTTCAGTGTGTCTGCCCTCTGACGTCCTCTTGCAACAAAAAGAGGATATATGTATACATATAGCTCATTCACTGTGCTGTACAGCAGAAACCAACACAACATTGTTCAGCAACTATACGGCAATACAATTAAAAAAAAAATGATTGTGGGAAGTACAAGAAGATGTTCCAAGAGAAGCTGAGAAACAATGGCAGATGAATTTATTATTATTATCACGCACTTACTATGTGTTTTTAAGTCCTATGCCATTTCATTCTCACAAATTCATGATACAACTTGTATCAGATTATTCCCATCTTAGAGATAAGAAAACAGATACAGAGAAGCAAAACAACCTGCCCCAGCTACTAAGTGGAAGATGTGAGATACTAACCCAGGCAATGTGACCACCCTACACCCCAGCCCACATCCTCCCTGGTTAGCTGATGAAGTTAAAGGGGAGAACTGTCAGGGTCTACTTTTATTACAAAAGTGTTGGCTTCTGTAAAAGCTGTGGACAGGTGAGGGCTTATGAGGTGCCAAGCACTACTAAGAGCTATGCAATCTCACTTAATCCCTTATTCTACCTTAGGGAGCAGAACTGCTATTATCTCTGTCAGTTTTGCAGATGGGGAAATGGAGGGGGACAGACACATCAGGCATAGGGCAGAATTTCTTGACCCCTTAGGGCAGTGTTTCCTTATCACTCTACTATGCTGAAGGAGCTCTTTTCCTAATCACTTTACTGTGAAACTTTAATACCACTGAAAGACTGTATCTGTATACGTACTGTATGCGTATCTGTGCTTAATGTATGAAAACAGTACAGTCATTTTTTCCCTACCAAGAATCAGTTTTTGCCCCCATTGAGAATGTGTGACAAACAGCTTAATGGATCCTTATGCGAGCAGTCTGCTGTGACTCAGGTAAGTGTTCATTTATTAATCCCTCATTCACTCATTTGACCCTTCAGTATTTATGAAGCGAAAGGAATCAGACACAACACACAATACTGTGTGATTCCATTTATATGAGGTTCAATAAAAGACAAAACCAAGGCATGGTGACAGAAATGTGAGTAGTGATTGCTTCTGGAAAAGGATCAGAAGGCAAGGGCACGAAGGAATTTTAAGGCAGGATGAAAATTTTTTATCTTGATCCTAGTGACAGTTCATGCCTGTGTATCTTTGCCAAAATTTATCAAACTGTACACTTCAGAAACCTGCTAAATTATATCCCAATAAAGTTTATTTGAAAGTATTTCCTAGTATGTGCTGGCCTGGGAAATTTAAATTGGTCCCTGAAGGTCCTAAGTCACTTGATGCCAGATATCAAGGTTCAACCAACACTCTGTTGTCTTCACGCAGGGTCAGGGAAACAAACTGATCCCTCAGTGTGACTGTACCAATGTCTTCCTGGAATCCCAGGCAGAGTTCTGATGATCCAATGTCATAACAGTGTGGAAAAAGTCTAAAGAGGACCTCAAAAATAAATAAATAAATAGATAAAACCAGCGTGATGTAAGAACTTCTACATGAGGACAGGTTTAGAACCAAGTGCTCGGGGGTTTACACAGCGGCACTGCGGAGAAGTAACAAGGCCCATAATGTCACCACAGGGAGAAGGGAGGGGTGGCCTTTCCCAGACTCTGAGAGCATCTGTCCCTCTGGACAGCGGCCCATGTGCTGCCTTGTGACACTGCTTGTACTTGGCACTGGTTATTTACAGCAGCTCTGTTATTCTGCTTTCCACACGCTTATGTCATTTTCTCAACCAGATCAGAAACAGCCTATGGTTGCGACTGTGTTTTTACACCCCGCTTAGGGTCTTCTGTGGCTGGCGAGGCACTTACAATCAGATTCCTGAGCCCCACATTTTCTGAACCAGACAGGCAGAGAAGCATCTGAATATAGGATCTCTGTGCAACTGTGAGAGGTTGCCAGAGAGACACAGTCTAAACACCAATGTATTGACATTTCTAAGATATTAAAAGATTTAGGGGCAGAACACACAAATGATTTAAACTGGGCCTTCTAGAAAATTCAGGACATATAGTCAGTGCACGTATGAAGCGGGCCTAAAAGCCTTATTTTGTGTTCAACAATGTATTAAACTAGAAAAGGGAGAGAAACTTGATAGAATTTTCCCCGGAACAAAACAGTAATGTGATCGACTAAATAAACCAGTATTTTTTTTTTTAATGTTCATCCTAAGAGTTGGATAGAGAATGAACTAAGAGATCTAAGAGCCCACATTTGCTGAGAGCCCACAAAGTGCCAGGTTTCCCGTGAAACCTGGTAAAGGCAGCACCTTGCTCAGTCCTCACGAACACCTATGGAGACAGGTGCTACCACGACGCCAGCTTCACAGCAGTTAAAGGGCTGACACTCAGGACGAGCGAACTCGAACGTGCACGTAGCAAGCAGGTCCGACACCTTCCACCTTCTTGCTCAACACTGTCCTGTCCTCTCAACGTGACCTGTGACCCTTCTTATGATGACCCTGCAAGTGGGTGCCAGGTCCTCTCACTGATGGCAAACAGAGCCCAGGGGAGGGAACGGCTGAGCTGGTGTTTGAATGGGACACAGCCTGATACCATCAAAACGATGTCACAGACTGCTGTTCGTGAGGGTCTGGGAAACATTGAGGTCGAGATAACATCCTATAGGTCACCAGGAGAAGCGCAGTGTGGTCAGCTGCCTCTGGGGCAGACATGGCTGAGGGAAGCTCTGCCGGAGTGAACCTGAGGGCTGAGGCCAGGGCACAGTCGGGGCGGGCGCCGCTAGCTCAGAGGCAGGTCTCAGGCTGGACGGGTAAGCTTCCCCAAACAGCAGGTTTCTTGGTCTTACCTGTACTGTTTGTACTGTGTAGATTTTCTTCAGATTTGATGCGCACTCAGCTGCCGTGGCACCAGGGAGAGATCTAGCAAACAGAAGCCAAAGAGCAAAGAAATAAGGAGTCAGTGTTCATGAAACATTCCACAGTGTTAAGTCTGCAGGTATGCACACCAACCGGGTCTGAAACCTCAGAAGCAGACACGTCTGGGATGCTAGTTAGAATTTAAAGTGTGGAACTCCTACTTTGTCAAGTCAGGTGCTTGCTTCTTCTAAAAACAAGCATATTTACCCTGTGGAAATTTAATAGGAAAAGTGGAAATGTAAGCGAGAAAGGTATTCGAAACCTTAAAATCACAGTCTAAAAAATACTAAAATAACCGGGTGATAACCAAGCCTTGTTTGTCGAGGACTTTGAATGGGAAACTGGGCCTGTTGTATAGACGACAATGACAGTGTGTGGTCCTGATCTGGTTATGTGTTTGAAAAACTTGTTAGGTCCCTGGTGGTAAATATTCATGAACTCTTGAGAAATGGGCTGCCCTTTGGCCAACGTTAAGAAAACATGATTACTAAAAGTCACTCCGACTTTTCTGTTTCACCTGAATTTGCATGTTTCCAAAATACTTTTCAGTTATTTTCTCCGGCTGATGTAATTAGCTCTGGTGAACTCTGCAGTCAGAATACATTAATCTTTAGTTTGCCATAGGTTCCACTAGATGGCAACACACTACAGGCTTACTCACCAGAAGAGCCATCCACTGCCGCTTTACCCACACTGTGTCCTGGGTCAGGGGTAACGGCACACGTGCTCATCTATTTGCAGAAGTGAAGCCTCTGCAACCCAGCCATCTTTCCTTTCTCCCTACACTGAATTAGCAGGTCTTGCTCAGCAAAGTTCGGGTCCAGCTACATCATGCCTAAGATTTAAAAATTCCAGTAATGCACCATAGCCCCATGTCTGATTGCTGGTAAGAACTAAGGCTTGTGGTGGGGAGCACGCACTGGTTCCCAGCCGACCCGTAAGAGTCTGGAACCTATAAAAAGAATGCTCTTTACCAGTGCTGACCCTCCAAGAGGGAACTTCAAGATGCTGAACTTCCCAGCTAGAAATGTGCCCCAAACTGACCCAGCTCAGAGATGCAGGGGATGGCAGAGCAGAGGGTCCCGCCCAGCTATGGGGTGAGCATCAGGCACCAGGGGGCCAAGCTCGGCAGATGACAGTCCAGGAACTATGGGCCAATCATACAGACCTGGGTGTCAAACCTGATATAAAAAACACACTTCTGGACACAGCTTCCTAGCCTGGAGGTCAGAAGGAAGTACAGTTACAGACTAGTGTGGGAGCGAGCAAGGGACCCTGGTGAACAGGTAGAGCCCATTAAATAAATCTTCCCCAAAGCACCAGGTGCGCGACTCTTTTCAGGTTATCACAAGTGCGTTGGACATTGTGTTTGACAGAAGCAAAGCTACAGTAACCACCATGTTCACATTTTGCTGCCAGACTGGAAGCCTAAAATAACCGTGTTGTCACTACACTACGCTACATTACAGAGTGTAGTGAAGAGAGAGGACTCGATCAGCACCTGCAACAACGATGCCTGGCCCACAATGCCTCCGTGCATCTGCGCTGCTCAAGGAACTGAAGGACTGACTCAGATTAACATTGAATTGCTATTAAATACAAGGTTTAGGCTTCCTCAACGTGCTTAGCAATGCAGGAGATGCAGGTTCAGTTTCCTGTGTCAGGAAAATCCCTGGAGAAGGAAATGGCAACCCACTCCAGTATTCTTGCTTGGAAAATCCCATGGACAGAAGAGCCTGGCAGGCTACAGTCCATGGGGTCATAAAAAGTCAGACACCACTGAAGTGATTTAGCACACACACATGCTGTTTGAGGCTTAAATTACAAAAGAACTGGGTGAAACACTTAAAAACAAAATCCAAACTTTAACCTTTTTTGATCAGATTTTCCCATGAACAATCTACGGCTTTTATAGGAAAATTTACTGGCATTTATTCTAACAATGACTTTTCTTCCTTTGAAGAGTTTAGCTGACGTCTCCACCAACTATTCCCAGCAAATATATCCCTGACTGCCCAAGGCACAGAGCAAATCATGTACAGGTTCTGTCCCTAATGGGGTATGGGGAAAAAGTGAAGGTCCAAAGGTAGGAAAACGTACCTAGCTTTTTCTTCATTTTTAAAACTGTGCATTTTGAATTTTTGCTAACTTCTAAAGTTATCATTCAATTTATGATGGTTTAGAACAAGTTATAATTTGAGTGTTCACTTCGTACAGCATGATGTCAATTTAAGCAAATACAACCTAGAAAATAAATCACTGATAAGCCTTTGCTTTATCTGTCTCTGTCTCCATGTTCTGGTCTTTTACTCACATTCCAGTACAGGAGACAATTACACAAAGCTCCACTGCTCAAGTATTTCGAAGAAACCTGATTTCTAGCGTCTGAGAAGGGCTACAGCATGAGACGACAAGGCAGTGCTTCTCAGGGCGTGACGACGATGTCAGGGGCTGGGGTGTGTGGACTGACCTGCTTATATGCTAATAAGCAAGTGACCTTCACTACAGTGCCGAATTCCCACCAGTCAACGTGCTTAGATGTCATTCTCACTTGTCACCATCTTACAGGTGAGCTGCCCAGTGCCTGCAGAGGTTTGGTGATGTGCCCCAAGCCTCAGAAACCTCACCTGAATACAGGTAACCTGAGATGTCCTGCTCTTTACAACCTCACTGCTAAACTGTCCAGTTATACCATCTACACGCTTATGTTTTTAATGGAGTTTCACAAATGACTCTTGGTGTGTTCCCATCAAAGCTGTTTTTGCTGGATGCTATAATACTTTTCATACAAGACTGTGTCCATATTACTTTCTTAGAATAGTCTCTGCAATAGAGCAAGGTAGAGAAGGTCCTCACTAAAAGCAGTAGCATCATGCACAACAAAAGCTCTATTCTGATTAGTATCTCAAGATGTTGATGCATTGGTGCTTGAAAGGAAAAGTGTCAGCTTCTATGGAAGATGAGTTTTCTAATTTCTTAATGAAGGAGGTCAGATTCTCTGATTTTCAACGTTCTTTCCAGCTGCTACACAGTTTTATGAAACCCAGGTGTCAAAGTAAGAAAGCAATGCTTCTGATAGTAGTGAACTGGCTTAGCTAGTGGGCTTCCCTGGTGGCTCAGAGGTTAAAGCGTCTGCCTCCAATGCGGGAGACCCGGGTTCGATCCCTGGGTTGGGAAGATCCCCTGGAGAAGGAAATGGCAATCCACTCCAGTATTCTTGCCTGGAGAATCCCATGGACGGAGAAGCCTAGTAGGTTACAGTCCACGGGGTCGCAAAGAGTCGGACACGACTGAGCGACTTAAACAAATCTTTTTACTTTATTCATGTTAAAAAAAACCAAACCTCTCAACAGAACCAACCCAAACCCCTCTCTGCAGACCAAGGGTGCCCATCTAAGGGTGATGTGGCCTCTGGAGAGAAGGTTTTTTGGCAACATCCAGAGACATTTCTGGCTATCACAACGGGGAGGGTGCTACTGGCGCTGAGTGGGTGAGAGCCAGGGCTGCTCTGGACCCTCCCAGGGTGGACAGGACCGCCCCCACAACGAAGCACGATCAGGTCCAAACTGTCGAGAGTCCACGCTGAGAAACCCAGCCGCAGACATGTAAGGAAGCCTGAGAAGACATAATCTGTTCAATCAACAAAGATTCATTGCACACCTCTTTTAGCTGACGGGGGTACAACAGTGATCAATCTAGACAAAGTCCTTGTCCTCATGGAGTGTGTGTTCTAGAACTAGGCACCCCTGCCCCTCTGAATTCCCCAGATATCTGAAGGCAAAGAAATAACATCTAGATACTTTTTTTGGTGGGTGGTGGGGGTGGGGGGACCTGGGAGGCAAGAAGTGCGATAAAAAGTTGAGAAAGAAATATACACATTGACTATGTCCATTTCTAGAAGGCCATACAGCCAAAGCTGTGGAAAATCACAGAACCAAGGAGTCAGGACCTATTTTTACATTCTTTAAATACTACAACTGCCCCACGCAGTACACAGCCAGAGCTGAGAATGCAGCAATGGAACAATAAATGTCTCCTGGATGGATCAGGTCAAGGAGTCTGAACTGTTTCACTAGAAGTTTCCCTTGTGATTTAATGACAGTAATGTAATAATGGCTTCCTGTTACTGAGCCTGTACTATATGACAGGGCTTTGCAAATATAGATCTCTATTCCTTATAGCAATCCTGCCAGGGTACTGGTACCACTGTCTCCATGAACAGAGTTCAAAACTAAGCATGTTTTGAACTCTGTACATGTTTTGTTAAGTAGAAGATCTGGGTTCCTCTCCTGGTCTCTCTGGCTCTGATGCCCAGAATCTTCCTCTTGGATGAGTCTGCTTCTCAGTAAAAAACAAGCAGTCACTGTCAACACTGGTAGTCACAGATAACACATCTTAGGGCAATCCCCTCTCAGCCTTTCTTAGATGACCTGCTCCCTCCTTGGGCCCACCCACGGCTATAGCCCACGATTCTCTCCTCCGTCACCACCCATCAAGCCACACTGCTGGGAGCGGGGAGAATCAGAGACACATGACAGGGAACGATGTTACCAGGATCCCTGGCAACAATGATATCCCCAAATGGGATACAAGGAACATAATTCAGGAGGAACACATCTGCAGGTCATCATTTTAAGCTAATTTACCAAACAAGAGTCACACCGCCTGCAGCAGGAAGGCAGGAGAGCAGAGGGGTTTGAAGTGGACAGATCTGAGTTCCCAGCTCTGCCACCCACCAGCTGTGTGACGGGCCTGACTCTTCTGATCCTCGCTTCCCCTTTCCGAGGAACATGGGCTCTACCCCTCACTGCTTTTCTACTTGGACTACACGAGTGAATGCAATGAAGTAGTTCCACAGCGCCTAGTATCTAAGAAGCAATGGTTGCTGCCATCACCACCAGCAGCAGAAGAGGAGCAGAGGAGGAAGCAACCAGAGCTAAGAGACAGCAAGTGCATTTTCTCATCTGTGGGACACAGAGCACAAATCCCGAGAACTCGGCGAGAGTTACACAGAGCCTAGAACCTCCTGGATCCCTCCTGAGAAAAGAAAGCCCATAGGGTGCCAGTCTCTCTGGGCTTAAGGCCACAGCTTCCATGAGCTGCTTCCACTTGGACTTGGTCAATCCGGAAGCTGATGGTCAAGGCAGAAGTGGGAAGGAATGCTTCCAGGTCTGCCAAAGAGATGATTAATAAAAGATGTCAGGGGAACCCTTAAACTTACAAAATGCCCAAATCCAGCTTTATATTACTCCTGTGTCTCTTCAACTGAATGACAGAATAACAACATATGCATCTTAAGTTTCTCTATGTGAAATCAGTTAAAATCTGTTCCCATTTGGGGCGTTAGGAGAAGGCAGGAAGTTTGGTAAGTTGGATCAACTATTCTACTTAAGTGGTTTCCAGGCACATAACTATCATTTATATGCAAAAATGTAATGTGCTATTTACAAGTCATCTTTATGTACTCATTAAAGCAGGTCCCTGAGAATCTCCACAAGACAGAACTCATTTAGCTCAACTGAAATCTGAGACACTTCAAAGCATTTTTATCCTCTCTTACTCCAGAGATACTTATTGCACTCCCAGTAAGTAAAAAGACCACACATCATGTGCCATGTGTATGCATCATTAATTAAGCAGTATTTAATTATTAATTAAATTCTTAATTAAATAATGGTTACAATCCCACTTTGCAGATAAGCAAACTAAATCTGAGAACAGTAACTTGCCCAGAGACTCATGGCTGACTAGTGGCAGAGTTGATACCAGAACCTAGGGTCCCTGGCAACCTGGCTCTTTGTCACTAACCTAAACTAATCACTTCTGGGACTACCCCTACTCTGCTTGCTGCTGTGAACACAACTCTGGACCAAATACATTCTCAATTCTCCTGCATGTTGCAACCCTTAACCCCGACCTGCCAACAATCCAAATGTGTTTTCTCCTAAACCCCACCTGACTGCTGCAGGCTCAGCTCAGAAATAAAATTCATGCAGACAGATGAACTTACTCCCTTCGTAAGTACTTAAGGCAATGATGTGAACCATTGCCTAGCTAGCTCTCAGTGCAGCACAGCACCCCTTACCAGGGACCTGGATTCCAGGAGATGCTTCCAATAAAGAAAAGAAGCTAGAAAGTTTTCCCCAAACCCTGCCCACATCCGTGCCACTTAAACTGTAGTCTCTCAACCAGCAGCATCACCCAGGAACTTGGTAGAGCTTCAGAATCTCCAGGCCCCACTTGACACCTACTGAATCCCAGGGGATTTGTCTCTACATTCAAGTTTGAAGTTTCTTGACTTACATCATCCAAAGCAAATCACTACAAGAAATGCGAAATAAAATCTAATGAACTCTGTATATGCGTGGTTCATTCACTTTGCTGTACAATAACATTGTAAAGCAACTATATCCCAAAAAAATTCTTTTAAACTAAATCAACTATAGACAGCCTCATCAGGAAAATGAAAAAAAAAATCATTGGGAAAAAAATGCATGGCTCAGAGGTTAAAGCGTCTGCCTGCATTGCAGGAGACCTGGGTTCGATCCCTGGGTTGGGAAGATTCCCTGGAAAAGGAAATGGCAACCCACTCGAGTATTCTTGCCTGGAGAATCCCATGGATGGAGGAGCCTGGTGGGCTACAGTCCATAGGGTCGCAAAGAGTCGGACACGACTGAGCAACTTCACTTTCATGAAAATAATGATATTTTTTCAATCATCCAAAGAGATGATTAAGACCTGATTATCATTAAAATGTGAAGGACAATTCTATAAAAGCCCTTAAGTATGAGTTTTAGGTGGGAGTCTCTTCTTTTTCTCTGCCGATTTTGAAACAGGGAGTCCTTGGGCTTATGTATTTCCTGTAACACTGGCCCCCACGTTGCTTATTTGAGAGGTCCAGCCCAGCTCCCATATCTAAAGCTATGGACCATGGGAGAACTGTTCGCCATTCATCGATCATACTCACAGGGAAGCAGTGTTCAGTGGAGTGAGGGATACTGGTGCTTGGGGTCACACAGTCCTTACTCCAAATCCTGTTTCTGTTCTACGTTAGCTTTGCGACCTCAGGTAAGTTACTTCTCTGGGCCTAAAGCATCTCCTATGCAAAATGTTGCTGTACGACCCACTCCAGTATTGTGAGGATTCCGTGAATAACCACATACAGCTCCAGTCATTTGCCCATTGCACTGAATAAACAGGAGTGAATATTAACTGGTTAAAAGTGAAAAACAAGGTGTTTAAAGCTTTAAGTATGGTACAGGACAGCCAAGTTATGGAAACACACGTACAGTGCACACATGTACACAATAAACATTTGGTGCAAAGATGAATGATGACTTCACCTTATTTTTACGAGAGATCATTTCATTTCAGCCAGGAAAATAACTTAAATGGGGAAAATTTTAAAGCCAGGGATATGACTCCTAAAAGCCAGTCTTCTTGCTGAATTTACTAACGTCAGGCTCGGCTGTCACAGAGAAAACCTGCACAAGCCCAGATACACGAGGAAGGATGTTCCCTTGTCTATCATTTACCCCATTAGAGATGATTGCATTTTAATCACTTTTAGATAGATCTGTGGCTTGTGGCTACATTAGCTTCCTGTTTGAGAAAGAGTCACCTGCAAAAACAGGCAAGAGCCTATTAATAACATTTAATAGTGCATCTACTGAAACTATCCACATAATCTGAATGTTTCATCTTTGCATGTTTATTTGAGTTTGATTTTTTCCAGCTTCTATCTACTGTCACTCTTGGCCTATGAGCTCCCTGACAGTCACAACTATGCCTCTTTGATCTAGATATCTGATGAATCCTTTAGTACACAAAGGATGGGGGAAAAAGAAGTTATAACAGTGTTAGAGCTGACAGCGGAAGTGAAAAAGGCCAGACTCTGAACTGTAATCGTGACAGGTCACTGAGGTCTCACCAGCTGCCCTAGGTTTGGAAATAAGGAAATGGCAAATGGCATCTGCTACACTAAAAGCAGGAAAATATATTTTCAAGAAGCTACCAGATACCAGGTAAGGACTGGTAAGTTTTCTGAGTGAGGATGTCTAAGGTCCTCAGGCCTGTCTGCAGGAGGCAGCTACTGACCCACAGGTGACAGGCTGTGAGCCCCAAGGTCTGGGTCTTTCCCTGTCTGAAGTACCCAGAAACACTTGCCTCTTACAGAAAATAAGATCCTGGCAAGTAGAGAGTTGTGTGTTCAGAAAGGCAAGAATGGAGAAAAAGAACAGGAGACGTCAAGAAGCCAGTTCCTTTCTCCCTGTCACCTGCCACACTTAGACCCACCAGGCCACTCTGGGATGAGGAAGGACATTCTGGGGGTCCTCTGTGTCAAGCCTGGCCCCACCCTGCCCCCATCATGCCTGTTATTATGGAGCCACCACCAGAATGCCCTTGGACACATTTCACCCTGGAAGGCGGGTCCCTCACCGAACTCTTCATCGATGCTACCGAGGCAGACAGAGTTCCTCCTGGAACTCCTGGGAGGCCCAGGCCCATGCTGTCATCTTTGTGTTCTCAGCAGCTACAACAGTCTCTGGCAACTGATATGCTTAAGTAATTTGATCAGTAAGTACAATAGTAACGGTCACGTTAGGCACCCAATGCATCCGTTACATATGCACAAGAGGGTCCATGTGTTCCAAATGCTCATGCCACGCCAGAGGTCTGATGGAGTAGGTCTAGGGCAGGGTGAGGGCCTGTATGTCATCTGACGGGTTGGAGTTAGTGGGCGATGTAGAGAGGGCCCACAGTTGTGATCAAAAACACAAGAACACGAACACTGACGAAGTACCTACAATGCACACTGTAAGGCGCACTTCCTTCTGGGAGGCAAGACACGAGGCAGTTACGGGTCGCATGATCAGAAGGGAGGGACAGAAGAGGTCAACGATCCTCAATACAAATACAGGCTATAAAAATGCTGCAGGGACACAAAGGAGGTGCACTTAACCCTGCCAGGGCCAAGGGCTATTATGTAATTATGGACAATTACAGAGCTGCCATCTCAGAAAGGCCTCAAAGCATGCAAGGCAGGTTTTCAGGTAGAAGAAGGGGAGAAGGGCACCCCAAGCAGAAGTAATCTCATAAGATGTATCTCAGAGGCTGGCAAGTCTGTGGCTTATCCAGGAGAAGGGGCAGGCATCTGCTGTTATCAGAAAGAAGAGACAGACTGAGTGGCATAATGGGATTGGGGAGACATAGGTGATGAGGCGAGTTTCACATTAAATGAAGTCTGTACCATAATCTGCAAACCTATGGTTTTAATGTTTTTCAAAGCTGAGGAATGCTTTTTTCAAATGAATGTGGCTCACTTCTAAAAACCACCACCACCAAAACCAATCAGACCTGCCCTGGTAGAAGCAGGGGTGGAGATCCACGATTCTACCTGTCTGGAGCACACAGTTCCATGACAGAGGCACCCTTAGGTGATGAGAGACAAAGTCAAAATTGACTACTGTGGCGGAACAGAGGGGCAGAAAGGATGAGGTCAGGTGTCACTTAGAAGGCTAACTCTGAAGCTGTGGGAGATGCCTGGAGAAAGGACAGGCGTGGGAGCAAGAAGCTCCTGTGTGACTGAGGCTGGAGAGGGGCAGGGAGTGCAGAGGGAGGAACGTGGAGAGGAGGGGACGGCTTAGGCTTGGATCAAGTCTTCCCAGAGTAAGTGGACAATGTGAGGTACGAACTGGCGGGGGGAAGGGCATCTGAGGAAGAAGGGGATGCCAGGTAGGATGCGGTGGTGCTGACCATCACAGGGTTGGTTTCGGGTATAAGAACTCAGGAGAGGGGTCAGGGTTAGGATGCAGATTTGCAAATGATAATTAGAGTAAAACCATCCCCTTCTCCTGAAGGGAAAGTCACTGAGGGTAGATTTCAATAGCCTCCTAAATGTTTCAGTCAGTCCAGTTCAGTTCAGTCACTCAGTCACGTCCGGCTCTTTGCAACCCCATGGACTGCAGCATGTTAGGGTTCCCTGTCCATCACCAACTCCTGGAGCTTGCTCAAACTCATGTCCACAGAGTTGGTGATGCCATCCAACCATTTCATCCTCTGTCATCCCCTTCTTCTCCTGCCTTCAATCTTTCCCAGCATCAGGGTCTTTTCAAATGAATCAGTTCTTCACATCACATGGCCAAAATATTGGAGCTTCAGCTTCAGCATCAGTCCTTCCAATGAATATTCAGGACTGATTTCTTTTAGGATGGACTGGTTGGATCTCCTTGTGGTCCAAGGGACTCTCAAGAGTCTTCTCCAACACCACAGTTCAAAAGCATCAATTCTTCAGCACTCAGCCTTCTTTATAGTCCAACTCTCACAACCATACATGACTTCTGGAAAAATCATAGCTTTGACTAGATGGACCTTTCTTGGCAAAGTAATGTCTCTACTTTTTAATACGCTGTCTAGGTTTGTTATAGCTTTTCTTTCAAGGAGCAAGCATCTTTTAATTTCATGGCTGCAGTCACCATCTGCAGTGATTTTGGAGCCCAAGAAAATGAAAGTCTGTCACTGTTTCTATTGTTTCCCCATCTATTTCCCATGAAGTGATGGGACCAGATGCCATGATCTTCGTTTTCTGAATGCTGAATTTTAAACCAGCTTTTTCACTCTCCTCTTTCACTTTCATCAAGAGGTTCTTTAGTTCCTCTTCGCTTTCTGCCATAAGGGTGGTGTCATCTGCGTATCTGAGGTTGTTAATATTTCTTCCGGCAATCCTGATTCCATCTTCTGCTTCATCCAATCCAGCATTTCACATGATGTACTCTGCATATAAGTTAAATAAGCAGGGTGACAATATACAATGCTGATGTACTCCCTTCTCAATTTGGAACCAGTCCGTTGTCCCATGTCCAGTTCTAACTGTTGTTCTTGACCAGCATACAGATATCTAAGGAGGCACATAAGGTGGTCTGGTATTCCCATCTCTTGAAGAATTTTCCACAGTTTGTTCTGATCCACACAGTCAAAGGCTTTAGCATAGTCAATGAAGCAGGTGTTTTTCTGGAATTCTTTTTCTTTTTCTATGATCCAGTTCAGTTCAGTTCAGTCACTCAGTCGTGTCCGACTCTGTGACCCCATGAATCACAGCACGCCAGGCCTCCCTGTCCATCACCAACTCCCAGAGTTCACTCAGACTCACGTCCATCGAGTCAGGGATGCCATCCAGCCGTCTCATCCTCTGTCGTCCCCTTCTCCTCCTGTCCCTAATCCCTCCCACCATCAGAGTCTTTTCCAATGAGTCAACTCTTTGCATGAGGTGGCCAAAGTACTGGAGTTTCAGCTTTAGCATCATTCTTTCCAAAGAATGTTGGCAATTTGATCTGTGGTTCCTCTGCCTTTTCTAAACCCAGCTTGAACATCTGGAAGTTCAAGGTTTACAGTATGAGAATTTTGAGTATTACTTTGTAAGCATGTGAGATGAGTGCAATTGTGCGGTAGTCTGAACATTTTTTGGCATTGCCTTTCTTTGGGATTGGAATGAAAACTGACCTTTCCCGGTCCCGTGGCCACTGCTGAGTTTTCCACATTTGCTGGCATATTGAGTGCCACACCTACATGTTTAATGTAGGCTAACCTAGGCTGTCCTAGGCTCTGAACTAGGAGTCGAGGATAGAGCAGTGGGGAGAGGAATCCTGGAAAGCATACACTCTGGTGAGAGAAGACAGACAAGCAATGCTAATCCTACAGAGACAATAAAGGGGAGGCAGGGGCCTGGGAGGGAGTCAGGAGGTGTGCATCAGCTTCTATCAGTGGTCACGGCAGGCCTTGCTGAGATGACATTGAAGCAGAGACTAGAGGGGAGCAAAGTGCAGACCGAGCAGATGTGACTGAGGCTAGAGCAGCCCGTCAGGCTTGTGATGATGGAGAAAGAGCCAGGGAGCCAGCGAACCAGAAGGGCACATGTAGGAGAGAGAGTGACAGAGAGACAGGAGAAAGGTGTCCTAAGCGGGGCAGGAAATGCTGCAGTCTCAAGGGCTGTGATGACCACTCTGGCTTTTGCTTGAGACAGCTGGGGAGCAGAGAGGTGACTGGCTTTCGCTATGGTATTTAAAGGAGCTGCTTTGGCTGCTAAGCTGGGAACACACTGTGTGGGGCAAGAGCAGAAGCAGGAAGAGCAGTGAGGATCCTCTTTCCTTCAACCAAGAAACAGACGTGGTGTGGTGCAGGGTCTGGGATACAGGTGGTGAGAATACACTGGATTCTGGATATATTTTGAGGGTAGAATCAATAGCACTTGTTGATAATGGATGCGGTGGGAAGGAGGAGGATGTGGAAGGGGCCAGAGAAGTGGGGAGATAAGGAAGAAGAGAAAAGAGAGTCATGGGTGACTCTAAGATTGTAAGAGTGGGGTGAACAACTGGAAGTATGGGTTGCTGTTAACTAGTCTGGTTCGAGATGGCTCAGTTGAAGGAGGCCAGATGGGGAGGGCAGCTGAAGAAGTAGTTTGCACTTGTCAAGCTGGGATGTGTATCAGGCATCCACATGGGGACGGAGAGGAGGAGTGGAATGCATCAGTGTAGGGTACTGGGACTCACCAGCAGTCCAGATGGAGCCCAAAGCCTTGTGACTGGATGAGATCACTGGTGTACATGGGAACAAGAAGAGGCCTGAGCACTGAGTACTGCAGATAAAACTCAGAGGAGGTGGGGGAGGGGTCAGTACGAGACAGACACAAAGCAGTCAGAGGCACACAACCAGGAGCGGCCGCTAAGAGGCAAGACAAGACAGAGTTTCAGATTCCCAGAAAAAGAGGGAAATTCTTCATCCTACATCCCTAGCCAAAATTATCCCTCAAATGTCTGAATCTTTAGCCACACAGTCTAATTAAATAAGAACCTACTGGAGTTTACTATAGGAACTGCAAATAACTCCATGGGGGTAGGGAACTCTCAAATCCATCCATGAGGGGAATAAATTAGGATGCTGGCTTTCTAACACTGAAATCAGACAAGCTGCCCTGAGGATCACTGATGGGGGATGGGTGGTTATTAGGGAGCACTGGATAATAACGCTGGTGTTTTACACTCATAGCACGCATGTAACCCACCAAGCAGCCCTATCTAATGTATCCTATGATTATTTATCCTCATTTCACAAACAACGCAGGTGAGGCACTAGGGGGTCTAGGTCATTCATTCATCATTACAAAGGAGGCTGAAAGGCAGGACAGGCCAGGAGGTAGGTGCCAAATAAGCAGACTTGTAAGTAGCAGGAGACCTTTGGGTGGTGTGGTTCGAGACTGATCTCATCAGCACATACATCAGCTATCTGGGGAGAAGGGTACAGTGGAAGGCTCGGGAGAAGGGTACAGTGGAGGGCTCTCCGGAGAGCCTTACCACCCTCTCTACAATCATGTTTCTCTGGGGGAAAAAGATACATGGGAACCTCTAGAACATAATGTGTTCACAACCTCAAGGGGAAGAGAGGCATTCTACATCTCCAGAGAACTAGAGAAAGTTCAATAAAACCTATGGGATATATATAGACTAAATATAATGTCTAAATGAATACAGCCACTTCTGTTACAGATTTGGATATGGGGGCAACAAGATATTTCACTTGATTATTGGCTTTCAGAGAACAAAAATGTGCAAATACACAGCAGAAAAGCTATAGTCTGTCTTCACGGAAATCACCATATTCTCATCTTCAAAGATACCAGATATTCTTTAAAAGTTGTATTAAGCTATAAAGCTATACTGTACAACATAGGCTATAAAACCACTGTCTTCTAATAACTATAAGTAGAGTGGAACTTTTAAAAATTATGATCACTATATTGTACACTGTAGTAGTATTGTACATTGACTATACTTCATAAAAAAAAAAAAGGGTAACAGATATTCTTTAAAAGTTGTGCTGCTATGGTCTTAAAAATGTTGTGCATGTTTATAAACAAACTCTCCTGATACTGTTTCCAGCAGCCCACAGTCTCCATCGTAGACCAGAAATCCAGGTTTAACACCTTGGAAACAGATACCAGGTACGGCAACATAACACACTTCTGAAAACAAAGACACATGATTTCATTCTGCTGCAGTTTGCCAAAACCATTCTTGTTATGACAGTAAGACGCTCTTTCAGCATCTCATAATGAAAGTAAAAACATTTAAAAAAAAAAATAAAAAGACTCACTGTATCTTCCCCACCCCCTAACTTTTTTGTGTTCCAGAAAAAGACAATGACTTCAAACTGTTAACTCTTATAGAGGGGGTGCTAATTCCAACAGGAAGAAAGGAATGAGCCTGTCTTCCTAAGAAAAGATGAACATCATTTTTAAAAAGTCTTGCGCGTATTTTACGCAAGGCTTTTAAAAACCAGATTTGTGTCTACTGAGTAACTTGCACGGAAAACTGTCACATCCGGGCCTTCCTAATACTTAACCAGAGTAGACACAGTGTCATCAAAACTTCCGTAAGCTCGTGGGACAATCTTTAAGTGTCAGCCTCGGGCACCGGATGCATGACAGATACTAAGAAGAGTCTTTGCAATTCTTCCATTTATTCATTTGTCAAAAATTTCTTGTGCTCCTACTAGGTGCCAAGCACAGAGTTGCTGCTCACCGGCCCCAAACAGAGGGGGACGTGTTGAGAGGTTGAGGCAGTTTGAAAATAAACAGTCTCCCACACAACACAGCTCGGTAGCATTATAAACATTACGAAGAAGCCCAGGGAGGGCAGGAGTGATAGGAATGAGGAGGAGCGTGAATTTCGATGTGACAGTCAGGTAGGCATTTCTGAGAAGATACTTGAGCTGTTGCCCTGAGGAAGCTGCAAACTTCTGCACTCTACTAACAAGGTGAGGCACGGCTCACCACTGAATCCCCAGCACCTAGGAGGCGTGTGGATCGGTCCCCAGTAAGTGCTCAAGAAATAGCTGCCCAGTGAATGAGGAAGAATTCAAAGAAGTGTGCAAGGCAGCATCGGCGGGCAGGGGGGCCGGCGCCCGCTGTGCCATAGTACCACCACCGCCGCACTCTTCCCACGGGCTGGTCAGCTCTGCCGAGCGCCGCCACAGGGAGGGTCTCGTCCGGAGCTCCCCAAGAGCCGCGCGGGCGCAGCCAGCGCAGCACCGCTCTCCCCCGTTACAGCTCACCCGCGCCAGGCCCGGCATCTCCCGCCGCCCAGCTGGGATGCCCGCCCGCCGGCGCTGCTTCCTCGGAAGGAAATAAAGGGGGAAAGTGCTACCGAAACTTTTGGGACTGCGTGTTTTTCTCCTGGCCTAGGACGCCCGACGGCCGCTCGCGCCGGCCCAAACCTGGGCTTCGGAGCTGGGTCTCAGCGAGCCCGCGCGGCGGGGCCGGGGGCCGGGCGC
>SJYT01033798.1:19684-103567 GCA_006410635.1 Cephalophus harveyi
CCCCGCCCCGCGCCGCCCCGCCCCGGCCCGGCCCTTCGCCCGCCCGGCCCCGGAGCCGCACCGCAGGACCGCCCGGGGCCGCCGAACAAAAGCGCGGCCCACGCGAGCGGGAGGCGGATTCGTGCAGGCACCGACTCCGCGTGCGGGGACCGACGGACGCGCGGGCCAGAGGGAGCGCGGGAGCGGCGGCGGGCACCGAGTCCAGGCCACGGGGCGGGGGCAACAGCGGGTCAGTCGCGGGATTCTGCAGCCTGACGGGTGACGGGCGAGACGAATGTGTGGGCTACAGAAAGATGAAGGAATGCGTGGATGGATGGTCCAGTGGACGGAGTCAGACCCACATGGCGAGAGGGGAGTAGGTGAGGGCAGACTAACCAGCAGTCTGAAGGATGGCGGGGAAGCTGGCAGATGCTTGGAGGAGGGGTGACGGGATGGAAGGGCAGATGGAAGCACGGTTGGGTGTGACAGACAGATGCCTGGGGAACCGCTGGCCAAATGAACAGAGGCTGGAGTGCGCAGGAGCTGAGAGAGAAAGACAGTCAGAACCTGGACCACTAATCCGGCCGTAAAGTGGTCACAGGTCAGTGTCGCCCATTTCCTAACTCAGTGGATTTGAAGGGGTCACCGTGTGCCCAAGTGTGACCCACGGTAAACGAGGGTGCCCAGAGTCCGTCCAGCTTCTCCACACTTGCCCCAAAGCACCCACGAGGAATGGAGGAAGAAACGGGCCGTTTTGAACATAGCCCTCGGCTTTCTGCACCGCTGAATACAGAGGAAGATTCCTGAACCCAAAGAGGGGTCCTGCACGCACAGCCCCTTACCAGGTGTCTATCAGTCTCTCTGAAAAGAAAAGGAAAGGCACGCCGCCATGTGAACACACGTCCTAACTGGCAGGGCCATGGACGCCCTCCTGGAGTTCAAATTTCTGGACAGTCCCTCTCTGGCCTTGACCAGCTGTGGATGTAGAGCTCCATCTCCTCAAAGATACTCTACCTGGCCTAGCCTACATCCTGCTCTTAGCTTGAGTGTCTCTGGATGCACCAGAACAGGAGATGCAAAACCAGATGGGTTCAGGGGCTTCACAGACATTGCAAACACCTGGTATGAATCCTAGGGTAGGTGCCTTTCCTTAAAGGTATTTAAGTTCAGGTAAAATGACAACAATGAAAGAATGTTGCTTTGCTAGCCTCACTTTGAACACAAATTTTATACAAAGTATGATGCTAGAAGCAGAGACATATTTAAAAGTCCTTCCAACTCTAACATACAAAGGCCTTTTAGGTTAGATGCACTTTTTTGTTGCTGTTGCTTACCTTCTTTTATTTATTTATTTATTTTTTCAAGAAAATGCACATATGGCATTGTTTAAGCCATTCTGTGCACTTTATAGTTACTAACTCATTTAATCCTCACAAAATCCAATGAGGAAGGTACTATTATTAGCACATTCAACAGATGAGAAATTGAGAAATTAAATTAACCCCAAGGTCACCCAGCTAAAAAGTGAGAGAGCCAGGATTTGAACATAGGTATTCCGACTCCAGAATCTAGCTCCTGACTGCCACTGTCTACTGCCTCTCTAACTAGAAAACTAACAGGTCCACATAATAGAAATAAGAGTGAATAGTAAGCCTCCCTCCCTCCCAAGGCTATCAATACTGTTACCCAGAGGAAGCCACTGTTTATAGTTTCCTTCTGGAAATGTGCAAGTATGCATGTAAAAGCATATATCTAGATATATATATTGTACACCTACCTACATCTTTTATAAAGAAATAGATGTATTTTATACCACTGTGGCATCTCCTGATCTTAACATATTTGAAGACTTTCATATCAAAACATATAAATCTACTTCATTTTAAGCCCTGCAAAATAATCCATTCTATGGGCTTCCCTGGTGGCTCAGAGGTTAAAGCGTCTGCCTCCAATGCGGGAGACCCAGGTTCGATCCCTGGGTTGGGGAGATCCCCTGGAGAAGGAAATGGCAATCCACTCCAGTATTCTTGCCTGGAGAACCCCATGGACGGAGAAGCCTAGTAGGTTACAGTCCACGGGGTCGCAAAGAGTCGGACACGACTGAGCGACTTCACCTCACCTCAAAGAAGTAATATACTTTAATTCACTAACACGCAAGATTTATTTGGTTTGCAGTCATTTTCTTTGATATATAATGCTACCATAAGCCTTTTTATACTTAATGTCTTTCCTTATCTCCACCAGTTTATTTCAGAATAAGTTTGGAGAAGTAGAATTTTTGCCCACATCTAAAATCTTGATACACATTACTAAATTAATGTGCAAAATTGTTACATACATTTATATATAAATGATTTATAAATACTGGAAGGTTCCAAACTTTTATATTTCCTTAGTAACATCTTCAAATTTTATATAAAATTCTAAGGTATTGGTTGAAAGAGAGTTTTTGCTTGCTGATCATTAGAACTAGTCAAACTGTCAAATTTAGGTTCTTCCTTATGTCCTGTAACAATACTCTCAGCAAGAAAGGGATATTTTAAAAGTTTCATCTGCAGTTTCTAAAAAAGAATATACACCACATGATAAATTACTTTCACAATTTAGAACTAGGAACAGTCTGGCAATTTGCGTTTATTATCAATTATGCACCTTCCTCTTTTTGCTTTGGCTTCCAGGATGCTCAAAATTACATCTGATGTTCAATCAAAACTTCAATAGTAACCAATGAAAAAGCATCATTATTTTTATATTAATGTATTCCTATTTTTAATGATCCAGTTGCACATGTGCATCTTATATTGTGAACCCCTCAAATCTATTTTGGAAGCAGGTGATCTACAAAAAATATGTAATTTAAATCACCGTAAGATTACTAAAGAAGTCTGGTGATGTGACCAAGGGGAGAAGCAAGGAGAGGACAATGGGCATTACTTTCACTCCCTTCCTGTTGGAAACGCGTAAGATACTTAACCACTGCTAACCATTTCTCTTCAGAGAATGGTTAACCATTTCTGTTCAGAATTATCCTCAGAAGATAATCAGTGAGGACAATTCCCCTGATCCTTCCCACTTTGCAACTGGACCACAGGAATTCCAGTTTCAGGGTAGAAAGGGAACTTGGAGACTATCTACATACACCCATCATGTTACAAATGAGGAAACTGAGGCCCAGAGAGGTGAGGGAACTTACCTGAGGCCACAGCTCTAGGAAATGACAGAGGCAGGACTAGAACGTGGGTAGCTTGAGGTCCAGGCCAACGTGCTCTCCCACTGCGTAGCACACCACTCAGATGGCTTGGGGTGGCAGGAGGAAGGAAGAGAAGGTGACCCCACAGCCCCTAGCAACGAAAACAACAAAAAGACTTGAGGCACTCATAAATAATTAAGCAATTAGCTGCAGCAGCTATTCCCCTCCCTTCCAGCATCCAGTCACCAAGGCAACTTGGGCAGGGTGCCTGCTGGTTGCCTAGTAACAGCGTGGTCTGCTCCCCTGACATGTTCCCTAGGCATCAAAGGATTTGAGAGCCAGGAAGAGCCTTAGACAGGGACCACTATTGCAACACCTTCATTTCCCAAATAGGGCAGTGGCAGCCCAGAGACGCTGAGGAACCTGCCCAAGGTCACACAGCTACTCAGAAGCACAGCCAGGCTCCATTTCCAGTTGCTTTCCATTGTACTATGGCTGCCTCAGGGACACTGCAGATGAAGGAAAGGAGGTCTCTCCACAGTTCCCAGAAGAATAAGAAAGTTAAGATAGAGAGAGCAAGCAGGAAAGAAACAGAGACCTTGAGCTCTCATATGCAATTAACAAGAGCTGGTAATCCCATCAGCCCAACTTTCATCATCACCATGGCAACATGGGTGAGGTGGGTACTGGTTGCCTAGTAACAAGTGGTCCTCTCTCTTCCACTCAATCCAGCTCCCTGGGAGTCACAGGAACAGTAGAATGTTGCAGCTAGAAGGGAAGGCAGGGGTCCAAACTGAGTCTCCTCCTCTTACCAACATGAGAACTGAGGTTTGGGGCAAGGTGACTCAGCAACCCAACTAGGTAGGGGACAGGGACTCACTGGTGGTCAGCCAGCCTTTCCTGAATGCCATTTATTCTTCTCACAGCACCGTGGAAAGGGGAGCTTCACTCAATAAAGACAAAACACGGCAGGGGGACAGCAAGTGGTCCCTGGGTGGCACTTCTACCGCGTGTCTGGATGGCGGCAATGCTGCACGCAAGGCCTGGCACACAAGGGGCACTCTGCCTGGGCCTCTAAAGTAAGAACACCTGAATCAAACGCCGGCTCTCCCCAAACCTGGAAAGCTTCTTATCTCTTGCCACCTCGGTCTCTACATCTGAGGAGTGGGCATACTGATGGTCCCTACCTCTCGAGCTGTCATTAGGATTAAGCGAGAAAATGTCCAGGTCAAGTCCCCGGTATGGAGTAAAGATGCAGCACATGTTAAGTATTCATTTATTCCAGTTTATCAGTGAATATTTGTTGCATGTCTGCCATACAAACACCACTGTTCTAGGCTCTTGAGATTTGTTAGTGAGCAATACAGACAAAAGAAATCCCTGTCTCAGGAAGCACACTTTCCAGTGGAATGGATATATTATTATATCTATATGTACACATGTATCTATTTAAGTGTTTGCTGAATGGATGCAGAAACTTATTGGCAATGTGCTATGTTTATGTTACTAAGCTCCTTCTCTTAAGACTGAGAAGTTTCCTGTTTACAGGGTGTGATGCTATAAATATGCAGGCCTGTCTTATATGTGGAAACTCCCGTCTTCCCTTCTTACAGAAGCACGGAAGAAAAAAAGGAGGGCACTGGCCACTAGATGGCAGACCTCAATCTCTGCAGATAAATGACCCATAGAGGCTCAGACCCCGAAGGATGCTTCCAGTGAAGGCAAGGGCTGCAGTCGGTCCATCCCAGGGCAAGGCTGGAGGGGTGCGAGAGACCAGAAATGCCTCTAGGTATGACACTGGAGTTCTCGGGGGAGGCTGTCGTGTGGTGTAAGAGAGACTGCTTTAATGATCATGAATCCTGTGTTAACCAGGATCCTGCCCTGTGGAAGCTGTGTGACCCAGGGAGGTTTTATTCACCTCGCTGAGCTCCACATTCCACAAAGAGGTAACAACAGAGCTCCCTCTGGTTGCTGCTTTGAGGCATACGTGAGAAAACACGTCTAAGGCACCTTGCAAGCTGCACACGGAAAAAGCATTGTTACTCATCTAGAATCGAAAAGATGCCTGAAGGTCTGGTTCAGGGTTGCAAGTGGAAGAGAGAGGGCCATGGGGAAGAGCACTTATTAAAGCCTCTGCAGTGAGGAGACAGAGGTCCTCCCAGTCACTAAGCCTGGGAATTGTGGCATTGAGGCTGGCTTGCCTCACCATCCACCTCCCTATCCACTCATCAGCCCCAGAGTCCTTGTTTTGTTCTTCTCACCCTTGTATCGGTCTTCTCTCTTTATTCCCAGGGGTAGCACCTGCCCTGGGCAAGCCGAGCACACTAGCCTCCCTACTTCCAGGGTCCTCCAACCCGCAGCGGGAAGACCCTGAGCAACTGTCCCGAAACATCCATCTGACCATGCCTAAATGCTCCACTGCTGCCTCTCAAGGGAAAGCTGAGCCTGGTGGCCACCAGGGCTCGGCAGCTTCAGGACCCTTCCTGCCAGTCCACGCTTGTGCTCTCCCACTCCCCAGAGCAGCCTGGAGGCATCAGCACCTGCTGGTTTCTCTCCTGCACCTCCACTTCAGCCCCTCTGCCCCTCGCCCCCTCAAGTCTCCCGACAAAGCTCTTCCCCAGCCTCCCACGCTGGAGCAAGTCCTCCTCCCGGATCATTTCCTGCCAGCACGTGTCACAGCCGCACTGGTCTACTGCTTCCCACCCCATAATATCCGGTCCCAGAACAGGCCCCGCGTCTTCACTGCCCAGCCCAGTGCCGGCCACGTGGACAATACATCAGCAACATCCGTTAAGTACCTGAACTGGGCACACAGCAGCTACTGACTGAAAAGAACAGCCTATGAATTCATCTCCCAGTTTCTAGACGTTGTCTGTCGTCAGTGTATCCTTTGTGTGGATGGCATGTTAGTCTTCCAAAATAGCACCTTTTTCCTTTTACTTCTTTCCTCAAAAGCCCGAACAAATGGCTAAATGGCTGTCTCTAACAAGCTGAGGTCAGAGATCTCCAGTGTAGCATTTGAAATCCTTTTTACCCAACTATATTTTCAATTATATATGGTTATGTAGTATATATGCCTATAATTACATACATGTGGAAACAGAGGAATATGCGCTCCCATGGGCAGGCCTATGACCCCTCGTAATACGGCATGTGGAAGATTCAAGCTGCTACATCAGTGATCTACTCCCCGCCCAGTGAACACACTGTGTGCACTCACATCTTGGCACTTTTGCCCGAGATCTTTCCTCTTCCCTGTCCTTCCAAACTGTCTAACCCTCTTTCAAGGGCTAGAGCAAGTTTCACTGCAGGGGATCAGCCAGCGCACACACTCCAGAGAGGGGCAGGAGATCCAGAGTTGCAGGGGCACATCTGAGCAGGTGCCCAAACTCCTTTCCTCAGGAACCCTCTTGCCCTGACAGCAGGGAAACTGGGAAGTAACCATGTTTTTTTCCTTGGTTAGGAAGAAAGCCCCACCCACTTCAGAAACACCGGTTCTGGGACCACTCTGAGAATTCAGACTGAAGGACTTTTGTTGAGACCCCACAGTAGTTCACTGATTGGAAGAACCGTGATTCAAACAAGCAACTCCTACTGTTGGGCATTTAAATTGTTACCAAGGTTTGTCTTCTTTATGCGCCCTCTCCTCCCTACAATAAATATACTCTGCAAATCACTGGCTCCTTATTAAACAGTAGTTATCAGTGCTCCGCCAGGCCAATCAACCAGAGAGGTGAGGATGGTTCAGATCAGAAACTGGACCTGAACAGGAAGTTCAGTAGGCCTCCACTTGGTCTTTGAAAAGTATTTTTAATTGATTGTTAATTGGAGGAGAATTCCTTTACAGTGCAGTGTTGGCTTCTGCTGATTTTTGGAAGTTTTTAAAGGAGAGGAAAAGGTGGACAGGAGAGAGGCGATGTGAGCTGAGGGAGATACAGAAGTGTCTGTCTGAGCCCATCCTTCACTGCTGTGTGATTTGGGTCAAAGCAAGCTCTTTGCTTCTTCTTTTTGTTCATGTAAAAAATGACTCCCCGCCAGGACCTGCTTCACAGTGCGGTCTGGAGGTGAGGCCCTGCATGAGCCCTAAAATGCTCCACGAGGGCTGGCTGCTATTTCCTTATTCTGGGCGGGGACAGCCCCCCGTCTGTGCTGTGTGAACACGGGTATTCTCCTTGGCACTTCAGAGATTTAGAGAAGAGTGTAGAGGGCAAGTGACTGTCCTGGTCTGCCTGAGACTCTCAGGACTGTCACACTGGAAGTCCTGAGAAACCCCGCCTCGGTCCTGGGCAAATGTGTGAGGCTGGCTGTGCCAAGGGCACGCCCATGGAGCACGTACTGTGCCACATGGCTTTCCACGTCCATCATGCAGGCTTGCATGCCCTGTGGGCAGCTGACAATTGTGGGCAGAGTGGGAGTTTACTGCTGGTCACTTCCTCACAGCTAAGAAGCTAACTGCTTCATGGGTAAGATTTGGTTCTGAGCTTTCAGTTATGGCTCAGGCATCACTAGTGGAACATTTTGCAAGCCAGTATTCTGAGGAAGGGCGCGGTGCTTTCCAAAGCTTTATGTTTAAACTTAAATAACTGCATTGTTTCATGGCTTAAGAAATTCTGATACAGAAAACATCAACTTCGTCAGCAAACTATTAGAAGATGATGGGCCATGTTATAAAATGACCACCTGGTAGCTTCTTTGGTAGTCCAGGGGCTAAGACTCCACACTCTCATTGCAGGGGGCCCAGGTTCAAGCCCTGGTCAGGAAAGTAGACCCCACATGCCACAACCAAAGATCTGGCATGCTGGAACTAAAAAGATCCCGTGTACCACAACTAAGACCTAGTGCAGCCAAATACATAAAATAAATAAATAAATATATATATATATATATTTAAAAACAACAACCTCCCCCCACAAATGATCACTGATACCCTCACTTTCTATATTAACCTAAGTTCCTTGAGGGTGGAAAGTCCACCTCTGTGGTCTTCACAAAAGGTGGCTAAAGTAGCAGGTCCTTAATAAATAGTGGGAAGATGAATCCCTGTATGATTAAAACATTCATGAAATATTTTATGTCATTTACTACTTAAGAGCTGGGCAGTCTAAAATTTGAAAAGCTATTATCAACTAATAGGTGATTAGAAAAGGAAAATAAAGCAATTTCTGAAATAAAATTACATTATTTGTTTTCCTTTAAAAAAAGTGTATCAATTTTTTAGAACAATAACTACCATGCAAAGTGCTACATTAGGAATCATGAAATGCTTCTGAACAATATTTTAGGCTAATGACATCTTGCAGTTACTTAATCTCTTACCATGAGCAGGAATTCCACGCTCCCAAAACAGAAAGATATTGTCAATTTTTTTTACTTCTTTCTTATTGATTTTCATTTGGTACATATTATGTACCTAATACTAATTTGTATATTGTGGTAATTCTTTAAAAATTTCTTTAGCTTTTATGATAAGATGGTGTCTTTTCCTGGGAAGTGAAGGATATGCACATATTATTTACACAAAGTCTGTTACAAAATTTGGTCTCTAGTGGAGTCACAATCAACATGGTACCCCAGAGATCACCTTACATGTATGTCTTGTGACATAAATGTTCACTATCATTGACAATGATCTTGGAGATAATTAAGAATAATTTTTCTCCTTTCAAAAATTTCCAGAACCCTCAGAACTAAACTCTGGATTATTTTAACTTTGAGTTGATTCTCTATCATTCCTAAAATGCCCGAGTCATCTTTTATACTGCATGAAACATCATCTTGTCAACAAAATACAAGAGCATTCTTTTTCATATTTTGCAAAAGCAGAGTTAATGATGCAAATAATTTCCTATCTTTCTTCTGAAGGAAAACCATTAATAAGACCATACTCCTTGCAAGAATCAAAATTTAGTAGTAAGAGGGCACAAATCACCCATAAAGGCAAGACATACATTAGCAGTGAGGAAACAAGCCTAATGATTATAATGTCCAGATGGAAATGAATAACTGAATCATTCTCTATCAAATCAAATAGCATCTTAATAAGTTGTAACATCATCTCTGTTGATTTAATTTAGCTGAAAGATATGAGAAAATAATTATGATTTGCAAAAATATCTTCATTTCCAATGCTTATTAGCATTTGGCCTGTGAATCCCCTCCTTTTATTTTGAAGGTGATGTTATTCCAAAGTACCTTTTAGGCTTCTTTCACTCAAAAGCAGCCCATGTTCAAAAGAAAACAGCCCCAAACTGGAATGAAATTATTGGAATTTAAAAAAAAAAAAAAAGGAACTCCAGTATTTGGTCAAATCTTTTATCAAATAAAGGATCCAAACACTTCTTTTGCTAGGCAAGCTGGTAAGTACAAGTTGTCATGGAAACAGGATGTATTCAAATTATACTAGGAATGACGTTCTTCATCTAACTAGGTGTTCATCTCCTCTAAATGGGGAGAAATTGTTGTAGCTGAAATCCATTATATTTCTTTCAATTCTGCATTAAAAACAATCATTTCCTTTATTTTATACAGAAGTACACAGACACAGAGCCTCACTCTCATAAAGGGGAGAATTAAAATTACTTGCAAAAGAACTGGTGCGTAAATAAAAGGCATAAAATGAAAATGAATCCTATGATATAAATTGATTGACGCACAGTGAAGGGGTAAAGAATGGAAATCAGACAATACAAAACCACCTTCACTTACAATGGGATATATTTTTCTCCTATAGCATTAGTGACTATTTTTCACCAAATGATGTAGGCCAGGTCTAGAAGATGGGGTGGTTTGCTAACAGGTGTACTGTCATGACCACTGATGATAGCACAGGCCCTTGTTAATTCACACACATCTAAGAAAGACACAGAGGAAATGCAAGGCTGTGAGGAGCAGGCATTTCCCACTACCTATAAGGCAATCATCAAGAAACACACGGTATAAGCTAATTTTCTAGGGAAAGATTTACAGCATGGAAGGCCTCTGAAGTCACAGTATACCTAAGAGGTAGCCAGAAATCCGGAGAAGGCAATGGCACCCCACTCCAGTACTCTTGCCTGGAAAATCCATGGACGGAGGAGCCTGGTAGGCTGCGGTCCATGGGGTCACTAAGAGTCAGACATGACTGAGCGACTTCACTTTCACTTTTCTCTTTCATGCATTGGAGAAGGAAATGGCAGCCCACTCCAGTGTTCTTGCCTGGAGAATCCCAGGGACGGCGGAGCCTGGTGGGCTGCCATCTATGGGGTCGCACAGAGTCGGACACGACTGAAGCGACTTAGCAGCAGCAGCCAGAAATCCTTTTTGAATCAACGTAATTCTACAGAACATCTTTTAAATTTTTTTTCAGGTGAATATAATATTTTTCCGCTATTTCCTTCCAAGAAGTGAGAAAAAAGGTTTTTCATGTCTTTCAGCCTAGAAGGCACCCCACTCCAGTACTCTTGCCTGGAGTATCCCATGGACGGAGGAGCCTGGTAGGCTGCAGTCCATGGGGTCGCTAGGAGTTGGACACAACTGAGCGACTTCACTTTCACTTTTCACTTGCATGCATTGGAGAAGGAAATGGAAACCCACTCCAGTGTTCTTGCCTGGAGAATCCCAGGGACGGGGGAGCCTGGCGGGCTGCCGTCTATGGGGTTGCACAGAATCAGACACAACTGAAGCGACTTAGCAGCAGCAGCAGCAGCCTAGAAGGATGAGTTCTCAATAAAGCCTTTGTTCAGGCACTTAAGACAATGATCATTCAAATTAAAATGCCAATGGTTCCAAAGTATATAAAGAACTCTTAAAATTCAACAATAAGAAAAGGATGACTCAATTTAAAAGTGGACAAAGACCTGAACAGACATCTCACCAAGGAAAATATAGAGTTGGCAAAAAAGCATATGAAAAGATTCTCAACATCTCATGCCATTAAGGAATTGCAAATTAAAACAAGATACCCGTGCACACTGATTAGAAGAGCCAAAATCCAAAACCACTAACAATACCAAATGCTGATGAAGATGTGGAGCAACAGGAACTCTCATGCATTGCTGATGGAATGCAAGAGGTACAGCCATTTGGGAAGACAGTAGCGATTTCTCACAAAACTAAACATACTCTTACCATTCGATTCAGCAAATCTACGACTTGATATCTAGCCAAAGTAGCTGAAAACATGTTCACACAGAAATCTGCACATAAATATTAACAGCAATTTACTCACAACTGCCAAAACTTGGAAGCACTAAAGATGTCCTTCAGCTAGTGAATGGATAAATGGTTGATTGGTTCAGTTGCTAAGTTGTGTCCAGCTCTTGCAACCCCATGGACTGTAGCCTGCCAGGCTCCTCTGTCCAGGGGTTCTCCACGCAAGAATACTGGAGTGAGTTGCCATTTCCTTCTCCAAAATAAACTGTAGTATATAATATTAACTGGAATATTATTCAGGGACAAAAAGAAATGAAATATCAAGCCATGAAAGGATATGAAGAAGCTTAAGTGTATACGACTAAGTGAAAGAAGTCAATCTGAAAAGGCAACATACCATACAATTCCAACTATATAGCAATTTGGAAAAGGTAAAACTATGGAGACAGTAAAAGGATCAGTATTTGCCAGCAGCTAGCAGGAAGTGAGGAGAAGGCAATGGCACCCCACTCCAGTACTCTTGCCTGGAAAATCCCATGGACGGAGGAGCCTGGTAGGCTGCAGTCCATGGGGTCGCTGAGTCAGACACGACTGAGCGACTTCACTTTGACTTTTCACTTTCATGCACTGGAGAAGGCAATGGCACCCCACTCCAGTGTTCTTGCCTGGAGAATCCCAGGAATGGCAGAGCCCAGTGGGCTGCCATCTGTGGGGTCGCACAGAGTCGGACACGACTGAAGCGACTTAGCAGCAGCAGCAGCAGCAGCAGGAAGTGACTGATGAACAAAGAAATGAGGATTTTTAGGGCAGTGAAGCTATTCTGTATAATACGATAATGACGCATATGTCATTATATATTTGTCAAAGCGCACAGAATGTACAAGACTGAGCCCTAATGTAAACCATGGGCTTTGGATGATAACGATGTGTCTGCATAGGTTCACTGATTGTAACAAATGTATCACTGTGGTGGGGGATTTTGATAGTGGGGGAGACAGTGCATACATAGAGATAATAGGAAGGGAAGCCGGTGCATCCTGCTCAGTTTTATTGTGAACCAAAAGCTGCAAAAAAAAAAAAAAATACAGACTAGTTAAAAAAAATACCAACAGCAATAATAGCTACCATTTCATGACTGCTTAACTATGTTCCACATTTACTTATTTCAGTTCTTCCACATATCAACTCATGAGCTAGATATGACTATCATCCCCATTTTATATACTGAAGACTCAAAATGGTTAAATGACATTTCCACAATTATACAGCAAGAGGTACAAAGTTGACACCCAGGTCAGCTTGGTTCCAAGCCTGTGCTGCTAACATCTGCCAACTCTCCTCTTAAGGACATGTTTCACCTCCCTGAAGACACCTCTGTGTCATATGAAAAATGAGTTTGGCATTTGACACAGGAAAGGATTAGAATTATGCTCCAAACTGCTAAAAACAGAACACTGTGGGAAAAGTGTACAAAGAATATATACGCTTATTAAATAAACAACATGGAACTAGTAAAACAGCAAGAGTTTCAACTACAAATTAACAGCCATTTAGCATTTGCCATAAGACTGGCTGAACCATCTCCCTGTAGAGAGGGACTGTTTAAGAGACATAAACTAATAGATCCGAGAACTCCAAACACCCAAAACATGAAGAAAATCACACGAAAGCAGAGAATAAGCAAATTGCTCAATACAAGAAAAGAGAAACATTATGAACAGAGAAACAAAAGTAAGGATTAGAGAAGATATTTCATGGGAAATAATCCAAGAAAGAAGAGTGAAGTAATCTCTATAAAGTGCTGAAATTAAAAAAAATAAATGTCAACCTAGAATTCTGTATCTAGTGACACATCTTTTCAGAGACAATGGAGAAGAACTGTGCTTCTAGAAAGATGGAGTAGAAATGCTTTTCTCAATTTTTCTAAGTGCAGTGAAAAATCCTGAACATTATATATGAAATAAACAGAAGGTGTACAGATAGGGACCCAAGGAATAAAACAATGGTGAGGTCCCTGGGATTTTTTTTTTTTTTTTTTTGGCCATATATATTTCCCAGATTTAGAGTTGGAAAAGCTGGCAACCTGGAAATGACAATAGGTACAGAAAAGAAAAGCTCCAACGAAAGCCCTTCTCCCTAGATAAAGGATATGAGAAGGAGTAGCACAGCAAGATAAAAGCTTTTATACAATTACTACTCTACATTGGTTCCCACGTGGCTCAGTGGTAAAGAATCCACCTGCCAATGAAAGAGACACAGGTTCAATTCCTGGGTTGGGAAGATGTCCTGGAGCAGGAAATGGCAATCCATTCCAGTATTCCTGCTGGGATAATCCCATGGATTGGCGAGCTACAGTCCACGGGGTCACAAAGAGTCAGACACGACTGAGCACGCACACTCTACCCAAGCCAAAAATCACGGGAAAGACTGTCACCCCACCTCTACTCAAGCTGCAAAGGCCAAGGGGGAGCTGAAGCTTCTACCTTCACCATGCAGAGTAAACAAGTAAACAATGATACAAGCAAAAAAACCCATGTTCCTACAAAATAGCCTATCTACAAAAAAACTCCCTTCAAATACAGCAATTAAAAGGAAAAGGGTGGAAAAAGATATGCCATGTAAATATTAAAAAAAAATAAGAGCAGCTCTATTAATATCGGAAAAATAGACTTCAGAGCAAAGTTTACTAGAGACAAAGGACAGTACATAATGAAGAAAGGATCAACCCACCAGGAAGACATAATGACTCCAAACATGTGTGCACCAAACAAAAGAGTCTCAAAATATACAAAGCAAATCCTGAAATAGCAAAAAGGAGAAAGCTGATCCACAATTCCACGTGAAGTGAATCAACGCTCCACTCTCAGCAAGTGACAAAAACTATGAGACAGAAAATAAGCAAAGGTAAAGAAGAAATGAACAACAAAATCTATCAACAACATCTAACTAAAATATACTGCACTTTAGCAGAATATACATATTTTTCAAATGCTCTAGAATGTTCACCAGTACAGATTATATTCTGAACATAAACCTTAACAAATTAAAAAAAAGGCAACAGGAAAATTCCTAAACACTTGAAAAGTAAACAGTACACATACAATAATCCACAGGCTAAGAGGGGTCTCAACAACACCTAGTTGTGGACGTGACTGGTGATGAAAGTAAAGTCTGATGCTGTAAACAGCAATGTCGCATAGGAACCTGGAATGTCAGGTTCATGAATCAAAGCAAATTGGAAGTGGTCAAACAGGAGATGGCAAGAGTGAATGTCGACATTCTAGGAACCAGTGAACTAAAAAGGAATGGGTGAATTTAACTCAGATGACCAGTATATCAACTACTGTGGGCAAGAATCCCTTAAAAGAAATAGAGTAGCCATCATAGTCAACAGAACAGTCTGAAATGCAGTACTTGGATGCAATCTCAAAAACGACAGAATGATCTCTGTTCATTTCCAAAGCAAACCATTCAATATCACAGTAATCCAAGTCTATGCCCCAACCAGTAACACTGAAGAAGCTGAAGTTGAACAGTTCTCTGAAGACATACAAGACCTTCTAGAATTAGCATCCAAAAAACATGTCCTTTTTTTTAATAGGGGACTGGAATGCAAACATAGAAGTCAAGAAATATCTGGATTAATGGACAACTTTGGCCTTGGAGTACAGAATGAAGGAGGGCAAAGGCTAATAGAGTTTTGCCAAGAGAAAGCACTGGTCATAGCAAACATCCTCTTCCAACAACACATGAAGACTCTATACATGGACATCACCAGATGGTCAATACACAAATCAGACTGATTATATTCTTGGCAGCCAAAGATGGAGAAGCTCTATACAGTCAGCAAAAACAAGACCATGAGCTGACTATGGATCAGATCATGAACTCCTCATCGCAAAATTCAGACTTAAATTGAAGAAAGTAGGGAAAACCACTAGACCACTCAGGTATGACCTAAATCAAATCCCTTACGATTATACAGTGGAAGTGACAAACAGATACAAGGGATTAGATCTGATAAACAGAGAGCCTGAAGAACTATGGACGGCGGTTCATGACACTGTACAAGATAGTGATCAAGACCATCACCAAGAAAAAAATGCAAAAAGGCAAAATGGTTGTCTGAGGAGGCCTTACAAATAGCTGAGAAAAGAAGAGAAGCTAAAGGCAAAGAAGAAAAGGAAAGATATACCCATTTGAATGCAGGGTTTCAAAGAACAGCAAGGGGAGATAAGAAAGCCTTCTTCAGTGATCAATGCAAAGAAATAGAGGAAAACAACAGAATAGGAAAGACTAGAGATCTCTTCAAGAAAATTAGCGATACCAAGGGAACACTTCATGCAAAGATGGGCACAATTAAGGACAGAGATGATATGGATCGAACAGAAGTAGAAGATATTAAGAAGAGGTGGCAAGAATACACAGAAGAACTATACAAAAAAGATCTTCACAATCCAGATAATCACAATGGCGTGATCACTCACCTAGAGCCAGACATCCTAGAATGGGAAGTCAAGTGGGCCTTAGGAAGCATCACTACAAACAAAGCTAGTGGAGGCGACGGAATTCCAGTTGAGCTATTTCAAATCCTAAAAGATGATGTTGTGAAAGTGCTGCACTCAATATGCCAGCAAATTTGGAAAACTCAACAGTGGCTACAGGACTAGAAAAGGTCAGTTTTCATTCCAGTCCCAAAGAAAGGCAATGCCAAAGAATGCTCAAACTACTGCACAATTGTACTCATCTCACATGCTAGCAAAGTAAGGCTCAATATTCTCCAAGCCAGGCTTCAACAGTACATGAACCATGAATTTCCAGAGGTTGAAGCTGGATTTAGAAAAGGCAGAGTAATTACAGATCAAATTGCCAACATCCGTTGGATCATCAAAAAAGCAAGAGAGTTCCAGAAAAACATCTATTTCTGCTTTATTGACTATGCCAAAGCCTTTGACTGTGTGGATCACAACAAACGGTGGAAAATTCTGAAAGAGATGGGAATACCAGACCACCTGACTTGCCTCCTGAGAAATCTATATGCAGGTCAGGAAGCAACAGTTAGAACTGGACATGGAACAACAGACTGGTTCCAAATAGGAAAAGGAGTATGTCAGTATTGTATATTGTCACCCTGCTTATTTAACTTCTATGCAGAGTACATCATGAGAAATGCTGGACTGGATGAAGCACAAGCTGGAATGAAGATTGCCGGGAGAGATATCAATCACCTCAGATATTTAGATGCCACCACACTTATGGCAGAAAGCGAAGATGAATTAAAGAAGCTCTTGATGAAAGTGAAAGAAGAAAGTGAAAAAGCTGGCTTAAAACTCAGCAGTCAGAAAATTAAGATCATGGCATCTGGTCCCATCACTTCATGGCAAATAGATGGGGAAACAATAGAAACAGTAACAGACAATAGAAACAGTGTCAGACTTTATTTTTTGGGGTCCAAAATCACTGCAGGTGGTGACTGCAGCCATGAAATTAAAAGACGCTTACTCCTTAGAAGAAAAGTTATGACCAACCTAGATAGTATATTCAAAAGCAGAGACATTACTTTGCCAACAAAAGTCCTTCTAGTCAAAGATAACGGTTTTTCCAGTAGTCATGTATGGATGTGAGAGGTGGACTATAAAGAAAGCTGAGTGCTGAAGAATTGATGCTTTTGAACTGTGGTGTTGGAGAAGACTCTTGAGAGTCCCTTGGACTGCAAGGAGATCCAATCAGTCCATCCTAAAGGAGATCAGTCCTGAATATTCACTGGAAACACTGAGGCTGAAGCTGAAACTTCAGTACTTTGGCCACCAGATGCAAAGAAGTGACTCATTGGAAAAGACCCTGATGCTGGGAAAGATTGAAGGTGGGAGGAGAAGGGGATGACAGAGAATGAGATGGTTGGATGGCATCACCAACTCAATGGACATGAGTTTGGGTAAACTCCGGGAGTTGGTGATGGACAGGGAAGGCTGGCGTGCTGCAGTCCATGGGGTCGCAAAGAATAGGATACAACTGAGCGACTGAACTGAAGAGGGGTCTCAAAAAAAAAATTTAAATATACATAAAACTGAATGAAAACAAAAAACACAACTCATTAAAATATATCAGATGCAGCTAATGCACTGCTGAGAAGGAAATTTACAGTACTAAATGCTTACATTAGAAAAGGAGAAAGATCTCAAATAAATAATATAAACTTCTACATTAATAAACTAGAAAGAGTAAAGTACTCAAAGCAATAAGAAGGAAGTGAAAAAAGAGAAGATAAAAGCAGAAATGAATAAAATTGAAAATAGAAAAAAAGAAAATTAAGTAAAAAATAGGAGAAAGAGACAATTTCCACATGAAAAAGCTGAAAGTATTCATCACCATCAGACTCAAGCTACAAGAAATGTCACATGAAGTCCTTCAAGAAGAAGGAAAATTATATCAGAAGGACATTTAGATATACAGAAAGGGGTGAAGAGAACTGGAAATGGCAATCACATGAATAAACATTAATATATTATATTATATTTAAATGATATGTTTAAATAAAAACAATGTAGTGTGGGATTAACATAAATAAAATAAAAATGTGACAAGAATAGCACAATAGAAAGAAATGAAAGCATACTACTTCAAATTTGTATACTGTATATGAAGAGGCATGATATCACTTGTAAGTTAGAGATTATGCTTGCTGTATTCCTTAAATGGGCTTCCCAAGCGGCACTAGTGCCAAAGAACCCTACTGCCAACGCAGGAGACACAGCAGACGCGGGTTTGATCCCTGGGTAGGGAAGATCCCCTGGAGAAGGAAATGGCAACCCAAGCCAATATGCTTGCCTGGGAAACCACATGGAGAGGAGTCCAGCAGGGCTACAGGCCATGGGGTTGCAAAGAGTTGGATAAACCTGAGTGCGCGTTCGCGCACATACACACCCCGCTTAAACAAACCACTGAAATAAAGCAAAAATTTATAGCAAAAAATGTAACTAGAGATAATAAATCATAAGGAACATTCACTTAATCCAAAATAAGCTTAAAGATAGGGAAAGGAGAAAAAAGGGCAGATAGGACAAGTAGAAAACAAAACAAATAGCAAGATGATAGACTTCAGTTCAGTTCAGTTCAGTCGCTCAGTCATGTTCGACTCTTTGCAACCCCATGAATCGCAGCACGCCAGGCCTCCCTGTCCATCATCAACTCCCGGAGCTCACTCAGACTCACGTCCATCAAGTCCGTGATGCCATCCAGCCATCTCATCCTCGGTCGTCCCCTTCTCCTCCTACCTCCAGTCACTCCCAGCATCAAAGTCTTTTCCAATGAGTCAACTCTTCGCATGAGGTGGCCAAAGTACTGGAGTTTCAGCTTTAGCATCATTCCTTCCAAAGAATTCCCAGGGTTGATCGTCTTCAGAATGGACTGGTTGGATCTCCTTGTAGTCCAAGGGACTCTCAAGAGTCTTCTCCAACACTACAGTTCAAAAGCATCAATTCTTCGGTGCTCAGCCTTCTTCACAGTCCAACTCTCACATCCATACATGACCACTGGAAAAACCATAGCCTTTTCTCATGATGTACTCTGCATATAAGTTAAATAAGCAGGGTGACAATATACAGCCTTGAAGTACTCCTTTTCCTATTTGGAACTAGTCTGTTGTTCCATGTCCAGTTTGAACGGTTGCTTCCTGACCTGCATACAGATTTCTCAAGAGGCAGGTGATAGACTTAAATCTTATTATATTAATAATCACATTAAATGTGGACAGTATAAATTCCCTCATTGAAAGTAGGGACTGTTAGATTAGAAAAAAAAGACCCAACAAAAATGCTGCCAAAAAGAAATGTGCTTTAAATATAGAGACAGAAGCAGGTCAAAAGTAAAAGGATGGAAACTCTATTTTTCTTTCTGCAGGTAATACACAAAATCTTTCAGTTTAACAAATATTTACTGAACATCTCCTACAAACCAGGAATATTTTAAAAATCTGTTAAGAGAACAAAACAATTTTAAGAATTCATTCAAAACCACACACACCTTTGTACATAGGCAAACACACACACAAGAAGAAACCTTGAAATTGAAGGCATAAACTGTAAGCAAAAGTAGACATTACATTGTTCCTTAGCTTGATTTTATGAGCATATCCTATCAAAAAAATCATTTTTAAAATTAAAAAATAAGAGTAGATAAAAGATATATTGTACTGCTTCTAATAATAAGAAAACTGTAGTGGCTATGTCATTACCACACTAAATTTCAAAGCAAAGAGTATTACTAGGGATGAGAAAGGTCAAATAACAATATAAAGGAGTTACTGCATCAAGAGGACACAGTAATTCTAAACATGTTGCTCCTGATAATAACAAAACTCCAAAATACATGAAGAAAAAACTGTTAAACGTGCAAAGAGAAATATACAAGTCCATAATTATAGTCTGAGATTTCAACACCTTGTTCTCAGTAATTGATAGAACAAGCAGACAGAAAATCAGTAAGAGTATAAAATATTTCAACAACATTATCGACTGACTTGACCTGACTGACATTTATAGAACATTCTATTTAACAACCACATAATACACATTCTTTTCAAGCATACATGGAGCATTTAAGCAAGACAGACCATATTCTGGGTCATAAAACAATCTGCAATAAATTTAATAGAACTCAAGTCATATGAGTATGTTCACTGATACAATGAAATTACATTAAAAATTAATAACAGTAATATACCTGGGAATCTCCAAATAAACATATAAGCTAAATAACACACTTCTATATAAACCATGCTTCAAAAGAGCAATCAAAAGGGAAATTAGAAAGTATTTTGAAATGAAAACACACATCAAATTTGTGGGAGGCTGCTGAAGTAGTACTGAGGGGAATTTTATAATAAGGATGCTTGAATAGTGGTCTCAAATCAGTGAATTCAGCTTCATTTTAAGAAACGAGGAAGAGAAAATTGGACTCAAATTAAGTAAAAGAAAGGAAATTATAATAAAGATCAGAGCAAAAACCAATGAAGTAGAAAACAGAAAAACTACAGAAAAAATTAATGAAACAAAAATAAACTTCTTAACCTGTACCCAGACTATTCAGGGAGAAATTGAGAAAAAACAAGTTATCAAAATCAGGAATGACATAGACAATATCAAGACAGACTCTATAGACAGCAATGGATTTCTAAAGAAAACAAAGGAATGATTTATCACTCTCTTTAAATGAGTTAATAACACTGATGAGATGGAAAAATTCCTTGAAAAGCACAAACTACCAAAGCTTAATCAAGAAATAGATAACCTAAAAAGCCATGTAACTGTAAAAGAAATGGAATATGTAGTTAAATACCTTTCCATAAAGAAAATTCAAGGATCAAATGGTTTTGCTGATGAATTCTATCAAACATTTAAGAAAAAATAATACCAACTACAAATTCCTTTTCTAAACAAACTACACAAAAAACTTGAGAAGGTGAGAATACTTTCCAATTTGTTCTATTAGGCCAGATTCACTCTGAGGTAAAAAACAGACAAAACTGGTACTAGAGGAAGACTACAGATTAATAACCATCGTGAATATAGATATAAAAATTTCAAACAAAATTTTAGTAAGTAGAATATAAGGATAGCACATGATGACCAACTAGTATTTCTTTCAGGAGTATAGGTTGGTTTAACATTTGCAAGTCAATTAATATAATTCATCATTTAACAAATTAAAATAGTAAGCCATCTCAATAGATGCAGAAAAGCATTTTGCTAATCCACCATTCATTCCTGATTTTTTCTAAACTTCTCAGTGAAGCAGGACTAGAAGGGAACTTTCTCATTTACAGGCATCTACAAAAACCTACAGGTAATATCACAGTTAACAATAAAACACATGAAACTTTTTCTTTAATATAGAGGAAAAGACTAATGAGGTCGATTCTCATCACTTCTCTTTTAACATTGTACCGAGATTCTACCCAGTACAATAAGGTAAAAAAAATAAAAAGAGTGTAGACTGGAAGGGAAAAAGTAAAACTGTCTTTATTCACAGATTACACAATCACCTACATAAAAAACCTGATGGAATTTACCCTAGAAAGCTGCTAGAATTAATAAGTGGGTTTAGCAAATCTTCAGGATACAAGATCAACACAAATATCAGTGATACATTTACATGCTAGGATTGAACAATGAGAAACAAAAGTGTTTTTAAAATGCCGTTTATAATAGTATCAAAAATATAAAATACTTATGGATAAATCTGATGAAGATGTACAAGAACTGTATACTGATAACAATAAAAGACTGCTGAAAAAAAATTAAGACCTAAATAAATGGGTAAACATACCTTGATCACGTATGTCAAGAGGATGATGTATTATTAAGATTTTAATTCTCCCCAAATTTATCTCTACACAATCTCAACTGCAGCCTTTTTTATAAAATTTGACAAACTGATTCTAAGACCTACATATACATGCTAATGACTGAGAACAGCCAAAACATTCTGAAAAGAATGAATTTGAAGAAATAACACTCCTGACTTTAAAAGTTTATTAAAAAGACACAATAATCAGTACAGTGAGGTACTGGCATCAAGAAAGGTATTGACAAACTGAACAGAACAGCGAGACTAGAAAGAGACACACACACATATATATGAACAATTGATTTTTGACAAAATGCAAAGGCAACTGAATGAATAACAGTAGGTTTTCAACAGAGAGTAATGGAACAATTGGCTATCCATACACACATACACACACGAACAGAACTTCAATCCATACCTCCTATACCTCATACCATTTTTAAGAATTAGCTTAATATGAAACATAAAACATAAAAATTTAAAGAGAAAATACAAAAGAAAATCTTTGTGATCATGGTGTAAGCAAGGATTTCTTAGATATGACATCAAAATCAAATTCATAAAACAATTCAAAATGAGGCGCATAAGAGAAGATGCTCAACATCATGAGTCATTATTTTCAACCGGGGAAGATTCTATTTCCAGCCAAATTATCAATCGAGTATGAAGGTTAAAGAAGTGCATTTTCAGATACATAAAATCTTACTGAGATATATAAATCACTTAAAAAGAAATGAAAAAAAAGAAAGAACAAGAAAAAGATCTGGGTTATGGGTAACAGGTGCTCTGACATAAGTAAGTAGGGAAGGTAGGAAGGTAGGGATGAGACAAACATGATGTAGAGAAATGCCAGGGCAACAGCTGTGCAGACAGCTGTTCAGATCAGACGGAAGAGAATGCCTCCGAAGACAAACATACAACCACCTGGTTGGATAATGAGCTTGGCTGTAGTGAATGAAACTGGATGGTTCTGTCAAAAAGTTTGAGGTCAAATGGGTTACATGCACCTGTTACTTTAGGGGGGAAAAACCTACAATTGTTAGCTCTAAAGGGCAGGGGGGAAAGTACAATTCACATAAAGTGGTTACGGTGTATGATTCAGCTGTGAAATACACTACATGGGTGGCACAACTCCACACCTCACTGATGCCGGGCTGACTCTAACTAACTTGTATTCATTGGAGTTCTGTGCCTGTTAGGAGAGTGCCAGAAAGGTGGCAGCAAGGGGGTCAGAAATGTACCTGTTAAATCACAATGTCTGTGACACTGAAATCAGATCTTCTTAAAATCATATGGAAGTCTAAGGAGAAATGTGCCAAAGTCAATACTTTTTATGTGGCTTGTTTCACCATCAAAATCTGTCTGCCTTATCTCTAAGGTAAGCCCACCTTTTATTTTGGTAGATATTCTCCTTAACAGTGGTAATAATTCTGGCCAGTAAAAGATTCTACACTTCATCTAAATTGAAACACAGTGCAAAGCTTGGGGCTGGGGGAGGAAGAATTTATACATGTGTAAATGTGTGCATGTATAGAGGGTGAGTTAAACTTTCACTTTTCATTATAAGAAAGTTATTGACAACTAGTAAAACAGAAAATCAAGAAAGAGTAGGTACATCCCTAAAGGTGTGTTTATGGGCTTCTGTCCCACTGCTTAGAGAATTTGATAAGAATGTACTCTAAAAATCTGTATCTTAAAAATTATAGTTTCTATAATTCTCTAAAATAAAAATAACAATAATGAATACACTATCAGTTTTCATTCCAATCCCAAAGAAACTGTTAGTCACTCCATCATGTCTGACTCTTTGCGACCCCATGAACTGTCCCGTATATGGAATTCTCCAGGCAAGAATACTGGAGTGGGTTGCCATTTCCTCCTCTAGGGGATCTTCCGGATGCAGGGACTGAATCCAGGTCTCCTGTATGGCAGGCAGATTCTTTACCATCTGAGCCACCAGGGAAGATAATCCCAAAGAAAGGCAATGCCAAAGAATGTTCAAACTACCGTACAATTGTGCTCATTTCACATGCTAGCAAGGTAATGCTCAAAATTCTTCAAGCTAGGCTTCAACAGTACATGAATCAAGAACTTCCAGATGTACAAGCTGGGTTTAGAAAAGGCAGATGAATCACAGATCAAATTGCCAACATCTGTTGGATCACAGAGAAAGCAAGGAAATTCCAGTAAAACATCTCCTTCTGCTTCACTGACTATGCTGAAGTCTCTGACTGTGTGGATCACAACAAACTGGAAAATTCTTAAAGAGATGGGAATACTAGATGACTTTACCTGCCTCCTTAGAAATCTGTATGCAGGTCAAGAACAACAGTTAGAACCGGACATGGAACAAGAGACTGGTTGCAAATTGGGAAAGGAGTACGTCAAGGCTATGTATTGTCACCCTGCTTATTTAGCTTATATGCAGAGTATGTCATGTGAAATGCCAGGGTGGAGGACTCACAAGATGGAACCAAGATTGCTGGAAGAAATATCAACCACCTCAGATATGCAAATGACACCATCCTAATGGCAGAAGAGGAACTAAAGAGCCTCTTGATGAACATGAAAGAGAAGACTGAAAAAGCTGGCTTAAAACTCAACATTCAAAAAACTAAGATCATGGTATCCAGTCCCATCACTTTACAGCAAATAGATGGGGAAAAAATGGAAACAGTGGCAGATTTTGGGCTCCAGAATCACTGCAGATGGTTATTGCAGCCCATGAAATTAAAAGACACTTGCTCTTTGGAAGAAAAGCTATGACAAACCTAGACAGCATATTAAAAGGCAGAGATACCACTTTGCTTACAAGGGTCTGTATAGTCAAAGCTATGGTTTTTCCAGTAGTCGTGTAGAGATGTGAGAGCTGGACCATAAAAGGCTGAGTACCGAAGAACTGATGCCTTTGATCTCTGGTGCTGGAGAAGAGGACTCTTGAGAGTCCCTTGGACTGCAAGGAGATCAAATCAGTCAATCCTGAATATTCACTGGAAGGACTGATGCTGAAGCTGAAACTCCAATACTTTGGCCACCTGATGGAAGAGCTGCCTCATTGAAAAGGACCCTGATGCTAGGAAAAATTGAGAGCAGGAGAAGCAAGCAACAGAGAACGAGATGGTTGGATGGCATCACTGGCTCAATGGACATGAGTTTGAGCAAGCTCCAGGAAATGGTGAAGGACAGGGAAGCCTGACATGCTGCAGTCTGTGGGGTCACAAAGAGTTGGGACATGACTTAGCTACTGAACAATTTGATTTTTGAGTAAATGAGGGGGGAGAGGATTACAGAAGTAGTGACTCTGATATGTACTATTCATATCATGATTCATACACAGGAAGAGGACATGTAAGGAATGGGTTTGATTCTATCATCTTTGTCCTGATGATGGAGTCCACCTTCTGAAAGGCAAACTTTAGGATCACAACACGATTTAACCACTAGAGGGAGTTGAAGTGGCTATTAAATAATGGAAAAGAGATGAGCCACATAAAAAAGCTTTTCTCTCGCTTGGAGTCATTATTGTAACTTTGAAAAAAATTTTCTAATATTACATAAATATCAAAAATGGAATTTTAAGTGGTGACAAGAATAGATTTTTGCTTCTTCTAAGTGTTAGAAGTGTTCATTTTCAAGTGATTAAAATATTACCTATAGCATAATGGTGTTGTTCGGTGGCCCCAGTCATGGCTGACTCTCTGAGACCCCATGGACAGCAGCACGCCAAACTTCCCCATCCTTCACTATCTCCCAGAGTGTGTTCAAATTCATAGCAGAATGGTTTCTCAATTCTGTACCAAATAATACAACCTTCAGTTTAGTATTTATTTGCAAGGTATTGATAGGTTTTTCCCTCATATTTTAGTCAATGCAGCCCTGTATGGGTACTTACTAACAATTCAGGCTTTCAGGTCAGGCAGATCAGATTTTAACCATACTTTACCACTACAATTAACTTCGCTAATTAACATCAAACTCAAGGTTCCTCATCTGTAAATGGGGGTACAGAGCTTTATAGAAGTAAATGGGACAGTATACGCAAAATACCTCTACGCACTCCAGCGTTCTGGCCTGCAGAAGTCCATGGACTATCCATGGGGATGCAAACAGCCAGACACGACTGAGCAACTGGTGCACAGCTGAATCTAGAAGACAACGGCAGCTTTTCCAACGGGGAGACACTACACTGTAAAGCCACTGACTGGATAAGAATTTCTTAATCCCTCTTCTCATTTCAGCATCTAAATATGTAATACTGAAGCAAACCAAAGACACAACCCTTGTACACATAACCATATGGCAAGACACATTGATTTCTGAGGCCAAACCCAGGGAAGGGCCCAAGAATTCACACCTTAAAGGCTTGCATTCACTTAGAAAGCAATGCGGGGTCTAGACCCGCAACACCCCTTTAACAAGGATACAAAAGGGACCTGACTTTAATATGAAATGTTTCTTTTTCAGAATTATGTATTTTCTTAGGATATTCAGTTATATAACCATCACTACTACCTAAGTTTAGAACAATTTCTTCAACCGCAAAACAAAACGCTCCGATACGCATTAGCAGGTACTCTTGAAACCCCTCTACCTCAAGTCCATGACAACTACGAATCTGCTTTCTGTCTCTATAGGTTTGCCTACTCCAGTCACTTTATGTAAGTGGAATTGGACAATATGTGACCTTTTGTGTGTGACTTCTTCCACGTAGCCCAATGTTTTCAAGGTTCATCATGCTGCAGTATATGTCAGTACTTCATCCCTTTTTTAGAGTAACGAGCACTCCAATATATGGAGAATTCACATTTTGTTTATCCATCCCTTCACTGATGGACAACTGGATTGCTTCCCCACCTTGGCTAGCATGACAAACGCTACTATAAACATTTGAGTACAATTTTTCTGCAGACACATTTCTACTTCTCTTGGGTATATACCCAGGAGTGGAATTACTCAGTCACATGTAACTCTATGTTTAACTTACGAGAAACTTCCAAACAATGTTACAAAACAGCTTCATCATTTTATATTTCTGCACCAGCACTGCATGAGGGTTCCAATTTCTCCACATCATCATCAACACTTGTTATTCCGTCTTTTTGATAACAGCCATCCCACTAGGTGTGAAATGGTATTCTACTATGGTTTTGATTAGCATTTTTCTAATGATTAATGATGGTAAGCACCTTTAAATGTATTTATTGGTCATTTACATATCTTTTTAAAGAAATACCTATTCAAATCCTTTACCCAATTTTAAACCGAACTGTTTGCCTTTTTATCGTTGATTTATGGGCATTCTTTACATATTCTAGATACAATTCCCTCATCAGACATATAACTTGACAATATCTTCCCCTATTCTGTCTTTTCACTTTCTTGAAGGAGTTACTTGAAATACGAACTTTAAAAATGTAATAAAATCAAGATTACCTATCCTTTATTTTTGCTTATCCTATTGCCTAAAGTTGTGAAAATTTCCTGTTAGGTTTTCTTTTAAGTTTTATAGCTCTTACATTTATGTCTATGATCCCTTTTGAGTTAACTTTCGTATATGGTGAGAGGTAAGGGTCCAGCCTTATCCAAGGGCTTCCCTGATGGCTGACGGTAAAGAATCTGCCCACAATGCAGGAAACCAGGGTTTGATCCCTGGGTGGGGAAGATCTCCTGGAGAAGGGAATGGCAACCCACTCCAGTATCCTTGCCTGGAGAATTCCATGGACAGAGGGGCCTGGCAGGCTACAGTCCAAGGGGTCACAAAGAGTCGGACAGGACTGAGGAACTAACACACACACACACACACACACAAGGGTCCCACATCATTCTTTGCATGTGACGAAAAATGTTAAAAGAGCTTTATTAAAATATATTTTGCTTATTAGAAGTGTGACAATATGCCATGCATATACACATAAATGATATCTTCAGTCATTCATTTAACAAACATACACAGCAAGGACAGTATTTTGAGATAGGATCTGACAATTTTTCTTCTTCTCTTTTTCCCTATCCTTCCCCTCACTGAAGCACATATCAGGGTCCAGGGCTTCCTTGACAAGGAGAGGTTTACAGAAGGTAGCTTCCTGACTTTTCTGGGACCACCAGTTCCCAGGAGAACTGATCAATTATACTGCCCAGAAAAACAAGAAGGAACAGTACTCTCCAGTGCTGGAGTAGACAGGCAGTCCCCAGAGATGAAGGCAGAAGGAAGGAGAGAGAGCATCGACAGAGGGCGCGTTTGTATGAGGTTTCCCACATGTAGTGTTGAGAGGCAACTATCACAATACTATTCCAGATTCTCATACCCCAAATCTGACACAAGGCAGCTAAGAATCACCAAACCAAAACGGCTTATAAGGACAGAAAGAAAGTGATGAAACGTCACTTTCCTCCCACACATATGCACACAACGACTGCCCTCAACGACTGCATGCTGGGCAATCTGGGTGCCAGCCTGGAATTATAGCACATCCTGAAGAAGTAAAGATCCTTGATGAAACCCCAAAAGCAGCAAGGTTCCTTCTTTTTCTTCACCATCAAGGCAAAATGGTAACTCAGTCAGACATTTAATTTCTATGAAGCAGATGCATTTCTGGCACCCTTGATTTTATGGACTAACATTCACACCTGCCACACAAATATCAAGATATATATACAGCATCTCCTAAGCTAGGTTGAAGTGGAGAATAGAAAAGTCAGTCAAGCCATGGTTAGCCAAGGCATTTATAGTCTGGTAAGAGTAAAAAAGGTCTCCCAGGTGGTGCAGTGGTAAAGAATCCACCTGCTCCTTCAGGAGATGTGGCAGACATGGGTTCTATGCTAGTTGGGAATATCCTCTAGAGGAGGAAATGGCAACCCACTCCAGTATTCTTGCCTGGAAAATTCCACGGACAGAGGAGCCTGGCGGGTTGCAGAGAGTCAGACATGACTGAGTACACATGCACACAAGAGCAAAAAAAGTATTTACCACTTATTACACACCACCTGGGTGAACACCTCGTGTTACACTCTTTTTGTAAATGGACTGAATGTAATGGAGCGTCCCCTGAAATAGGCCTTTGAGGTTCAAAGGAGGTAAAGGACTTGGCTAAGGATGTTGTTGTTGTTGTTGTTTAGTGTGTAAGTTGTGTCCAACTCTTTTGTGACCCCATGGACTACAGCCCACCAGGCTCCTCTGTCCATGGGATTTCCCAGGTGAGACTACTGGAGTGGATTGCCATCTCCTCCTCCAGGGGATCTTTCCAATCCAAGGAAAGAACCTGCATCTCCTGCATGGCAAGTGGATCCTTTACCACTGAGCCATCACAGAAGCCACTGCAGGCAGACTCTTTACCGTCTAAGACACCAGGGAAGCTCCTAAGGATACATGCTAATAACTAGTGGGACTTGGAATATGAACTAAGGTATACTTAACTCCAAGCTAGCTTTCAGTCTTGAAGTCAGAACTGACTCCCATGAAGAGGCCAGACTGATGGCTATCCTCTGATAACTCAATACCAACTGGGCACAGACTTCGGTTCATGTTTTCTAAGAGTTGGGATGCAATTAAGTCAAACCAACTTTCTCTAACTTGATGTTCAGTGTGCCCTGGCAGATGACTAGAAGCCAGAAGCCTGAGGCTGGACAGGAGATGTCAGCCATACAGTCTCCCATGATTATGGGAACTGTGGCCTTGACTGAATCTGTCCAGGCCTGTCAACCAGTCTTCCAAACAGCAGATTTCCATTACCACACACAACATCTACCTGTGCAGCAAAGAAGTAACAGAGCTACTTTGGGGTGGAAATCTCAACTTTTCTATATATGGACAAAGGAAAAATAATGCTATAAGCAAAATTTTTCTTATAGTGAAAAATCCCACATAGCTATTATGCTCTGAGATGCTGGCATTCAATTCAACTTGGTACCTAAGAAACTATTTTAAATTCTTGTGTGAAGCTTCCTAGAAACAATAAAAGGAAAGTAGTTAATTCCAGCAATGAAATGTTAGTAGTTCTTCCTTAAGTATTAATCTCCTGAACAAATGGTGACAATGCAAGAAGCAGATCTATAAATGCTTTGAGAGTCACGATTTTTATATTTTCTACTGCTGCTTCGGCTATTTGAAGCTGGGTAGATGACTAACCCAAATCCCAAAGAGAAGTACATTAAGTCACAGAGAGAAGAATGAAACACCAGAGAAATCTAAATTATAGAGAACTAATGTCTCTTTTTTTCATGTCCATTTCTGAAAAACAAATCTCTCAGCACTCAGGATTATACAAACACTTAATTTTCATTTTCTCATATACACACTACACCTCAGAGGTGAGGACCCTCAGAAATCATTTGGTCCAATTTCTCTTTTTATAAATGGGAACATTTGAGATTCCAAGAGGTTTAGTGAAATGTCATGTGTTCATTATATGTGAAGATTTCATCAACGTGGGAAGGGTACTAACGGAGGAGCAAGAACACCTGGATTGTACCGCCCATTAAGTCATGTATGAGTTTACACGATCCAAATGCTGTATTAGACGGTTTTGAAATCTCTCCCCTCTTGGAAGGGGCTTTAGTTCTGTGTCTATGAACACTGGGCTTCCCTGATGGCTCAGCAGTAAAGAATCTGCCTGCAATGCAGGAGACCCAGGTTTGAACCCTGGGGTTGGGAAGATCCCCTGGAGAAGGAAATGGCAACCCACTCCAGTATGCTTGCCTGGAGCATTCGATGGACAGACAAGCCTGGTGGGCTAAAGTCCACAGAGTCGCAAAGAGTCAGACAACACTAAAGCAACTAAGCATGCAGGCACACCTGCACATGAACATCAGTAGGTTGCTTGTTTTTAGAAAGTTAATAACTTTCTTTGCCATTACAACAAAGGGGCAGTACATATGCTGGTTATGAGCACGGGCTCTAGAGTCAAACACTCTCTCTTCCAATCCCAGGTCTTACGCTTACTTTTGGTGAAAGCCTGAACAAGTTACTTACCCACTCTGTCTCATCTACAATACGGTAACCACAGTAGCATTTACCACAAGTGGCCCTTATTGTAAGAGATAACACACATCACATATTCAGCATACTGCACAGCACATAGCATGTGTTCAGTAAACACAGGCTGCCTTTAACACCGTCATCAAGGAACTGGAGCTGGTGACTCTGTGTGCATTAAAAGAAGGCATCCCTTCCTCTGGACAGATGCAGCCCGAGTGCAAATGTCCACATCAAGGCTGGATCTCATTCTCTGCAGCTATGTGTCTGGCTCAAAAAATTAAAAAGCGAAATCATTCCCCAGTATCCTATGCTGATAGTGGTAACCACTGACTTGTCATCATGTAAGCCTTCTAGAAAACTCTTCAGAGGGGACCCATGTAGATGGCAGGAATACTTTTGGTCTTTACTTTTCCTTCCTTCTGCCTGGAATGCTGAGGGAATGGCTGGCGTGTCAACAGCCTATTGATCACGAGGAAAGGGCTAAAAGGTTTTCAGAGACTTAGTCCTTCAGCAAGTAATTCAATGTCAGCAGCCACTGACCTCCAGACTTCTTGTTTCATGAGGAAAATAAACTCCTATACATTTTTTAGCTACTATTATCAAAATGTAATTCTTAACCAAAATACCATCAAAATCTACTCGTATTGTCTATAAACAAATCAAATATTTGTAGACCTGCCTGGTCAGCCACTCGTCCCTGGCCACTTAGGGATCCTAAGTCATGCCCTCATTGGCCATCACTTAGATTTTTACAAAAGGTCAAAGGCCCTCAAGGTGCTTGCTATTCCAAGTGTGGTCTGTAGATGAGAAGCATTAGTGTTGCCCAGGAAATTATTAGAAAGGCAGCCTCTTCCGCCCCATCCAGACCTCCTGAATCATACAGTATCCCCAGTGATTTCTGTGCTCACTGAGTCTTAGGCTCTGGACTAGACCTACTGACTCTGCTCAGTCATTCCTCTTAAAAACTACTGCCAAAATCATCCTCCTGATGCACATCAGTAGTTTTCTTATCACGCCACTTTCCTCAAAAACCTCCAAGGGTTCCTGACTGCCTACAGACTAAAGTTTAGACTCTTTAGCCTGACAAGGCTTTCTATGATCGTGTATCATCCTGGAAATGCCTAGGTGCCAGCCATGCCAATAAATAATATTCTGCATAAAAGCAAAAAACAAAACAGAAAACAACCCATGAGTGTGCCTAGGAAAGAATCTATGTCTTAATTCTGGCTCCTCTATCCCAGCCATTGGGGATACACAGTTAGAAAAAATCAGACACAGTCCCTTGTCTTCCGGAAGCTTAGTAATTAGTTGAAACATTAATGATAACTATTAAGCTCTAAGAAGGAAATGAATGGGCAGTGGTACAGGGTAAGCTAGCCTGGGCAGAAGAACGGCCCAGACGATGGGGAACCTGTTGAGGGGCTGGCCCAGGCAGAGGAGTGAATCTGGAGCAGCTGAGGACAGGAACAGGCTGCCTTTCAGGCTAACCCAGAAAACTCATATCCTGGGAGGAAGGCAGCGTGAGATTAACCTTCCGAGTCACTTAAGGGAAAATGCTGAATTTCTTATCCCTAGCAAAAGTCTTCGCTGGGACCACAAATGAGGCAGAGAGCAGGGTAGCCTTCAGAGTCGCTCAGTCCAGCCCTGGACATCAGGTTGAGTGAAATCTGAATCAGCTCCTCCACTTTCCAGCTCTCAACTCCCTTGACCTCGAAGCCCCTGCTTCCTCAGACAGAAAGTGGGTTTAAGAATAGAACCAACTTTGTCGTCACTGTGAACACGGAGGGAGATCATGCTGGTAAAGCTCCCCAGAACACCGGCCCCCACACCAGTGCTGTCCTGAATACCAGAGGTTACAGGGCTGCGGCGGTGATGCTGGTGATGACTCTTAATCCCTATTAGCTTGCGGGTAAAGAGTTCATTCCAGATCCTCCTGTCCACCGCCCCCGCCCCCATCCACGAGGCCTCCCGACCGTAGCATCCCGGGCAAGCTCCCCCCACCACCCCGCGCACGGCCACCGTGACCCCAGGGCGGGCGCCGGCGCCGCCGCAGGACCCCGTTACCTGAAGCCCGCGGCGCCCGCGGCGCAGGGAGTGGCCGTCGCCCTCTGCGCGCACCATTCCTGAGATGGCGGCGGCGCGGCGGCAGCTCGGGGAGCCGAGGAGGGGTCAGCCGGGCGGCGGCTGAGCCCCGCCGGCCCGGGAGCTCGCCGGGGCCCCTCGCAGGTGGCCGAGCCCCGGTCGGCAGGCAGGCCTGCAGAGCGGAGAGGCCGGGGGCGGCCCCGGAGCGGAGCGCGGCGCCCGGCCCGGGGAGGCCGCGATGGCGAACGCCAGCGAACCGGGCGGCGGCGGCGGCGGCGGCGGGGAGGCGGCCGCCCTGGGCCTCAAGCTGGCCACGCTCAGCCTGCTGCTGTGCGTGAGCCTGGCGGGCAACGTGCTGTTCGCGCTGCTCATCGTTCGGGAGCGCAGCCTGCACCGCGCCCCGTACTACCTGCTGCTCGACCTGTGCCTGGCCGACGGGCTGCGCGCGCTCGCCTGCCTCCCGGCCGTCATGCTGGCGGCGCGGCGGGCCGCGGCCGCCGCGGGGGCGCCGCCGGGCGCGCTGGGCTGCAAGCTGCTCGCCTTCCTGGCCGCGCTCTTCTGCTTCCACGCCGCCTTCCTGCTGCTCGGCGTGGGCGTCACCCGCTACCTGGCCATCGCGCACCACCGCTTCTACGCCGAACGCCTGGCCGGCTGGCCGTGCGCCGCCATGCTGGTGTGCGCCGCCTGGGCGCTGGCGCTGGCCGCGGCCTTCCCGCCCGTGCTGGACGGCGGCGGCGGCGGCGACGACGAGGACGCGCCGTGCGCCCTGGAGCAGCGGCCCGACGGCGCCCCGGGCGCGCTGGGCTTCCTGCTGCTGCTGGCCGTGGTGGTGGGCGCCACGCACCTCGTCTACCTCCGCCTGCTCTTCTTCATCCACGACCGCCGCAAGATGCGGCCCGCGCGCCTCGTGCCAGCCGTCAGCCACGACTGGACCTTCCACGGCCCCGGCGCCACCGGCCAGGCGGCCGCCAACTGGACGGCCGGCTTCGGCCGCGGGCCCACGCCGCCGGCACTCGTGGGCATCCGGCCGGCCGGGCCAGGTCGTGGCGCGCGCCGCCTCCTCGTGCTCGAGGAGTTCAAGACGGAGAAGAGGCTGTGCAAGATGTTCTACGCCGTCACGCTGCTCTTCCTGCTCCTCTGGGGGCCCTACGTCGTGGCCAGTTACCTGCGGGTCCTGGTGCGGCCCGGCGCCGTCCCCCAGGCCTACCTGACGGCCTCCGTGTGGCTGACCTTCGCGCAGGCCGGCATCAACCCCGTCGTGTGCTTCCTCTTCAACAGGGAGCTCAGGGACTGCTTCCGCGCCCAGTTCCCCTGCTGCCAGAGCCCCCAGGCCTCCCAGGCCACCCTCCCCTGCGACTTGAAAGGCATCGGTTTATAAGTGGCCCTACCGCCACCTGCACCCCAGCCCGGCCTCTCTCTTTGGCTTGGACAGTGACGTCTTTTCTGCCCCTTCGGCCCCCTTCTTAATTTTCTACGCTGCCTTCAAAACGACTCTCGAAGTGCATCATCACTTGGATTGTACAGACTCCAATTGTACAGGGGCAGGGTTTCGAAGTCCCAGCCCCACCCCAGCTCCTGCGATTGTCCTCCTAAATATATTTTCATCCCGACAGTAGATCCTGGAGTCTTTGTACTTGTACTGATGTCTCTTCTTCCATGTGTTACTCTTTTTTTTTTTTTTTAAATAAAGGCTAATTTTCTTCATGCAACCTTTCCTAAAGACCATGGCCAGTTTTCTACAGAAGCTATTTTTGACAACCTCAAGTGGCATTACATTTTGCAGTGAAGTAGAGGAACCCCGAGGGGCTTCACCAGTTCGATTTCTTGAGGGTCTTCTGTTGGAAGCAGGAGACAGAGGGAAAGTTGTCTCGAGTTCCCTCTGAATTGCCGGCCTGGGGTCAGCTGGACTGCTCTGGTTCTTGGAAGGCGTTGAGAACTTTGTTCAGTATTGATAGTGAATTTAAAGAGCAGAGATGGGAGAGAGTAGCAAGGAAGTCATTTTTAATAGGTAACAACACAAGTAAGATTTGTTTCCTACCTTGCTTTATACACTAGGAAATGCCTGTCAGTGACAAACTGCTCTCTGTATTATACCAATTCTTGAGTGGCAACATTTCTGTAAAATTGTACCTTTCAAAAGAGTAAAAAGTGTTTTGGTTAGTAATGGTGTGGGGAAAATACAGTATTGCATGTTTTTGTATGTACTGATTGTGGTTGATGGATTGGGAGGGCTCTCGGAGACAAGCAGAGTACTGCATCAAAACTGTTCAGGTATTTTTGGCCAATAAAAATTTAAAAACTTTATGGAAACAGTTTTTGCTTTGAGGAGCCCAGTTTTATTCTGTCTTATGAAACTGATTTCCACTTTGAAAACTGTTCTTCTTTCGTTCATGGTATAAATGGATGGACTATAATGATACTCTACTTCTGTGAGACAAAGCATTTCCTTAAAATGTTTGCTAGGTTAAGCTGTGCTGTTCTCCTGATGGTTATTTTAAATTGATAATGAGAACTATAATTTTAAGTACTATTTATTTGTTAGGCACATTGTAACCTTAAATTGAAAGATAAATTCTGCAAGTACTGTACAATATTTTTTCGCTTACAATGCTACATTTTTATCAATGTATCTTCCGTTTTGAGGGTTTATATCTGTATTTCTCTTTGCATTATATAAATATACCAGTATTTTCATTCTGGAGTGGGTTTTTGTTGCTGTTGTTGTTCGAGGCTGTGACAGGTGGTAATATACCTCTAAGTAAGGTACTCATGTTCTATTATCCTTTTAATGCATACTGTTCACCATAATTTCAAAGACATTTAGAGGCTTGTTTACTTAAAATGCAACATAAAAAATCTTCAGGTCTTCTCTTAAAGAAACAGTATATATAGTTTTAGAACTTTTTAATTATAAAACATGAGTATGAGCAGAGTAATCACTTTGATAAAATAATAACATAGGTGCAGTAAATATATTGATTTCAATTGGCATAATATAAACTACTAAATATTCAGTCCAAGATGGATTAAGTCATAAGAAGTGGGTGTGGCCAGCTTATCCAGGTGAGTGGTCAGCATTATTTTATTTTTTCTGTAAATATCAACCAGTCTATGCAAAGAGTCTTACATTTGGAAGACATGAGTAATTATTAGCCTATCTCTCCCCAGATCATAGACCAGGTAGACATTAATTACCCACGGGCTACTCATCAGATATCTCGGCTTACCTAAAGTCAGGTCCAGGAAGTACCTATCTCCTCATCCAACCCTCCACCCACCTAAGTGATCCAAGTTCAAAAACTGGAAGTCACTAAGCCCATATGATATTCAGGTCTCTTAGCACGTGCCATGGCACAGGAGCCAGCCCGTCAGTGCTAACTCCTGTGCCACCCCATAGGCAAGCAGCTCAAGGGCACAGAGACATCCTGTGGGCTTTATGTGGCCTTGAGTTCATGGATATTTTTTCATAGGAGAATCTGTAAGTCAGGGATTCTCAAATGTTAACATTCATAATAATAACTACCTTAAGTACTTGCAGGGTCCAGAGATGCTTATTAGAAGGAGTTGAGATGCGGCCCAGAAAAAAGCATTTTTAACAAGATTCCCAGAAGTTGGAGGCAGACTTACAGGCCTCTGCTCGAACATGGATTTACCATGTGTACAAACTTGATCTGGTTTGTTTTGCTTTGTTCTGACTGGATGACAGATTTCTAATGAGGAATCAGGTGACAGGTAGTGAGAAATGACAGCCAACTGTAAAGGAAGAAGAAAGAACCAAGAGAGGCAGAGAAATTAGCTGTCCAGGGGAATACTGTGCAGGAGCAAAAATCCCCTCGCACCTCAAAAGCTATTTTCAACATTGAATTTATTAAGCCTGTACTTTGATTATTAATTCACATTAATAAAGAAATCATTAGGAAAAGGTTAGTTGTGTTTCAGAATGCTCATTGTACCAGGATAGGTACAATGTATTTGGGGAAGACTTCCATTAAAATAGGAGCCCCTGGTGGCTCAGATGGTAGAGTCTGTCTGCAGTGCAGGAGACCTGGGTTCGATTCCTGTGTCGGGAAGATCCCCTGGACAAAGAAATGGCAACCCACTCTAGTATTCTTGCCTAGAGGATCTTGCCTAGCACGCTCCTCCGTCCATGGGATCCACAAAGAGTTGGACATAACTGAGCTATTTCCTTCACTTTCCATTAAAATAGTTTATTTCTTTAATTGAAAAATTTATTTAGCATAAACACTCCCGCTCCTCCATGAGTGAAACAAATGAGTTATGTCTAAACTTGAAGCAAAAGAAAATAGATAGCTTGTCTATAAATCTTTCTCTGCATATCCTGGCATGGAATTCTTGGGTCAAAAGTGAGCATTTTTAGGTCTTTTGATACCATACGGCCAGATCACTTTGCAGAAAGACTTCTATCTACTTAGATTTTCACCTGACCATTTTTTTAAAATGAAGTATCTCAAGTAAAATGCAGAAGAAAATAACATTAATAATCATCATAATAAATAGTAATCTCCATTTCCACTATTCAGCCATGTTTTGCCAAATCTTGTCAGTCTTGCTGTACTGGTTTCTACCTTTTTTCTTTCCCTTTCCTCTCTTCCCTTTTTTCTCTTCTTGCTTTCCCTCCTCCCTCTCTCATGCCTCCTCTTCCTCCCATCTCTTTATTTTCTGCCTTTCCTTCCCTTTCTCTTTTTTCCTTCCTTTCCCCTTCCTTTTGAAAGAAAGAAAAAATAACACAAGCACTTCTGCCAAGTCTTTGGTTTCATCATCAGTCATCTACATCCTCAAGTCCCCTGCCTGTAAGAGGTTCAAGGTCCCGGGTTCAGGAAGGGATCATTGGGTTGGTAGGATTGGTTTTACTCCTCACTGTCTTTCCATGACCCATAGGCTCAAGTGCAAATTTCTGGTCTGCCCCAGGCAGCCTACCATGGTCTGGCCCTTCCACCACCCTGGCCTCATCCTCCCCTTGTATTTCCATTTCTCTCTTCTCTGGTTGTCTTTGTATAAGTTCTAACTAGGGAGCCCGTCCCCCTTCTCTGTGTGGGGAATCCCTCACCACCTCCTCTAGGGCAGAGGCAATATTCACAATATTTGATAACTGGGATGGTGCAGGCATAACTGACCTGTACAGCTGTACCCTTGGTCTTGGGTAAATGTCAGGGTTGTGCTGGACTCAGATCCAAGATTTCTGGAAGGCCTTCTTAGCCCATTCACCACTCTGCTGGGCTCTCGGGGTGCACGGTGTATACTCCCTGCATCCTGGTGCGTCTCTAGGCTCCTGACTCCCCTGCTGGTCTCACCTCCTCCCACTCCCTGCTCAGGCCTGAGATCCGGCCACTCCAAGTCGCTGGCAGTGCCCTGAACAGATCACACTGGGTCACACCAACTTGTTTTGCATGCATTGTTTCTTGTGTCCAAAGTCCTTACTCCCTCTTTTCCCAACTCAACTGCTGTTATGTTTTCAAATACATAGGGTGAGCTTTTAGACATAAAGGTGAACTAACCTCCATATAGCCAAAGCTATGGTTCTTCCAGTAGTTATGTACGGATGTGAGCGCTGAATAATAAAAAAGGCTGAGGGATGAAGAATTGATGCCTTCAAACTGTGGTGCTGGAGAAGACTCTTGAGAGTCCCTTGGACTGCAAGGAGATCAAACCAGTCAATCCTAAAGGAAATCAGTCTTGAATATTCATTGGAAGGACTGATGCTGAAGCTGAAACTCCAATACTTTGACCACCTGATGCAAGAGCCGACTCATTGGAAAAGACCCCGATAGTGGGAAAAATGGAAGGCAGGAGGAGAAAGGGATGACAGAGGAAAAGATGGTTGGATGGCATCACTGACTCGATGGACGTGAGTGTGAGGAAGATCCATGAGATAGTAAAGAACAGAGAACCTGGCATGCTGCAGTTCATGGGGTCACAGAGTTGGACATGACTTCATGACTGAACAACAACAACCTCTACAGGGAGAGAGATGTTGCCCCCATGCAGGTCCTAAGAGATTTTTAAGTCTCCAAACAGTCATTAGATCTGAGTGCCACAGTGGAGTGAGTAGCAGGCTTCCTGGCTTCCTGGCATTTCAAGCTGTCTGTGAGTTCTGGTGGGTGAAATTATAAAATGTGGCAGACCCAATATACTATTTTTCATGCCCCTGGTAGATGTGTCACTCTGTGTGACCTTCCAAGACCACTGAACTTCAAGACTTTCTCTGGGAGGGGTAAAGGAGGTAATGGGAAACTGTTTCTACCCATTCATATTCTAGACCCATAACAATATTTTTTGCATACTTTATTCTCAATAGCTGTTTCTGGAGTAAAAAGAATTAAAAGCAAATTTGATCTAAGTCCAAGGGGTTCTTTATGCTTTTTATTCAACTTGGACAAGACTTTTGGGGTCTAATTCATCCCAAGAACAGAGCCCTCTTGCCCTTCCTTTTCCTTCCTTTTGGGATATTTTTGCTGGGGATGTGATGCTTGGAGCCATCGCAGCATTCTTGCAACCATGAGAAGTGATACTGTCAACATGGTGAAAATAGGAGACCAGAAAGATAAAAAGAGCAGGTATCTCATTTAACATTGTTGAGCTACTTACCCAAAGAAGCAACCTCATATCTCTAGATTTTAGAGATATCTCCCTTGACAGATATGCCTGATATCCTGGAATTCTATTCACAAATTTTTAAAAATTAGACTCATTTATTCACATTTCCAATTATCAGATCATTCAGCCTGCTGTTAACTGTTAGATTAACCTGGCTCTGGAAAAAATGATAAACTAGATTAGACTATCTCTTAGGTTGAAATACATCTGGAAGATTTTTTTAAATATCTATTACAAGACTGGTTCTATTTAATTGCATTTTATAAAAACTGTTACCATGCTCAGTATATTTTTAAGCTTTTGATATGATAAATTTAGTTATAGCAATCTGGAAAACCACCTGAATGAATCCATCTAATCCACAGGTACTACAAGCCACTAAGAAGCTGGTTTCTGTTTTGGGCAATGCAGGGAAACATGGAGATAAGAAAGGTCCAATTTGCTTGCTGATGAGGTAGCAAGCTAACTGGAGACACGTGGCAAATGTGCCTCAAACCATAAATCAAGGCAGAACATAATTTATACCAGAAGAGAGATCTAGTTAAAAAGCTTGGGATAACAAGACCTCATAGCCAATTGCCCAGAAAGGGCCCTAGGCAGTCTATCTCTGGTTGCTCAATGAGGGAAGTGGGGAAAAAAATCAGAAGATGGGAAAAAATTTGTCCAGTTTGCATCTTCTCCAACTTTCTGAATCCCACATTCTCCTCACTCTGGGGTCCATTTTCAAAATAAATTTCTCTAAGGGAAATAAAACCACATGAATTCTCTCTTCAAAGTTTTCCATTCCAATACTATGTGAATTCTCAAGAGTCAGTAAGGGATGTGGCTGTTATAATGGAGCAAGTTTGTTACATAAAATTTTTTTGCAGGGAGAGTCAGCAGATTAGATTAAAAATATCAGACCTGAATAGAAACCAAACAGGTAGCTCTCAAGAAGACCACTCCTCTCCCCTCCCAAAGGAAGTAGCAGCTCCCACTACACAAAGGGGTATTTTTGTGCTTTCGCTCAAGGGAAAAGGAGAAGAAAAGTCTTAGTATATTCAGTTCACCCTGTTATACTGGTTGTAGGCATTTAAGATACATAAACAGCTTTCAATTTATATCTGAAAGCCTGAAGACTCCAAGTCACTTCAAATTATACAGAGAAAACATACACAAATGTTTGAAGTTGCAATGTCAAGGCATAAATGCAATTCTCTTATTTCTCAGTAACATTAAGGAGACAGGTAAATTAAAGCTATTACCACTTGGCTTCTAGGAGGAATAATTTAGTCATTCATAAATTAAGTTTTAAGTGGCTAACCTACTCTAGGTGGAAAACATGTAAACTGAGAGGAGAAAATATATTTAAAAACATCACCCAAATACATTAGCTGAGTTATGCCAGTCTGTGTCGCTCTCTAGGGTAGAAATCTTAACTTTCTGCCAGGATGTGCTATCTGAGAAGCACACACTGTTGGAACCTGGAGGGTGCAATAAATGGTTTCATTTTCTTGAAGATGCACAGATGTGCTGTAATTTTGAAAGGCTTTGAAAAATTGCTAAAGTGGCAACATTGACTTAATACATGCCTTATTAAAATATTTTCTAGAGATCATAAAATTTTAAAATACATGAGGAGATGAAATTTTCCTTGCCTTTTTCATTTAACAAGTTTATTTTTTCCTTTTATCCCCCCATATATTTTCCCCCTATACTTCCTGAACCCTGACAATTTGCGATGTTCTTAGTAGAAGGGAAAAAAGGAAGAACAAATAGGCAAGAACCCTTGTCACAGGTATTCATTCCAAAGAGTGGTATAGTAAAGAGTTTAACTGTACAGTGTGTAATTCTTTTAACCCATAGTCACAATCCATTTCATTTGCATATCTAGCTTGAGGAATTATGGGATACCAAAGCTATTTCTAAAACCTGATTTGCATAATTGTTCTAATCCTTTATGAGCAGGGTGACATGTGGTCTAACAAAAGATTTTTTTTTTAATTTGTAAGTTACTTTATAAGTTTTATAAAGACATTAAACACTTTTAGATATACATTTAATACCTGCCTCTATTGAAAGGAACACAATTATACAAAGGCATGATTAGTCTTCTGCTAGTGGCATTTGACTTTACTTTCTACTAGTAGGAGGAACAGCTTTGTTCACTGAAAGTTTGTCATTTTAAGTGTTTTTTTTTTTTTCTCTAGCACTTCTTGGTGAGGTTTAAATTCATTTAAATATCATAAGAGAATGTACTGTTGTAATGAGCCTCAGTGACTCTCCCTGTCTCCCAAATTTCGTAAGTCATGGGTAGATGACATATTTGAGTTGGAAACAGAGGCAGCAAGAAATACTTTTACACATTCTCTTAGCATGTGGAATGTGAATGCTCTTGTGACCAAAGAATGTAAGTCTGTCCATTTCCGATTTGAAGATTCTTGTTCCATTTGGTTTTCAGTTTCTCATTATGATATTTTTTTCAGGACTGAGATAAAGATGCAAATTCCACTTTGGATGTTTGAACTCTGACCACTCTCCAGCCTCACACTCCATATTCTATTTTTCCCCACACCTGGGCTAGCCAGCCCCAGTGGGGAGGAAGTTTCACCCAGCCCTGCCTCTCTTGGTCACAGTAAAAACTAAAACCAACCAAACTGCCTTGCTGGTGCCACTCTGGCCTGTCTCACCAGGCAATCCCATGATGTGGGGCATCAGTCTTGTCACGTCCTCCCAGTGTGTGTGGCAGCACTGGCTCCAAGATCCAAAGCAATCTGCGAGGCAGGGCAACCACTGCACAAGAACGCAGAAAGCAAGTGTTTAAGATCACAGCACAAAGTCTCAACTGTAACCAAATGATGCTCTTTTGAAAAGGATGACTCCATTTGTATTGATTAGGGTAGAACTGGAAGTGTTTTAGCAGAGTCCTTGAATCAGAATGGCTGAACTGCTTCTCTGACCCGCTGGTGGGTTAGCCCTACCCTCCCTCTCTGGTTCCAAAGTAGCCAGATTCAATGCTGCATCTCCCTGATGGAGTGCAATTTACTTTTAAGCCAGTAAGGCAGATCATTTCTGCCCACATTCCATTGCTAAGAACTCAGTCATATGGTCATATCTGGCAAGGGCTGCTGGTCTCTAGATGTCATATTGAGTGGCCCAGGTGCCCAGCTAAAACCTCTTGGGAGAGAGGCAAGGGTAGAGGGAAAAAGGAGGGAGGTGGGAAGAGAGAAAAGAAAAAGAGAATTTGAAAATGAATGAATTGTGGGAGACAATTGAAGTCTACCAGCCACGACTTCCATTCCCCTAACTAAATTCAGAAAGATTAATGAGAGTATTAACATCAGTTGTCTGAAAGACTAATGATTGTAGACAACATTTAACTTCTCAGAACCCAATCATGACACATAGTTAGCAAATATTTTTCTGAAATTTTTTTACTTTGAGCAGCAAATATTTTCTTTTAAATTTATACAAGAATAAATATTTATTCATATATCCATGTCCTGGGTCTGAAAATGTTTTATTCTTCCATTCAAACTCCAACTTGGGATTTCAAAAATATATCTTGAGTGGAAATGTTTGAGGAAAGGTTGATCAGTGAAAGGACCGTGGCAATATCTAAGCAGAGAGCCACCTTAAAGAAAAAGGATTGATGTTACTGCTGACACACAAGGATGTGGCCGTTTTATCCCACCATGGACCCTATGGAGAAGGGACCAAACTGATTTGCTTTAAGACAAGACAGGAGAGGTGACAGTTTGAGGGTGCGGTAGGCTGTGGGTGGAGCTGTAGTGATACTGGCGTTGAGTTGCTGCTGTTGATAACACCCTAAATGATGGAGATGTGGGGCTTCCTTAAACAATTTTGTTTAATTTTGTTGATGTTTAAGAAATTCCATAATTAAAAGTGATTGTTTTGCTTTTCTTTGAAGAATGAAACCACGTACGCTCATGTCAGCTTCAGACTTGTCCAACCTGTGACAGACTTGTTCCTAGTTGCGCTGAGAAAACTCCACTTGTGAAACTTCTCAAAGGCTATTCAGACCTACCTTTAATAAAACACAATTTTCTCCAATACTCCCTATATAAAGGTTTTGAGAGTTTCTGCTTGCTAGGTCACTTCAGTTGTGTCTGACTCTTTGCAATCCAATGAACTATAGCTCCACCAGGCTCCTCTGTCCATGGGATTCTCCAGGCAAGAAGACTGGAGTGGGTTGCCATGCCCCGCCCCAGGGGTTCTTCCTGATCCAGGTGGGTTCTTTACCAGTAGTGCTACCTGGGAAGCCCTGAGTTTCTGCTACAAAAATATTTTTCATAAATTACTTCTCTCAAAAAGATGAGAAAAAATTGGATTCCAACGATGTGGAAGTTTGTGCACTCTGAAGATGTGAAATGTTACATCTCAAATTATCTTACCTGAGCCCTTCCCCTCAAGCTTTAAAGAGTGACTTAATATAAAAATGTCTTCCTTGAAACACAATAAAATGAAGAGCTGACCTAAAACTGGTATTTCTTTAAACAGTATACACACTTTTTCAGTGTACAAAATGTTTACCTCTCCATGACTTTGAATGCAAAATGATAGGTTTTTTATTTTTAATTTTTAGAATACCAATTTTGTAAAACCCCATGGGAGGCTTAACTTTTTTTTTTTTTAATACTGTCATTTCAAACTTTGCACAATACTGAAACAAAACCTTATACAAGCAGATACAAAATATCTTCAGGATAAACCAATGGTTCTCACAGACAATTTACCCCCTAAGCCCTGTGGACATTTGCTGATATCCAGACACTTCTGGGTGTCACAACTCAGGGGAACTACCATCATCCAGTAGGATAGGAACCAGGGGTGCTACTAAACATTCTATAATGCATTGGACAGCTCCAAACAAAAACTCAACTGACCCAGAAAGTCAGAAGCGTCAAGGTTGAGAGACTCTGGGTTACAGTAAGAAAATGCCTGGAAATATTCTTCTCAGTCGCAACTCCAAGGATCAGGCCATGGTTTTGCCTGGCTGGCACAATTCATGCTTCGTTAAGGATGAAAATCCCCTGTGGACACAAAGAGGTATGCTCTTTATGTATACAATACAGGTAAACCAGTGCATTCTATCATCAGAAATCATGCTCATACCATGATTTTTCACTTTCTTGCTTTCAATCTTTTGTGATATACCTATGTTTGATTTATATGCTTACTAGACTGAACTATTAGTTACAGTTTGCTGCAATATTGGACTTTCTAAAGCATTGTGATGATTTAGGGGCCCAGTAAAATAGAATCCTGGGATGTATGGAAAAGTAGGACAGGTAGAGGGGAGTGTCTGCTTGGGGGTTCAAAAGCTGAGTCACCTGGGAGGGTGCATTTAAAGAGTAAGAGAGAGAAGCTGGGGCCCCACGCCCCACCACAGTGTCCACAGGAAAGCCAAGGGACCAGCTAGGCTGGACCCAGGCCTGCTTCCCTAATCTTATTCTAAGGAACTTTGAATTGACTCCTCCAATGATCTATGTAACTGACACTAAAGTGCTCCAGGGGGACCCTTCTGCAAACTTCCCTCTAGAAGTAGTATATGGGAGGGGTGGACAGGAAAAAGAAAATGCATTCATTTACGTGTGGAGATCATAACTACTTCTGAGGGTTGCAAGAAAAGACAAAGACATTTCACTACACGTGCGACTTCTAATTAGACAGGCATCTCATAAAGCAGCGTTAGTGAAGCAGCAGCTTTTCTACAGAAACATATTCCTTCACGCTTTGTCAGTGACCCTCAGCCATGCGTGCACCTTAGAAGGAAACGAGTACCTTTAAAAACATAATCCTTACATCCAGACCTCATCCAAGACACGTCAAATCGGTATCTTCAAAGATGGTGGATGATGGAAAATGAGAATGGTGCCTTAAGAACAGCACCCTAATTAGTGCCTCTCACCTGGGGAAATGTATACTCTGAAAGTGGTGGTGGGGGGGGGACATAGGGGAAAATACACTTTAAGGATTATGCTGTTAAAGATTATCATCTTGGGGACACATTAAAAAAATACTAGAACAAAAGCAATTCTTTTTAATGCAGAAGGGAGTACTGAGGATTAACAAATCAGAAGGGACCAAAGAATGAAAGATTAATTCTGAGGATATTACCTGAAATGCATGCAATAGGTTGAAACAGAAAGATCGTAAAAGGTTGCTAGTCAGTTTTAGAGAGTGACCTTCGTTGCAGAGCAAAAACATCCTGCTTTTAACATGAAAATGGCCCCCGACTTTATAATCGTCTAAAAAATGAAGTAAGAAGAGAGCCAGGGTGAGATTTCTGATGTTAGAACCAAGGAAGAATAAAGTTTATGTGATTCATCTATCACCGGTCTGGTTTGCTAAAGTTCCAACAAAACACTACACTGAATGTTGGAAAGGAAGATGTCTTCAGTTAGATGAGAGGATTTTTAGGGGAACACTTCTGGCACAAACGTTTCTACAGTTAGACATATGTACCCCAGTGTTCATTGCAGCACTGGTTATAATAGCCAGGACATGGAAGCAACCTAGATGTCCATCGGCAGATGAATGGATAAGAAAGCTGTGGTACATATACACAATGGAATATTAAAAAGAATACATTTGAATCCATTAAAAAGAATACATTTGAATCAGTTCTAATGAGGTGGAAGAAACCGGAGCCTATTATACAGAGTGAAGTAAATCAGAAGAAAAAACACCAAATACAGTATAATAACATATATATATGGAATTTAGAAAGATGGTAACAATGACCCTATATGCGAGACAGCAAAAGAGACACAGAGGTATAGAACAGTCTTTGGACTCTGTGGGAGAAGGCGAGGGTGGGATGATTTGAGAGAATAGCATTGAAACATGTATAGTATCATATGTGAAACAGATCGCCAGTCTAAGTTCGATCCATGAGACAAGGTGCTCAGAGCTGGTACACTGGGATGACCCTGAGGGATGGGATGGGGAGGGAGGGGGGAGGGGGGTTCAGGATGGGGAACACATGTACACCCATGGCTGATTCATGTCAATGTGTGGCAAAACACACTACAATATTGCAAAGTAATTAGCCTCCAATTAAAATAAAATTTTAAAAAAGTGCTGCTCTTAAGAAAAAGGCTGAACAGTTTTCATGAAAGTCGATGGAAAGAAATCCAAAGATCCATTTGAGTTTGGTCAGTAGCTTCTGCCATAAGATCTATTTCTACCTTAGAAAGAATGGAATCCACTCACAACATTTATATCAGACTAGATTGTTGACTTAGGTTTTCTTGCATAAATTCTCACTGCCTTCAGTTCAGTTGCTCAGTCGTGTCTGACTCTTTGTGACCCCATAATTGCAGCACGCCAGGCCTCCCTGTTCATCACCATCTCCCGGAGCCCACTCAGACTCACGTCCATCGAGTCCGTGATGCCATCCAACCATCTCATCCTCGGTCGTCCCCTTCTCCTCCTGCCCCCAATCCCTCCCAGCATCAGAGTCTTTTCCACTTTGCCTTACTTTTAGGAATTCTGGCCTATGAAGTTCCAGCTTCCATGAGAGCTTGTCCTAGGGACTGGAAGAAAAAGCACCACCATACCATCCTTACAGCACAAGGTTTTGAGTGCTTTGCACAGAATTATTTTTAAAACTATCCATGAAACATGTCCACAAGCTTTGTGCAACAACTGTTTGATAACTGCTGGTAACAAGTTAAAAAGCAATAACCAAATAGAACAGCACACTCCTCAATAAAAATAATAACCAACGAGAGAGGTAACGAATGACAAAGCTCTGTTTTTCTTTGAATGGTGGTGCGTCAGTAGGTACAGTTCTAAGTTTTCTATACCTGATTCACATAATATTCTCTTGGCTGTGTATACGCAGTTTTTAGGTATTGATTTAAAATATTAAGTTGATATATAAAAGCAAACTTTTATACAAGCTACATGTCTTTTAACCTGGGGGAAAACAGATGATTGACCCAATCGAGTTTTCACCACTTATGAAAAAGGATGTGTCGAACATTATGTGAAAACAGCACTGAGCAAAACTGAGCAAAATTACCCACAATTCCACTTGAAGACTATTTTTTTCCCCCAACTATCTCACTGAGGAATGTTTCTTGAACGCAAACTAAACTGAACCAAAAATAATCCTTCTACGACCAAGTATGGCACTAAGTACAGCAAAATTGAACACACTTATAGCACAACTTACCCCAGGGGAAAAGTTATTACATGTAATAGGCAACAGTAAGTCCTGGCTGAATAAATAACTATAAAATGAACAATTACTTTTTGTGGGTTAGTGGGTTGGCATGGCCACTTTAGTCAGTTAAACACATTCAGAAGTTGTTTATTTGCAAATTTGAATCCATTTACAATACTTGCTGGGTTTTTTTCAAGGCCAGGCTACACTGGCATCACCATAGGCCAGGACCTAGCACCCTGCCTAACCACTTACGATCAACACCCATTACTATTTGCTGAATCAAGACAGTGAAATGCCATGAGTCCATTCTGATTACAGTTATGCATGTCATAATTTTCCTTCATTCCCTCAAACCTCACCGATTTATACATTATTTTTGTACTTCCATAAAAACTCATGCAAACAGAACTTTCCTGTATGTAGAAGGAAAGTGTACACACTGTTAGGGCTATATTACCAACTCTGGAGTCTTTACCCATTTTTTTAATATGGGCTATATAGAAATCCGCTTGTAATAAAAACTGACAACTGTGACAAAAATAAGGATATAATATTAAAAATAAATCAAATGATATACAGTACTGTCATTCTGATACAGAATTTTTACACAGCAATAGTGGTACGTACAAATGACAGGATGTCAGGCAATCCATTACAACAGACCTTTGGGTTACAGATAAATTTTAAATGACAACTTAATACTGATTTTAACATGGTAACTAGTGTTATGCCAGATTAAAATCAATACATCTTCTTCAAGTGACATTTTCTGGAACATCTCTAACTAGGAGAATTTTGTTAAAAAAAATCTTTATAAAAAGAAAAAGAAATAAATGTAGTATAGTACTGGAAATGTCTTTTTTTAAAAAAATCCCAAATCTATAAATCTGGACTAAATTAATTTGACTTCCCATTCTCTCTGTTCTTACACTGGTCAACCGCAGACCTGGCACCCACTTACATAAGCAGGTTCAGTCAAAGTTCAGAAGCAGCCCTGTCTCTACTTCCTATAAGAGAAGTTTAGGGTATCTGGTTCAACTACACATTCTTTCCACTGTTTAAGTATCAGGCAAAAAAGCTTGATTCTCATCAATAATTCTGCCAGCAAGCTCAAGGATATGGATCCTCACTTTAAAATGCTAGAGGGTCAGGGAGGGAAATGCCAAACAATAAAATGAGAGTCTTAAAACTCATTGGGGAATGAAGGAAGGAGACCCCGTGTGTGTGTGTGTGTGTGTGTGTGTGTGTGTGTGTGTGTGTGTGTGTGTGTGTGTGTGTGTGTGGGGGGACAGGGCTGGGGGCAGGGTATGTTTAGGGAAAAAAAATTTCTGTAACAAAATAACAAATTTGTATTCTCTGCACTTCTGTGAAAATGGGTGAGTTATTGGCATTAAAAAAAAAAGTCAAATGAAAACACAAATGGGGAAATGAGAACTGTTCCATAATGTCCTGCACTTTATGTTTCTATTCAAAATATAAATCCCCTTTCAATCAAAAAAAAAAAAAAAAAGGTACAACATCATTTAAAAATCAAAGAGGGAAATGTGACTTAGAGAACTGAGGAAGCAATAGCATTTCTTTCTGGCATATTATCTGTTTGACAGAATCACAGGTGAACAGGCTTTACAGACATTGCGTGGCTGTTCACATTCAAAGTGTCTCCTCTAAAGTGATTACTTCCGGGCTAAACAAGTATATCGGTTAAACGAAGTCCGTGAACAGGCCAAGCCGGGCAGGCATGGACACGTGTGATGCATTCTCCGCCCAAAAAACGGAACCTAAAATAAAAAAGAAAACTGAGTTAGAGCAGGAAATGTCAAAAAGAAAAAAAACTATTCTTAAGGAATTTCTTTGAATAACAAGTTAGTGTTTATTAAATATTAACTATTCTTCAAACAACAGCATCTATTTTCATGTATTATCCTTTCGTAGCCTTCCAACCACTCTGTGAAGATGGCAAACACTTTAATCACACCCATCCGATAGATGAGAGACGGAGGCACAGAGAGGTTAGGAACTTGCCTGAGGTCACATATCCAGAACTTGAAGCTTGGCTGGCAAGTGGACCTGAAGGACCAAGCATTGAATCAGCAAGCTATGCTGTCTTTTACTTTTTCTCATGTAATTCTTTTTTAGAGTGTCCTGCTACTGAAGCTCCTTGAAGAGAACATAACTTTATGGGCACGACCACATGCATACAATAAGCAAATAAAAATTCACTGATGATGAGAAATGTATAAATTCGTACATTTGTGCAAAGATGTGAGGGAGTTCTCTAGCAGTCTAGTGGTTAAGATTTGGTGCTTTCACTGCTGTGGCCTGGGTTCAATCCCTGGTCAGGGAACTGAGATCCTGCAAGCCAACAAAATCAGGGAAGGAGGCAGCCCGATTTGCAGAAATGCAACAGAGCAAACCCCAGGCAGGAGAGCCAGCAGCAAAAGTTTGCTCTCACCCCAAGCACAGTTCGGTTGGTGTTTCTAAGAACCTGCTTGAACCTGGGTGAAGCTTGAACAAAGCACAATTCAGTGCTTGGGTGACTTCCTGAAGTTCGGTGCTTGGGGGGCTTCACCTGAACTTAGGTGAAGCTCGGTGCTTGGGTGAAGCACCGAAGTGGTTGGGTGAAGTTCAGTGCTTGGGTGACCACCTGAACTTGGGTGAAGCTTGAACCAAGCACAGTTCGGATGCTGTTTCTAAGAATCTGCTTGAACCTGGGTGAAGCTAGGTTGAGGAGGGTCAACTAGCAACTGGTGTGGTCGTTCTCTGTGCCAGGGGCAAGTGAAGGACTCACAAAACATGTATGCTTTCTAGAGGCAAAGAGCAAAACCCACTCTTCTTCCCATAAGAATGGTGCCCCCTCGAGAATCTGCCTGCTTTGCAAGGGATAGGGAGAAAGTTTAACTGTACGCCTGCAAGTGGTTGATATTAATGAAATGAGATGGCAAATTACCCGATTGAGGGTAATGTGAGAGAGGACAGCTATTGCAATCTCATGCCTTCAGGGGATCCTTCCACAGTTGACACACGGCACAGAAATGCATCCTTCTGTCTCCCAGCTAGCTCAAATGCTTCCTTTGGTATCATTCTAGCGCATTTCCTATTCTATTCCACCAAAAGAGGCTGCCCCACACGAGTGATCTATCTATCCTTACAAGAAAATCTTGAGATGCATCTTCCAGATGCCTTCGAAATCATTTCCTTCTGCATCAAACAAAAGGCTGAACAAAAAGCTGTCTGCAGACAGTGGCAGAACCATTCTAACCTTATTTTCAGGTTGAACTGGTTGGATGGATCCAATTCTATGCGTGTTCAGCAACGGTCAAGGCTAATTATTCTGGGTATTATCTTTGGATGTTACCATGCTCATGTTCTCCTTACCTTTTTCTTTCTTCTTCTCTTCCTCTTTCTTCTTTCCTGCCTTCCATTTCCAAAATGGTTCTGGAAGGGCCAGGGAGATGGTTGAGATCAATAAATACAAAGGGAAGAGCAGGCGGGTGGGGGCGGCACGTGGTGACCAGGCAGGACCATCCCAGTTCCTCTGTCCTTTTGTGAGAGCATTACTTTCGAGGCTCTGAAGGCAGTGTCTACGTGGGGGCACATGGCCATCAGTCCCATGCAGACACGGGCTAGAATGGTTCTGTCACTGTGTGTGTCAAAGGGTCCACGGAAGGCCGGCTCATTTGTTGCCCCTGAGAATATATCAGAGGAGGTGGGGGCAGCAGGAACGGCTTGGACAATTACAAGTTATTATGTCTCAATTACATGAGACATAATAACTCATGACTTTGACCTAGAGATTTTGAGAGATTCCTTTCGCTGAGCCCCACACTACTGCATGAACCAGTGGTTCTCAATTTGGGGTGATGCTGCCCCAGGAGACGACTGGCAATGTCCAGAGCCATTCTTGTGTGTCACAGTACAGGGACGGGGCATCTGGTGGATAGAGGCCAAGGATGTTGCTAAACATCCTACAACTCAGGGGACCTTTCCCACAGCAAAGAGTTACCTGTTCTCAAATGTCCACAGTGCTGAGGTTGAGAGGAACAAGCACAGGCGGCAAGGAACAAGAGCCTGGAGTAAGTGAGTGCTACCTGTAACAAGCATGTCCAACTGTTACACATGGAGAACACCAGCCAGGTGTGTCCTATTCTTTCGTTCAGCAGACACTGACTGCGTGTCACCAGGACATCAGGCCCTGTTTTAGGGACTGAGGATACAGCGATGAGTCAAACAAGGAAGGTCTCTGCCCAACATGGAGTGTCATATCAATGACAGATACTCAGTAAGACAGTTTCAGCTACTACGATTCAAGGCTTCAGTCTGATGCTCCATGCACCTCGACACTGTGGTCACTCGGGCCTGCCACGTGGGTTCTCAGCAGCAAAAGCAGCAGGAAAGAGAAATAACTCGCACCGGCAGCCTGCCACAGGCCAGGCCACAGAAAGGCATGATGTCTGAGAGCCATGTTAAAGCCGGGTGCCAGATTTCTGTCTCTTTGTGACACAAGCTAAGTGGCTTCCTCTTAAGGTGAAGCAACACACCTGACCGAGGTCATCAAGCCACAGAAGGAACATGTCACAGTCAAACCCATCTCCATCCTCTTCCAAATACCACCAGGCCCAGACTCCAGGCCCTGGGAAGAAAAGGGAATCTTTTAGTTTTGAGTGCATTAACACTCAGCCTGGTACAAAGGACACACTCAAAAATATATGTGTCAAATGCTTGTCTTCTACCCCAACGCCACCATAGGCTGTGACCTCCCTGAGGGGTAAAGAGGTGACCTCCTCAGGTCCTGGGGCTCCACCTTCATCCTAAATCCCTCTGCCTGGCACTGATCAATGCCACCAAACTCAGAAACCAAAGGCTCTTGCTTATGTAGGGTCCCTCTAGGGTCTAGGAAGGGCCCTGGCAATGTGTTCTCAAGGTCAAGTGTTTTTGTGAAACCTTCAAAAATGTCTATTATTCTTTTTATTACCCAGGGCATCATGATTGTGTAAACATCAACCTAGATTTGCTGCAACTCAGTTTAACACAGTGATTAGACTGGCAGGTCCCTTTATACCTGGGTGCCCTTTTCTTATTTTTATCCTTTTTCAAGATTCAGCCTGTGTTTCTCCCTCCCTCACCCGAGCTTTTCTGCACTGGACGAGCCTGTAGCAGCTCTCTCCTCCATCTACATCCTCTCAATCACACACACTACAATTTCTGACATGGTGTACACCCCGTAGATACCTGCCCATTGCTTGACTGGCCTGTTCACTGCTATTTCTACATTCACGTATGGCAAACCTAGCAGCAGTTTGACAGTCACACATGCACAAGAAAGTGTTCACAGAAGATGCATCTTTAGATGTATAAATACAGCCAAGGAGTTAATCATTCAGTGCCAACATGGCGGTTTACTTTAGAATCAACTATGTCCTCAAGCCAATGTTTCTAATACTATAGATTTCCAATCAGCAAATTCTAGGAGTCACCAAGGCAGAACCTTCGGCACTCTTGAGAAGGCCTGATGCCCAACACTTTTGCAGCATATTTTTAAAGAGAAAACAGTGCTGATATGAAACCAAAATATTATTTGTGCTATCTCTCAAAACAGAGTCAATTGTGTTAAAGAAGGAAACACAACGGGATACTTGAAGAAAAGCTGAGTCACGTGACATAAAAAGCACTGGCCCAATAATGTTTTTCCTTAATAAAACCAGTTTTCTTACCACTTTATCAATAGAAGTACATAGTTCAAAAAAATTCAAATGGTATGAGTGCATAAAATAAAAATGACAAATCCCACACGGCCACAGTTTCTGGTTTTAATAGCTCTGATAAGTGCCACTGTGTGGTTTCTTTTCTTTTTTTTTTTTTTTCTTTTGGGAATAGGCATATATGCTCATGGTTTCCCAGGTGGCACTACTGGTACAGAATCTGCCTGCCAGTGCAGAAGATGTAAGAGATGTGGGTTCAACCCCTGGGCGGGGAAGATCCCCTGGAGAAGGAAATGGCAATCTACTCCAATACTCTTGCCTGGAGAATTCCATGAATGAGGAAGCCAGCAGGCTACAGTCATAATGTTGCAAAGTGTCGGACACGACCGAAGCAACTTGACACGGTACATATATTCTCAGAACCCTAAATATACAATTATTGATCTGTTCCCCTCCTGTGAGCATCACGTTAACCTGGGGCCTGTGCTGACGGAAGTGGACCCGACATGGACCTGGGCCTCCCACTGCACTGTGTCCCCAGAAAAAATAAAGAAAACCAGGGAATGGTGGGCCAGCCTCCTTGGTTGTATGGAACTGGACTTGGGGAACCTTGAGTCTCTGGGACTAGAGGGGCATAAAAGATATGCAAGAAATAAGAGTGGTAGTTTCTACAGGTCAGTGGGCCCCCCGACACACACACATCCTGGCAATCATGTGTGGCAGCCACCAGCACCTGTGTGGATGAAGGCAAAGCAGTTGAGTGCTTGGGTATCTGATGAGTTCCCTAGGAGGTGAAGATGCGGCACCTCCTATGCTGTGTCTTGTAAGGCTAAGCAAATGAAGCATTAGACAGTGGTGCTCACCTGGTGTGATTCCAGCCCCCTGCAACGCCCAGGGGGACACCTAGAGGCCATTTTGGAGGTCACAACTGGGATGGGGTGCGATGGCATCTAGTGGGTAGAGACTAGGGACGCTAGTAAACATCCTACAATGCCCAGGGCCACCCCCACAACAAAGAGCCATCCCGTCTAAAATGTCAAAACAGCCCAGGCTCAGAAGTCCTGTTGTCAACTGGGAATTATTTTCTTCAGAAAAGGAAAATGGATTAGTCAAGTTTTAAAGTGCAGCTCAAAAACAAAAATAAAAAACCAAAGCAAGTGCTAAAAAAAATGTTAACATAAAAAATGGAGCAAAATTTAAAAATAAGATTAATTTTTTGAAGGAAATATAGATTAAATTTAATATTTTAATAAAATAATAAGGAATTAAAGTACTCATCACATAATTTTAAACTTCTAAAGCCCATGAGTAAACAGTATAGGATGGACATGACTAATCTTTGTAAGCTCTGTTAATAAAAGTGTGGGTACTAATAGAAACTAGTGTTTCTTAAACTGGAGAAGGCAATAAACAACAAAGTATTCCCAGTAGATATGTGATTTAATAAGGCACTCTTAATTATTAAAAATGAGTTGTTAAAAAAAATCAATACATGTTATAACTACTATCTACCTAAAAATGTGTTTAGAAAGCATGCATCATATTCCTTTCAAGTAGACTTATATTTTATTCTATTTTTGAATGATCATATGTGAAGTTAAAAACTTTACAATTACAAAATTGTAGCCTAGGAGTGTCTAAACTGTCTAATTGATACATTAGAAACAAAATAGTAAAATGAATTCAATAGTTTCTACCTATAGGTCTTAATTTCATTCATCAAATACTGTTCACTTTATCAAAATAAATATCAGTGGCTAATGTCTAAGCCAAACCAGAACAGAAAGTTTAAAATTAGAGCAGATATAGTCCTCACCTATTCATAGTCTTGTGCTTCTAATACACCAGTCCCTGTGACCACAGTCAGAGTTAATCTATTTTTTTTTAGAAGACAAAAAGAAAATGGAGGGGGAAAGGTAATGAACACATCACATTTAACAGAACTTTTATACAGCGTCCATCTATATTTTCACCATCTACTAAGGAACTGTAAAACTTTAGAGTAGAGTCTCACCAGGACATATTTATTTTTAAATGGGTTTTGTTTTTTTTTAAGTTGCTTTGAATGGAATATAGCTGAAAGATACTCTGGAAGAACTAGGTTTTTATCAGGGTAAGTTAATTTCACTCAGAACAAGTAACAACTCTGGGACAAGAACTAGGTTATTGAAATGACCTATGAAAATGTATTTTCAAGACAGTAAAATAAGCAATATGAACAGCTGTAATATTGAGGTCTAAAAACATGTTCAAGTGGTTATCTGAATGGGGGTAAGTTCAGATCTGACATTACCATCTTACTTTTTCAGTACTTTCAGTTCTTTTATCACTTAATTTTACTATGAAAACCATAACCTGTTATCTTAGACTTTATTATCGAATGTGTGATTAAAAACACAGCACAGAGATGCTCCTGGGTTTATGGCAGGAGAATGATTTTGTTTTCTTTCAAAACTGACTTTGTGCTAAACCTGAACTAGAAACTATAGGAACCAGGAAAATAGAATCTGGTTCTCTTGTCAAAATATCTCAGTATTTGGAAACCTCATCAGAACTACAGGATGAGACAGATTTCAACTCTGGACTATTATGTGTCATCGCAGGGAGCATCTTCCCTACACAAACCCATCTGGGTTAACTGCACTGAAAAAAAGTTCAAATTAAACACGACCACAGCTTTCACTGAAGTAGATGCCAGTGGAGTGACGGACAGAGCAAAATCCAGAGCCTGTTCTCTGACCTATCGCCTTGGGACCTCAGCCACATACTGAGCCCCTGTGAGGCTGAATGGTGCACAGAGGATGGGAGAAAACCAAACCGTACCTCACAGACTTGTATTCAATGAGAAACACATCCACAACATTTAGTATCATATCGAGGATCTGGTACACCATGGCATACAACAAGTAGCAACTGCCGTTTGTACAAAAATAGTTACCCAGAATGTGTCATTCTTGACTTGTGTTAGCAAACCAGCTGGGGTACCCGAGGTTATACGAACAATGTACAAAGACAACTAATTCTGAAAGAACAGTGAATTAAGAGTCAACTTTTAAGTGACAGCGACTCCCACAGACAAAAGATGACTCGTGTTGGATAAGGCTGATGAAAAAAAACAGACCAGTGCCCAAGGCGCCTGGGCAGGCTTCACCTCCCCACCCCAACCCCCACAAGGGGAATGGGGTTAGTGGTTTGGCACAGAACCAGACAACTAACAGTTTTGAAACCTTTCCCGTCTCAAAATGGCCAGGAATAAAAGGTGCATATCATGCTTACAAACGACAGTACCGGCTCAAGCGGTCAAACCACGGCGAGGAATGGCACCAACGCAACAGGAAGTGTTTCTCAAGGAAACCACAGGAGAGCCCAGGGTCATCTTCAGATGGATCTAAACAACCAGGGTCCCCACCACAGCACACTGAGTGAAACCCCAACTTATTTCCTTATTTCATTCAGACAGAGTCAAAACCTTAGCTGTTATCTGTGACTGCGAAGTATGGGAAAGATATTTGGCTCCATTTCAGTTTTAAACCCTAAGCCACACATGGGGAAAAGAAGAAGGCAGAATTCAGTTTGCTTTGAGAACATTTAACCTGTTTTTAGAGGAGGTGATGGGTAGAGAGAGAATACTGCAGAGGGCTGAACTCACCTCCAACAAGCCACCAGGCCTCGGACATGCCCTCACGCACACCCATATCGCTCCCCACCCACCCCTGCACCCTGGACCCCAGGTAGCTGCTGGTAACTGAGGATGTACTGACGGCACAAGAAGAGCAAGGCATCTGCAGCCTGGCACCCCTGGGGGGTTTGGCTGGAACCATACTGGGTTTCAAATGTTTTGTATATGAAGGACACGGAACTTCTCTGCTCCCTCTTACCTGCCACCCACCCACTTCTGGAAGTCCCACACAGCTCCCTGGCCCCTGCAGACAGAAGGGTCTGCAATGCATGAGGACACAACCTCTGAAGCCCCATCTGATCCTGCCTTCACTTCTGCCACTTCCTGTCAATAACTTTCCAAAAATGGTGTTTAGGTAGGTCATTGTGATATTGAGCTGTTAGATAGTGAATAAATTGAATCTCCAGGGTTGTGAACACTGCATCCTGTGGAGAGAGTCAAAATGTAGGACTTTGAAGTTAAAATACAAGAGTGATTGCATCATGGATCATTTTCTGCAAAATCCAAAGCACAAACTTAGGTGCTTCTGCCTTTTCAGTAGGTCTGACATTAAAACTGTTTTCAAGAGCTTTCATATTTTGATTTCAGCAAAGAAGTATACACAGTATTTTATATATACACACACATATATGTATATAATATAAAAATGGTAATATATATACATAAATGGTCTTTTAGGATATAAAATATATTCATACATCCAAAAGTAATATATATTTACATCCTTAAACTGTTAAGCAAAATTCAGTGTTTCAAATTACTTTTATGAAATGTTTCTAATGCCATGAGAACAGAGATATGTGAGTGATCAGTTAAAAAAGGATGGTAAGAATACAGTTCTCTCAGATGGAAATGGAGAGGAGAATGGAAGAGGTTTTCCACTTCATCTTCTCTGATTTCCAATTTCTAGCGCATTTCATGTCACAGAGGCCTTGCTTGGAGTTGAGTAACTGAAATGTAAGAGAACCAACAAGAACACACAGATACTAACTTTACGAGTCATTGGATGGCAGCTGTCTCCCACTTTGCCCATCGGTGTGCAAATCCGTATGCTCTTAACCCAGATACTAACAGCACAGCACATGCCTCCGCCACACTGGGGGTCCCTGTCGCAGGCCTGAAATGGAATAAGCAAACAGAGAAATAAAGATAATCAGAACGACTCAGGCTAAAATTAGCAGTAAAAAAAAGAAGCTCTTTTAATATCTCACAGCTATGATTTTAATAATCTTACATGTTAAAAAAAACTGTAATCATTTATTTGAACATATTTACAATAAAATCTGATCAGAGATTTTCCCACATGTTGGGAAAAAAAAAAAAAAAACCCTAAATAATGGCCCACACAGTATGAAAATTATAAACTCCAACACTTTAAAAAAAACAAAATCAGCTCTCTTTTTCTAGTGCTTTATGGATGAAACAGCTTTGAACTTGAAGTTTATATTGGTCTTTTACCATACATGGCCATTAGGAAATACATAAACCGAATCACAACATTTTATAGCTATTAACTATAGAATAAAGTGGGCCCAATTTAAAAAAGAGATTTAAATGGTCTCTAAATCTATCATGAAATGCTCCAGATCTGTAAAAATGCTGACGTAAATTTAAAAGTATAACTCATTTTCTCTTTCAAATATTTGCATTTTGGTTCACGAGATTTGACGTTTCTCACACCTCTGACTTGATTTTCACCATTTCCTTCTGAAAGAAAGAAATTTCATAGGCTGAGAATGGGCAGACCAAGACTTCTGCCTTATGTTACTCTTTTTTTTTTCAGGTGAGTAACCTGCAAAAAAGGAAATTATTGGCTTAGGGTATACATAGATGTACAATATAAGATTAATGAAACTGTTCTATGAGATCCATCAGATTTAGAAATGCAAGTGACAGATGCAATTCTCAACAGTGAATACTCAAGACACTTGTTCCTAATATAAAAACTGTAAATACATATAATCAAAAGAATCGACTATGGAGGAATTTCCTCAGTTGACTAAACAGAAGTAAATAATGAAGTGTAAACTTATTTGCACGAAAATAGATCCAAAGAACTATTGTTCTTTCCTAGAACCATCCATAAATAGGATGCTCTGTTTGAATGGTGTTCACTAATCTGTTTTGTTAGTGTTAAGGTGAGAACATCCTATACTATATATGTAAGAAGCTAATAAATCTATAATTTAGACAAATTTAAGCACAGATTTAATGCAAGCAATTAAGATACTTCTTCAGAGTTCTTAGTTTTGGGGACAGCTATAACTTCTCAAAACACAAATATATGGGGATACTCTTATTCATTATTTTTTCATTAAAGTAATCAGCTATATTGTTTTAGAGTTATTTATTTCCCCCATTAGAATTTTTTCTTGGGCTATTTAAAACAAGTATTGGATAAAAACTGTAATTTTCATCTTGGGGTATTTGGACATTTATAGGAAAATATAAAAACAGTTCCATTTTTCCAGTTTCTATCTGAACATCAGAAATCACACATACGTACCCATTACATTCCATAAATGAGATGTTCATTTTACGATCTTTTTCAATACAGTTTTAACAAATCTATGTGGACATATAAATCAATTCAAAAATAACCACATTACTACTCCCCAAAAAGTAAATATTTAAGGTGGAGGTTTTAGGCAATATTTTATTTCAACAGATGCTCAAGACCAGGAATTCTGAAGCCCCACTAGCTCTTTTAATAAGACAATCAAAATCCAGCCAAAATTGCTGAAATTTCAATCAATCACTTGAATTTTAAACATCCTAGAGATGACATATCTAGATAAGTTACTAGGTTTTTCATTTGACTCCAGATGGTTCCTGTCATGGAAACATAACTATATTTCTTTATTGCCATGCTGTTTTAGAGAAATTTTAAAAGATCCTTTTATTTTCTAGTACTGTTTTGCAACAAGAAAAAGAAAACATATAATCGTATAAGGCCAGTTTAAACTTTAACATAAACATTCAATGTAATAAAATTTCACTTTGTAACAAAAAAGGTTCAGTTCTTGGAAATACTTATAAAGACTTGCATAGTTTTATATATTTTTAATTAGACAGCTGTTGCTTAATGCCCTCCATCTTTAACCCACTGCAAATCTATTCAACTGGTGTTGTCTTGTGAATGGAACAAAAAGATACTTATATCACAAAGGAATTTGGGGCTCAGAGGATTAGGAGAAATTTAAAGAGCCAGCAGGGGAAGATGGGGAGAAACCAATCAGATTTCAATTCTCATGTAATAGAAAGACCTGCAAAAACTTTTTTTCAACCACATAGGCTGACAAAGCTATTCAAATACATCTATATCTGTAAAAATCTCTACAAACTATACTAATAAATATCACAATACTTATTAAGTATCTCTTGGCCATAACCCAAATATCTATTGGTTGTAACCAAATACTGTTATAAAACAAGGACTTTCAATGTGCTATAAGCACATGGAGACAATAGTGCTTAATTTTCTCAAGACAATGACACCTCCCTTAAATTTAAATGGTATTTCATGATCTGTGTACTATCATTTCAAACATAAAAGTTTTTCCTTTAAACCCTGTTATGTGAACTTAGATATCTGAAATAATTTAATGGGGGTGTAAAATACTTTCAGACTTAGAAGAGTTGAACAGTCAGGAAATGGTAGCGATTCTGCATTGTTGGCATAAAGTAGACATTTTCATTTTGTGCTGTAAAGTTATCCTTCGGATCCACACAAAGAAAATTGTTGGTGGACCTAGGAGAGAACTGAACTAGTTCCTGCTTCCACAAATGAGGACATCTCTCTAACCCGAAATATCTACAGGATCACCTACTCCATAAGTAAGCCAAAGCACTGTAGGTGCTTTATCGGGAACAGAAAACAGAAAACTTTTACAAGGAGAAGCTCAGGACGTTGCGGGGGGAAAAAAAATGAAAAACGCTGGAACTCAGAAGAAAGGACCCACGTTGCTTTTCAAAAGTGCACTCATGAACTTGAACCAAGTTATTTCAAAGGGATTTTGCAGAGGATGCTTTGGGGAGCAAACTCCTCAACCGCAGAATTAAGTCTCCCAGCATCTGGGGGTACTGGTCTTGCCCCTTTGCATTTTAAAGCACTTAAATTTTAAGGACAGAGGCTGGAAAAGCCGGGGGAAAGTGCTCGAAAAAAAAATGCCAAAGGAAACTTCTTTCAAATTAAGAGAAAAAAAGACCAAACCCGAGGACAGATGGGCAGGCAAGCGTGAGAAGGTGGTGGGGAGCGACGGTGGTCACTTCTTCAGGGAGCGCCCGATGTCCTGGCCGCCCGCTGCTTAGGGATCAGGGCACTTTTCCAGGTGCTCCAAGGGGCGAGTGGGGTAGGTGTTCCGGTCCGGGATACCCTCCCGTGCCCCCACCTCCCGGTCGCGGTCCCTACCCCGTCTCCCCCTCGGTTCCCGCCCCCACGACCCCGCGGCACGAGGGGGGCGCGCATCCCGGGTGGACAGGTGCGCCCCGGCCGCTTACCCCGGTGATGACCGCGGCGTCGCCGGCGGGAGGTGTGAGCAGCAGCGGCGGCAGCAGCAGGAGGAGCAGCAGGCGGGCGCAGCGCGGGCTCCTCATGGCGCCCTCGGGCCTGGGCGGCTGTTGGGGGGCCGTTGGGGACGCACGGGCTGGAGCGCGGAACGCAGAGCGCCGGGCGGGCCACTCACGCGATGCTGCCGGCGGTTATAAAGGCGAGCCCCGCCGTGACTCACGCAGCCGCCCGGCCAGCCGCACGCGCGGGGGGCATGGCGCGGGCACACCCCCGCGCCCACCCGCCTGCCCGGCCTCCGCTCGCGGCAGGGACTGCCGCGCACGTGTCGCCGCGGTCCCGGGCGCCCCCACTCGGGGCGCTACGCAGGCAGCGCCCCCCGCGCGGCGCCCCGCTCGCGGCCAGCCCCTTGCCTCGCGCCGCCGCTGCCTTCCGCACGCGCCCGCACGTCTTTTGTGGTCGGAGACACCCCCTCTGCTGTCCTGGTTTCCCCAGCTCCACGTACTCAGCGCTGCAAACTTGCAGCTCATTTGCTCTCCAGATGTCTAGGGAGTGCCTACTGAGGTGCTGGGCGCTGTGGACACACCGGGGGAGCAAGGGAGGTCCCCAAAGCTGCTCGATGTATTACTTTCTGTGTGCCTCCTATAGCCACTTGGTTTGTCCTTAGGGTCCAGTAACTGAAGAGAAAAGACAGACATCAAACAAACAACCTGGAAACGTGGAAAACAAGGGGGAAAGAACAAAGGGAGGGCAAAATTACCCCTCATCCCACATCCCTGACGACACTGAGGGGTTTGTCCTTCCAGCTGTGGGAGTCCAATACATTTCTTTCAAGGACTGTCCTCCCTTTCTGCTCACATCTGTTCCCTACCCTCTGCTCTCTGATTTTCTTCGCTTTCATTTCTTCCCTTTAACGTCGCGCCAGCTTCAGGCAAAGCAGTTCAGGATGATGCCAAAGCGAAATGAGATCGCCAAGCTCCGGATGCCAGCCTGAGGCGCCTTACGCTCTAGGTAGGCAGCTCTCTCACTCTCCAGTCCAAGATAATCATCTTTCAGTCTTTATAAGAGGCGATAATGACGTTACTGGGATTCGTTCATTTGTGTAAATATGACTTGAGTGCCTACTGGGTTCTAGAACCCCTATGAGAGGACCAGTGAGAGCTTCCCCCTCCACTGTGACCTCGCGTCTAGCTTCAAGAATCTCAGCATGTTTATCCTCAAGGAAATTCTTTCGAGAATACCTAGGTGTGACTACGCCAAACTTGTTTCCACCAAAGTTCTGGGAAGCTCGACTTTATTCCTTGAAACCTCAGCTTTCCCTGGCCCTGCTGAAAAGCAGACGTGTCTTCCAGTTTCTGAAATAAATGCAGTGGGGAGAGTCGGGACAATGTTGCTTTCAGACTGTGGGGCTCCCCCCATGCCAAAGCATTCAGACCAAATGTGGAAAAAAAAATTTAAAAAGGCAATTATCCGAATGTTAAACAGCTGAGTATTTGGAAAACTAAATTTTTGACTGATTTTTAAAAGCCCTTTTCATGCATGTTTTTATGTTTGTGAAATGTCTTGAAAGAGAAAACAAAAAAGCATCAAACTTTTTTTTTTTACATTAAAAAATTGTAAAAATTGGATTCACAGTTAAAGTAAGTGGAAACAGTAGCAAGTGACAGATCGGTGGAAACTTTCATTTTCCAATCTCCATGCCAACTGTAGCATGGGAATGCTGCCGGGTAAATGTAAAAACCAGTCAACATGGATTTTAACATTCCTACAATTTTTTTTAATGGTCTAATTTATATTTGTTACTGCTGAATGCCAGTTTGGGTAGTCCCTACTTCTCCAGGCATACAAAACAGGCTATGTCTCCATAGTAAAGTCAGTTTTCAAAGGCAGAAGGCTTCACACACTGATGTTTGGAAAACAATCCTCATCAAGATGTTTCGAAACAAAGTTGGAAACACTTAAAATTAGGGTTGGTTTGGTTTCATGTTGATTCTTTTGATCCTGCTGTTTCTTCTAATTGTTTTAATGCTTAGAGGAGAAATGAAGGCCTCTGATATGACAGATCTTTATATCCATGGCCAAGCTAAAAAATTGAAGTCCGAAAGGTGGTTGTGCATCTTATACAGGGAAGGAGGGAAAGCTGAGTTTAACTAGTTCATAAAAATCAGTTAGGGAAGCCATTGTTGAAGTAGAAACTGAAGAGAAGCTTGACTATTCTATTCTCTTTCTTACGGTTAATTTTGCCACATGATCAATGCAGCCTTGGGATAACTATAGAAAGAAAACCCAACTTTGTGTAGTTCAGAATCTAGATTCCTGTTTTCTAGCAGACCATCAGGGGAACAGGTGAATTGAAGGAACAGTACAGGAAAGTCCATAGACCTCAGGATTGTAAATTAGACTGAGCTGGATTGGAATTCTCAGTGACTAGTGGGCAAGCTGCTTTAAAACCTCACTAAACCTCTGTTTTCTCACTTGTAAAATGGATAAAAATACCAATCGCATGGTAAACAACCTCCATGGGGTTTAAAGAGTATAATACCTATAACATGCTAGCACAGTCTTTAGAACATACTAGGAGCCCTGTTAAGCATAGCTTCCTATTAAGTCTTATCCTTTGGTGTTCTCTGACAACGTCAGCCAACACAGTTTTTTCTGTCTTGCCCACCAGATTAGATTAAATCCTAAATCCAACAACTGGTGCCCTTATAAGAAAAAGAAGAGGGATACCTGGACACAAAGCAACACAAGCAGAAGGCCAAGTAAAGATGGAGGCAGAGACTGGAGTACTGTATATGCTGCTGCTAAGTCACATCAGTCGTGTCCGACTCTGTGCGACCACATAGACGGCAGCCCATCAGGCTCCCCCGCCCCTGGGATTCTCCAGGCAAGAACACTGGAATGGGTTGCCATTTCCTTCTCCAATGCATGAAAGTGAAAAGTCAAAGTGAAGTCGCTCAGTCGTGTCCAACTCTTCGCGACCCCGTGGACTGCAGCCCACCAGGCTCCTCCGTCCATGGGATTTTCCAGGCAAGAGTACTGGAGCGGGGTGCCATCGCCTTCTACCAGGGATTACCAACCACCACCAGAACCTGGAAGAGTCAACAAAAGATTGTTCCCTAGAGCCTCCAGAAGAAGCATAGTCTTATTGACATCTTGATTTTGGACTTTTAGCCTCCAAAATTGTGAGAGAATAAGCTTCTATTCCAGGTGAGGGAGGCTGGAGGGGTGCACAATGCACGTGTACTCAGTCGTGTCCAGCTGTTTGTGACCCCATGGACTGCAGCCCACCAGGCTCCTCTGTCCATAGAGTTTTCCAGGCAAGAGTACTGGAGTAGAGTGCCATTTCCTACTATAGGAGATCTTCCCACCCCAGGGATCGAAACTGCTCCTTCTGCATTGGCAAGCTGATTCTTTACCACTGAGCCACCTGAGAGGGGTGCACACCAGCTCTCAAATGCCTCTATCTGGAAAAAAAAGCCTCTGAAATTGGCATATATCATTTCTGCTCATGTTTTAATGGCCCCCAAAAAAGACTTAGTCTGTCTTCAAGGGACAGACAATGAGTGGGTGTCTGTAATACCCTCTGTTTTCTGAGGAGAATCAGAACCATAAAATATGGTGAACAGCACCATATTTTACAGGAAAGGGATCATTTGTGGTTTGTTCTCTCTAATGAGCATGTAATAGGGAAAAACTTTTGCATTCTATTACAAGTTAACCACTAAAGGGATGTCATCAATAAGTTTAAACTATACATAAAGGGCTTCCCTGGTGGCTCAGATGGTAAAGAGTCTGCCTGCAATGCAGGAAACCTAAGTTCGATCCCTGGGTTGGGTAGATCCCCTGGAGAAGGAAATGGCAACCCACTCCAGTATTCTTACCTGGAGAATCCCATGGACTGAGGAGCCTGGTGGGCTACAGTTCATGGGGTCACAAAGAGTCAAATATGACTGAATGGCTAATACACACACATACATACATGATGGTCCATCTCTGGGAACCTTACTTCCCAGGTAATGAGTATCAGCTGAAATACTTTTCTTTAGCTCACAGGAAACATCCTGACCAGGCCCACCCATGAATGACTGCAGGGAGAAATTAACTTATCTCCACTGGAGGCTGATAGGAATCAGGAAATGTTTGAAATTACTTCCTCCTCTTTTAGTATAAAAGAAGCCTAAATTCTAACTCAGGCAAGAGGGTTCTTTGTGACAAAGTCCACCATCTTTTCTGTCTGCTGACTTTCCAAATAAAGTCACTATTCCTTACCCCAACAACTGGTCTCTCAATTTACTGTCATGTCATGCACGAAGCAGTATGAGCTTGAGCTTGGTAATAAACATAATGAACTTGAAATTATATTAATAATTATTTTAAATAATGAATTATTTCCTTTGTGTTTTTTCAAGTTCAATGTCGCTATGCTATAATATCCCTAAAACACTCTGGGAAAAAGTAAACGTATAAGCTGATACATTCTTTTAGGTAGATGGAAAACTGCAATTCATTCATTCAATAGACATTTACTAAGTACTTACTAAATGTAAATATTGTGCAAGGCACTGGAGGTACAGTGGTGAGCAAAACACGTGAGTCCAGCCCCCTGGGAATGTACAGTCTAGTGGGAAGAGGACATGAATCGAATAACTATACAATTATATAATTACAGGAAATAGATGAAAGTGCACTGGGAGAGAGCATATGGGGAGACCTGGAGGTTTTCTTAAAGTAATGGTGTCAAAGCTGAGATCTGAAGCTTGAACAGGATTTCACTGAGATTAATGAGGGCAACAGGAGGTTGGTGGTGGGAGAATGACTGGGCATTCCAGGCAGAAGAATTGCTTATTCGGAGACTGCAGAGGGTATCCACGTTCACGGAGCAGAAGAGAAGCCAGTGTGTCCTAAAGAACAAGCCTAATGGGAAATCTAGTATAAACGTGAAGCCAGAGAGGGAATAGGAACCCAATACAGAGCCTTATGTAGGGAACACTGAGGATCTTACTCTTCATATAAGGAGGGGAAGGGAATAAGACCAGGGAAGAGGGAAAATATAAGGGTGACCAGGCATGAAAAGTAGCTTTTGAAAAGAAGACGCTTGTCTAGGACCAATCTCCTGGTGATCCCCACCCCGAGCCTCTTTTCTTGATGGCAACTCTGTCCTCCTGAGGATGACCTTGGTGCATACTTGAGCTTCTCTTTCTCCCACACACCATGTCCATTCCATCTGGAATCTGACCACTTTGCCCTCTGTCATGGCCACCCTTCTTGTTTGCAGCCATCATCATCTCCAGCCTGGATGACTGGCACTGCCTTCTGACTAGCCTCCTGGTCTCACTCTTGCCCTCTACATCCCATTATCCCCCCAGCTGCCTCAACTCTTAAGACAGACCTTTTGCTCAAAACCCGTAGTGGTTTCTGGTCCCCTTCACAGAGTTTAGGTCTTTGCTTCATCTACTACAAAGATACGATGACTGAGTGTCTTCCTGCCAGCTCTGCTCCAGCCACACTGGCCTCCTGGAGGTTCCAAGAACAACAGGTAGGTTCCCACTCTGGGAACTTTGTCTGAAACTTCTCTTTGTCAGGGCTGCCCTTCCTTGTGGTAGACAGGAACACAACTGACTCAGTCCTTCAAGTGTTTGCTCAATGTTCACCTCAAAGAGGCTTCTTCCAACCACCCGGATAAGTGCACAACTGCCCTGGCACAGTACAGCAGAGACCTCCCTTTGCTGACAAAGGTCTGTCTAGTCAGAGCTATGGTTTTTCTAGGAGTCATGTATGGATGTGAGAGTCGGACCATAAAGTTGAGCACTGAAGAATTGATGCTTTTGAACTGTGGTGTTGAAGAAGACTCTTGAGAGTCCCTTGGACTACAAGGAGATCCAACCAGTCCATCCTAAAGGAAATCAGTCTTGAATATACATTGGAAAGACTGATGATGAAGCTGAAGCTCCAATACTTTGGCCACCTGATGTGAAGAACTGACTCATTGGAAAAGACCCTGATGCTGAGAAAGATGGAAGACAGGAGGAGAAGGGGACGACAGAGGATGAGAAGGTTGGATGGCATCACTGACTTGATGGACATATGTTTGAGCAAACTCCAGGAGTTGGTGATGGACAGGGAAGACTGGCGTGCTGCAGTCCATGGGGTCGCAAAGAGTCGGACATGACTGAGCAACTAAACTGAACTGAACTGCCCTAGCACTCCAGATGCCCCTCACTCTACTCCTTTTCATATTTGCCTTCTCCTCTAGCACTTAACACCTTCTAGAACTATATTATTTGCTTGTATCTTATATTTATTGTCTTGCTCCACCGTCTTCACACATAGACCAGAATAGAAGCTCCACAAAATGGGATTTTTTAAAAAAAACATCTTTTGTTCACCAGTTTAAGTCCAGTATCTGGAAGTGTGGCTGGTATGTAGAAGGCACTCGATACACTTTTGGTGAACAAATTACTGAAAATGTGGAGAAGAGATTGGATAGATGAATGAATGGATGGACGGATGGGTAGATGGATAGAAGGATAGACAAATGAAATGGGTGGATGAGCATGGACCTGATGGGAGGATACTGTAGTGGTCTAGGGGACTTCTGCTACTGTTGTTGACAGGAAAGAGGGAGAGAAATGAACTGATTCATTCAAGCAGTGAAACAGGCAGAGCCTACTATTAATTGAGATAAACAGCAGAAAAGGAAAGGCCAAGATTCATCACAAGGATTCATTATGTATAACTGATTAACACTGGGTATGCTGGGGTGCAGGAATTACCTGGATGTGGAGAAGGGCAGCCAGACTCACCTGGGATGCAGAGAAGAGGCTGCACTAGAGATAAAATTCTGGCCATATATATCCCCTTTAAATTATTTTTTATTTGTCCATTGCTATATAATATAGACACTATGGCAAAAATTTAGATCAGGGCTTGGCAAACTCTGATCTACTACTTATTTTTATAAATAAAGTTTTATTAGAACACAGCTACACAACACACTTAAATGTTGCCTATGATTGCTTTACCCTGCAAGAGAAGACTGGAGTGCTTTCAAGAGAAAGATTGTATGGCCTACAAAGCTAAAAACATTTATTATCTGGCCCTTTATAGATTTTGCTGATTCCTGCTTTAGGGAATAAGGAGGAGTGTGGAGTTTCTCTATTGCTTTCTTTCATTTTAGGGCAAATTCATTACCACCAAATTTTCTTGAGCTTGTTACAGGCTGTACTTTTGATGCTCTCTCTGGTTTCTCAGTTTAAATCTCTGCTTCCTGAGTTTGGGAATTTGCCCCAGGTGCTAGCTTCCTGATAGACCACTGCCGTGTTCACCTTGTTAGACATATTTTCAGTTCAATTGCCCATTACATCGTAGGTGCTCAATAAATATTTGTCAGTAGAATTTGAGGCACAGGGCAATAAATGTATGCTTAATCTGCTGTCTTGAGCTGGGGGTCTAAAACCTTTTCATATATATATATATATATATATATATATATATAGAGCACTTTCATGACCCTTGTATGTGAAGTTCCAGTTTTAAAAGTGATTACACTTGCTTGATGACTTACTTTTTTGTGTGTCATATTCTTAAGACTTCCAAGTGTTACAGAATAATAGGTGAGCCTGGTAACTTAATAACTGGGTCCCATTTGTCTTTGTGTAAATGATTTTCACTGAGACAGATTCAAAAAAGTAAAATAGATGATATTCTGCTTGTTTTTTTCATCCTTTATCCTTTATCACTGTACTATTACACAGTGGCTTTTCTTGTTAATAAACCCATAATATCAGTCTGAAATATCTTTTTAAAATAATAACTGTGCTTTAAATGTGACATATGAAATGGAATTGCTTTTATAATTCTAAGTAAGACATCTATTTTAATCTATTTCAATGCTGATGATTTCTCTTTATTTTTAAAAATAAATCACCATGCCTCAACTTGAAAGCCAATTGTCTATGGAGGCACTAAAATTATTTGTTCTATTCAAGTGATAATGTACAATAAAGTTTACCTATTTTAGAACAGTTGAAATATTAATCTAGGAGAAAGAGTTTTCCCAAAACAATTAGTACAAAATACATTTGAAATAATATGAGGGGTCAGGATGAACACTGGGTTCTCAAAGATTTAAGTTTTATTCATTATAATGCTGAAAGTCTTTAATATTCATTTTTAGCATTGAAGAAGTGCCTTAAGGCTAAAGCTTATATATCACATATTTCATTAAAAGGGAGGGATTGTTATGCAAATCTGTAGCATATCTGGTACTTTCCAGAGAGAAAGAGCAAGTCTCATATAATAAAGAGTTTTTTTTTAAGATAGAAAACAGGGCTAGGTAATTACTTCCCTATTATTCTAGATCAACATTTATTTGGTATCCTCTGCTAAATTTTATTTAGCAATTTGTTTTTCTCCTCTAAATTTGAATCATATTTGTTTTTCTATTGCGGGAAATGATGTGAAACAATAAGGCATCCAGGTAGAGGAATTTTAGGCACAAACCAGTTAACAGTCTACATTCCTAAATGTAAAGCTAGCTTTCTTATGTTTTGCATATGGTTGGAGCTCAGTAAATCTCAACACATCTTCTATCATAGCCTCAGTTACCCTATGGGGCAGCTTTTACAATCCCTGTTTCACAGATAAGAAAAGTGAGATTTAGAGAGATTAACCATGTTACACAGAATTACAATCACTTCTAAGTAGTAGAGCTGAATTTCAACCCAAGTTGGTTTTATGCCCAAAACTTCAATGTTATTCTTCCTTGTTATATGCTTTAAGTAAATATTGGCATAAGTAATTTAGGTACCAGCAACCAGAAGAATTAGTCACTATGCTGTGAATTTTTCTCAAACTCATCTTAAAACCTTTTCTCTCAACTGGGAGATCAAGACTTAAAAAACAAAGTGGCAGAAAACAGGTATAATTCTAGACTTTCTGTTCAAGGGTTCCCTAAAGAATATATATATATATATATTTTGGTAAAGGAAAGAGGTGATCAGGGACCTCCCTGGTGGTCCAGTGGTTAAGACTCCACACTCCCAATGCAGGGGGCCTGGGTTCAATCCCTGGTTAGGGAACTAGATCCATCATGCCACAACTAAGAGTTTTCATGCTGCAGCCAAAAGATCTTGCATGATGCAACGGAGATCAAAGACCTCATTTCTGCAACTCAGACCTGGTGCAGCCAAATAAATGAATAAATACAAATAAATAATTTTTTTTAAAAGGCAGTCAACATTTCTGCTTTATAGGTTTATCTATGAGAAGTCTAAGGTAAGACTCATACCTCTGATCTCACAAGTAGTCTGTCAAAGGCATCTTGCTTGCAATTTTAAGCAGAAGTTCAGCAGAGTGAGAAGGTTGGAGGCTGAGGGCTCTAACACAGCATTAACCAGTAAATGTTCTTTCTTAGAAAAATATTAAGTTTTATAATCAAATGATTTTGAAGACTTTGTAAGGACTCATTAAAAGCCCTGAGAAGTCCTGCAAGAAGACACCAGCCCAAATTGGTTCAACAGAGCATTTACAAAATATTTAGGGTAGAGTACAACCGTGAGTATTCATTGGAAGGACTGATGATAAAACTGAAGCTCCAATATTTTGGCCCTTGATGTGAACAGCCGACTGTTAGAAAAGACCCTGATGCTGGGAAAGACTGAAGGCAATAGGAGAAGGAGATGGCAGAGAAGGAGATGGTTAGATAGCATCACAGACTCAATGAACATGAATTTGAGAAAACTCTGGGAGATTGTGGAGGACAGGGGAGCCTGGTGTGCTATAGTTCACGGTGTCACAGAGAGTTAGATATGACTTAGTGACTGAACAACAAGTTTTTGCACATATCAGATGTAAAATTTTAGGCAAATTTAAACTTCTATCTTGAGCACAAGACAGCCTTAACCAAAAATCCACTAGCTTTACAGTAAGTGTTTTGAACATGTAGCCAGTCTTAGATGAGCTCATTAAAAAATAAAAGGAATGCTCAGATACTCTAATTCATCTAACTTGCTTTATGGATGAGGAAATGGATGAAATAAAAAGATGTCATCTCATAGAGAGACTGAGCTGGCAGTAGGTCATGCTTCTCCTGCCTCCTAGTTCAGGTTTTTTTATTGATGTTTTTTCTTTGTTTGTTTTATCAAACTTACACCTGTTTGAGGTATGGGAACACATCCACAAAACAGTTATAAACACATTTCCAAAAAACAGAAGACTATGTTACTGCTGCTGCTGCTGCTAAGTCGCTTCAGTCGTGTCCGACTCTGTGCGACCCCATAGATGGCAGCCCACCAGGCTCCCCCATCCCTGGGATTCTCCAGGCAAGAACACTGGAGTGGGTTCCCATTTCCTTCTCCGACTATGTTACTATGTTATGTATATTTCTGCCATGTATGTTGAATCATGACAGTTGCTGGTTCTTACATTCCTACAGTAAGAGAGATGATCAGGAAATTGTGCATCATGTTAAAGCACTCTGGATCTCTATCAACTGGGGTCAATTGCCGTTCACACAGTTTGGCAGAGTTGGGGTTTGCTAAATGTATATAAAAGTATCATCAACATTTGGCTTATGAATTAGCAAAAAAGATAGCATAGGCTGGTGGGGAGGGGTGGTTGTTGAAAAACTACTTTTGGTGGGATAAACTCTCACTTGAAGAATCCTAGGAGGTAAACTGGTAACTCATTTGTTTACTTGTAAAACGTTTTGAGCTGATAGATGAAATTCACCATAATGAAAGTATTTCTGAGCCCTAGCCAATGATCCACAGTAATGACACTTCTATGATCTTATTACAGCAATCTTTCTCCCATTTTCTCTTGGGCTACTGTTTAACAGACCCTCATTCTAATAGGTGGAGATATAGGAGCAGAAAGGGAGTGTGATCAGATGAGATTTGGATGCTTCATCCAAGCATTGCAGAGGGAATAGGGCTTTAGAATCCCACCTCTCCTGAGGGTCTAAGAGTCCTCAAAACTGATGAAAACTTCCAAATCTAATCTCGGCACCCAGGGATTCCAGCTGTCACATTATTTTTAAATTAATCAATTGCCAGTCTGATTTGTACACTGATCTCGAATACAGAGATTTGTACACTGATTTGGTGTTATATTATTTTAATTTAATCAGTAGCCAGTCTGATTTGTATACTGATCTCAGACACAGGAAATAGAGGAAAACAATAGGGGAAAGACTAGAGATCTCTTCAACAAAAGTAGAGATACCAAGGGACTATTTCATTCAAAGATGGGCACAATAAAGGACAGAAATAGTATGGATCTAACAGAAGCAGAAGAGACTAAGAAGAGGTGGCAAGAATACATAGACGAGCTATCCAAAAAAAATCTTTATGACCTAGATAATCACGATGGTATGATCACTCACCTAGAGCCAGACATCCTGGAATGTGAAGTCAAGTGGGCCTTAGGAAGCATCATTACAAACAAAGTTAGTGGAGGTGACGGAATTCCAGGTGAGCTATTTCAAATTCTAAAAGATGATGCTGAGAAAGTGCTGCTCTCAATATGCCAGCAAATTTGGAAAACTCAACAGTGGCCACAGGACAGGAAAAGGTCAGTTTTCATCCCAGCCCCAAAGAAGGGCAATGCCAAAGAATGTTCAAACTACTGCACAATTGCACTCATCTCACACACTAACAAAGTAATGCTCAAAATTCTCTAAGCCAGGCTTCAACAATATGTGAACTGTGAAATTCCAAATATTCAACCTGGATTTAGAAAAGACAGAGGAACCAGATATCAAATTGCCAACATCCACTGGATCATCAAAAAAGCAAGAGAGTTCCAGAAAAACATCTACTTCTGCTTTATTGATTATGCCAAAGCCTTTGACTGTGTGGATCACAATAAACTGTGAGAAATTCTTAAAGAGATGGGAATACTAGACAGCCTTACCTGTCTCTTGATAAATCTGCATGCGGGTTAAAAATAAACAGTTAAAACCAGACATGGAACAACAGACTGGCTCCAAATTGGGAAAGGAGTACGTCAAGGCTGTGTATTATCACCCTGCTTATTTAACTTATATTCAGAGTACATCATGTGAAATGCCGGGCTGAATGAAGCACAAGCTGGAATGAAGATTGCCGGGAGAAATATAATAACCTCAGATAAGCAGATGACACCACACTTATGGCAGAAAGTGAAGAGGAACTGAAGAGCCTCTTGAAAGTGAAAGAGGAGAGTGAAAAAGCTGGCTTAAAACTCAACATTTAAAAAATGAAGATCATGGCATCTGGTCCCATCACTTCATGGCAAACAGATGGGGAAACAATGGAAAAAGTGAGAGACTTTATTTTGGGGGACTCCAAAATCACTGCAGATGGTGACTGCAACCATTAAATTAAAAAAGACGCTTATTCCTTGGAAGAAAAGCTATGACAAACCTAGACAGCATATTAAAAAGCAGAGACATTACTTTGCCAACAAAGGTCCGTCTAGTTAAAGCTATGGTTTTTCCAGTAGTCATGTATGGATGTGAGAGTTAGACTATAAAGAAAGCTAAGCACCAAATACGGAGAAGGCAGTGGCACCCTACTCCAGTACTCTTGCCTGGAAAATCCCACGGATAGAGGAGCCTGGTAGGCTGCAGTCCATGGGGTCTCTAAGAGTCGGACACGACTGAGAGACTTCACTTTGACTTTTCACTTTCATGCACTGGAGAAGGAAATGGCAACCCACTCCAGTGTTCTTGCCTGGAGAATCCCAGGGACGGCGGAGCCTGGTGGGCTGCCATCTACGTGGTCACACAGAGTCGGACATGACTGAAGTGACTTAGCAGCAGCAGCAGCAAGCACCAAAGATTTGATGCTTTTGAACTGTGGGGTTGGATAAGACTCTTGAGAGTCCCTTGGACTGCAAGGAGATCAAACTGGTCAATCCTAAAAGAAATCAGTCCAGAATATTCACTGGAAGGACTGATGGTAAAGTTGAAACTCCAATACTTTCACCACCTGATGCAAAGAACTGACTCTTTGGAAAAGACCCTCATGCTGGGAAAGATTGAAGGTGGGAGGAGAAGGGGATGACAAAGGACGAGATGGTTGGATGGCATCACCGACTTGATGGACATGAGTTTGAGCAAGCTCCAGGAGTTGGTGATGGACAGAAAAGCCTGGCGTGCTGCAGTCCATGGGGTTGCAGAGAGTCAGACAGGACTGTGACTGAACTGAACTGAACTCAGATACACTGTTGGTGTAAAACAGTAGATTTCAAACTTTTTTTTTCCAGTGGAATACCCAAGTTTTGATAAGACCCCTGCCATATAAAATTCTTCCTGATTTTCTTACTTTTACATGCAGAGAGGGCAGTGGCAGCTGTGACGGGAAAGCGGAGGCAACTGTCTTTGCCAGAGACCCTGCTGTATCCCTGTAGGGAGAAGAGTGCAATGAGAATCAGCCAACGCTGCATGTTGCTTCCAGATGGTTCTGTGGAGAGCCACAGTTTTACCATTACCAAGTTCAAAGCCCTAAATTGATTTCCAAAATGAAGAGCTCATCTCATTAAGTCCACGCTCCTCTGAAAAGTGTGGAAGATTCCCTGTGACTTGAACCCAGCCTTCCTGGCCAGCAGTCTCACCTTGGAATTCTAACCAGGCAGGTTTCTTTCCTGAGGCTACGCAAGTAGCAGCACCCACCAGCATCCCTGCTTCTGCATGTGCTTCGGCAGGGTTGTCACTCACCTGGCTCACTGCTTATTCATTCTTCAAAGCCAAAGCTGTGCATGGTCTCCCCTCCAAAGTGCTGCAGTCCACATTAAATTTTCTCTTCTAAAATCTGAAGGCATGTGGAGTGTAGACCCCAGCCACTGGGGTCTCACTGCAGATGTGCAGAGAGACACACCTGCATATGAATCGGGGCTCCTTCACCTGCTCTTTGTTACTTCAGGGCTCTGAGTCTCAGCCTCTTCATCTGTAAAATGGGAATAATGATGCCTCCCACCTGAGAGCTGCAATGAGAACTAAATGGAACAAGGAACACATGTGATCCACTGACTGCATCATTGCAAGAGCTCAATAAATGTCAGCTATGGGCATCCTTATACCTACCTAAAAGGCAGAAAATGACTGGTAGGTAGTAATAACAAGAATTGAAAGTATTAAGTGAGACTATGTAAAGTGTTTAGCAGATTGCAAGGCATACAGTATACACCCAATCTTGGTTTGTTAGCTGCTGCTGCTGCATCACTTCAGTCTTGTCTGACTCTGTGCAACCCCAGAGACGGCAGCCCACCAGGCTCCCCCGTCCCTGGGATTTTCCAGGCAAGAGCACTGGAGTGGGTTGTCATTTCCTTCCCCAATGCATGCATGCAAAGTTGCTTCAGTCATGTCTGACTCTGTGCGACCCCATGGACAGCAGCCCACCAGGCTCCTTTGTCCACGGGATTCTCCAGGCAAGAATACTGGAGTGGGTTGCCATTTCTTTCTCCTTGTTAGCTATTATATTACAAAGATGATAATGATGCTGCTATCATACAGTAAGAAAAAAAGGAGGTAACATATCTAAGTATCTATGTGCTTAGCACAGGACAGGGCATATATAAGAATCTTTGGAAATGTCAGCTATTACCATTGCACATTCTTTTGCATTATTATCTACCTACTTCCTAAATGTGTGTTTGTAATTTTTCTGTTGTAAAAAAAAAAAAAGTTTTAGTCTGGAGATCACTCCAAGAAAAAAATTTGAAACTTACAAACGGAGTTAATTTTAGTCAGTACTATATTGTTGACTGTTCGAGAACTTCAATTTCTCAGACTTTTTCTGTTGATGGGACTTCATGTGAAATATAACTTACGATAATAAATGAAAACGATTTATAATAATATGTAAATAATTTTCAAACACGTTTAAAACCCAAATCATTAAACAACAGTTTTGAAACCCCGAGATTGACTTTACATGTCAATTTATACCAATTTTATCCTACAAGATATAATGCACTGAAAATGGTGTTATTTTTCTGTGAGATTTTTTGACCTTTTTTTTAACCCCCGAGATCAGTTGTCGAGGGAGAGGGGGATGACCCCGTCACGTCTGACCTGTCTGTCACTTAGTCGAGTCTCTACATCCGACACTTTCCGACTTTCCGGAAGGTCAGCCTGGAAACTCCGGACGAACAATTTAAAAAAATTGTAACTAAACATAAATTTCTTACAATGAGACCTCAGTTTGAACTACCTCAGATCAGGGTCGAGACGGTAAATACTGGACTGATCGGAACCCTTTGTATGACTTCAAGAGTCTGGAAGTCAAGAGAATAGTTATTTTACCTCGATTATTTAATAATACTTACAGTAGACGGTTGTTACAAGAAATGAATGACAACATGCCTGATACACTGTAAGGACCCAATAAAACATTTGCTATTATTCAAGGAAAAGGATAATATGCCAGCATCAATGCCCTGTTGTTGACAATGGACTCTGAATATGTAAGATGCTATTGTTGGGGGAAGTGGGTGAAGGGGACTCAGGAACTCTCTGTATTATTTTTGCAATGTCTTGTGACTCTGAAATTATTTCAAAATAAGGTGTTAAGAGAAGAAAGAAAGAAGGAAAGAAAGAAAGAGAAGGAACAGCCTCAAAGTACAATTCAGCAATGCTGACCATCATCAGGAGGCCTGAGGGTACCCAGCCTGAGAATGTACCACTCTGTCTCCAGTGATGGGCAGGTCTCCCTTGAACTTGGTGAAAAGCACATTCAGTCACACAAGCCACTGTCCTTGCTCTCACTCTGGATCGCTGGAGCTCTCCTTAAACAGGGGAGGAGAAGGTGTGGGAGCCAGAGGGCCTGAGCGCTAAGGTCTTGGGCAGTGAGGGTTTATATCCAGTATCAACAGGCTGGGGTTCTAATTTGAGGACTCACACCAAGGAGGCTTGGTTATCATAAGTGCCCTGCTCTTTCTTTTCAGAGGCAGACAGGTCAGGCTCCGAGTCTGCAGGGTTCAGGCAGACTTTGTATGACCATTGCTGACTCAAGGTGAGGCGTCCACTTGTGACCTCTTCTGGGACACAGCCAGGAGGCCTTCCTCCCAAAGTGCATTCCCTCTCAGTTCTATAAATGGAGGGTTTTAGGCTTTTCCAGTTTTGGTTTCAATCACTCCCCATATAGCACAGTGCAATTCAATAGAACTTTCCATAGTGATGGAAGAATTCCATACCCATGTGGTCCAGGACAGTATGACTAGTCACATATGCTTGCAGAGCACTTGAAATGTGACTGGTACAACCGAGGAAGGAAATTTTCAATTTAACTTAAATTTGTATAGCCACACATGGCTAGCAATTACTCTATGGTACAGTACTGACACAAATTTAAAATTTTCTACACTGCTGTAAAGATCTTTGAAACATAAGGCTGGAAAAGAATTCAAAAGATGAGGAAATGGCAACCCACTCCAGTATTCTTGCCTGGGAAATCCCACAGACAAAGGAGCCTGGCAGGCTACAGTCCATTGGGGTGCAGAGTTGACAATGACTGAGCGACTGAGCATGCACGCATGGGCCAGTATCTCTACCCTTATCCTTTTTGCACAAAATGTATTAGGCTACAAGAGCCTAAATGGTAGGACAAAAACACTGAGCCCACAAATACCATGGATGACCCACTTCTACAGAAGATATGCCAGTCAGGAAAACACAGGACCTAGTTTTGATGAAAATGATAATAACAAATATTAAAATTAGCACTTACTAGATGCCAGAAATTGTGCTACATGTTTAAAATGCATTATCTTCTATAAGTCTCCAGACATCCCCAGTTATTATTAGACCAACATCTAACATCCCTCAAGTACTTTCTATGTGTCTGGCAGGATCATAAAGCCTTACTTGCTTTGTCTCATTTAATCCTCCCAACCCAGTGAACTAAGGACTAATATCACTCCATTTATAAGCTCTGTGGTTTTGCACAAGTTTCTTAATTTCAGAAAAATGGACACATATAATCTAAAGATGAAAGTATAAAATACATATGTATATTTAAAAATTCTATAAATCCAAGTCCTTGTGGCCATCACCCAGGTTCATCATTTAAACACTGCATTGTGCTTCTGAAGCCCTTATGTGTTCCCCTCCAAATACTCACTGATTTTTTAGTTAATCACTTCCTAGCTTGTGTTTTGTAGTTACGCCAGCAATGTACAGATCCTTAAACAAACATGAGTTCTTCTTCTGCTTCATTCCACAAACATCTATGATCCCATGTCTGTTCCAGGTTCTATAGAACTTGACTTCTGAATCCCTCAGGAACCTTTAAACTGCAGTGCTAATGAAACAAACTGTGGAAAATTCTTAAAGAGATGGAAATACCAGACCACCTAACCTGCCTCCTGAGAAGTCTGTATGCAGGTCAAGAAGCAACAGTTAGAACTGGACATGGAACAACAGACTGATTCCAAATTGGGAAAGGAGTATGTTAAGGCGGTATATTGTCACCCTGCTTATTTAACTTGTATGCAGAGTACACCATGCAAAATGCTGGGCTGGATGAAGCACAAGCTGTAATCAAGATTGCCAGGAGAAATATCAATAACCTCAGATATGCAGATGACACCACCCTATGGCAGAAAGCGAGAGCCTCTTGATGAAAGTGAAAGAGGAGAGTGAAAAAGTTGGCTTAAAACTCAACATTCACCAAGCAAAGATCATGGTATCTAGTCCTATCACCTCTCAGCAATTAGACAGGAATCAGTGGAAACAGTTAAAGACTTTATTTTCTTGGGCTCCAAAATCACTGCAGACGGTGACTGCAGCCATGAAATTAAAAGACTTTTGCTCCCTGGAAATAAAGCTATGACCAACCTAGACAGCATACTAAAAAGCAAAGACATTACTTTGCCAACAAAGGTCCATCTAGTCAAAGCTATGGTTTTTCCAGGAGTCATGTACAGATGTGAGAGTTGGACCATAAAGAAGGCTGAGCACCGAAGAATTGATGCTATTGAACTTCAGTGCTTGAGAAGACTCTTGAGAGTCCCTTGGACAGCAAGGAGATCAAACCAGTCAATCCTAAAGGAAATCAGTCCTGAATATTCACTGGAAGGAGTGATGCTGAAGCTGAAACTCCAATACTTTGGCCACCTGATACAAAGAGCCAACTCATTACAAAAATCCTGATGCTGGGAAAGATTGAAGGCAGGAGGAGAAAAGAACAACAGAGGATGAGATGGTTGGATGGCATCACCAGCTCAATGGACATGAGTCTGAACAAGCTCTGGGAGATGGTGAAGGCCAGGGAAGCCTGGCATGCCGCAGTCCATGGGGTCACAAAGGGTTGGACATGACTGAGCGGCTGAACAGCAATAGCAATAGACTAATGAGAAGGGAATGGCAATCCACTCCAGGACTATTGCCTGGAAAATCCCATGGACAGAGGAGCCTAGTAGGCTACAGGCCACGGGGTCGCAAAGAGTCGGACACGACTGAGCGACTTCACTTTCACTTTCACTTTAATGAAACTGAATTCAAGCTAGCTCAAGCAAAGGGAAATAATTTATGTACTCTAGAAATTTGAAGGACCAAGGGCAAGTCCTTCTCTCCAATAATTTCATCAGAGATCCTACAATTTGGTTTCAGTGGACCCTTTGAGCTTATATGTTCATCTCTGAGCTCATCATTGTAGCCACAGCAACGGGCTGTGTTGTTGGACAGGCTTGTGATATGGAGGTGTGATGATGATGATGCACATGTGAGGGTAGTCCTACCAGACCAACTGAACTTAAGGTGAGAAATAGGTGGTTCTCTGAAGGAAGATAAAGGTGATGGTAACAAAGGAAGAGAGGACGGAGGTGCACAAGCAAAAGCAAGAGATGGGTGTCCCACTTCTGAGCCCAGGTGATTACTTCATTTCTGAGCCAAGAGGATTACTCTGTACACACCTCAGCTACCAATGAGTGATACAATCTTCCCAAGACAGAAGATAACTGAAACATAACTGCTCCTAGGAGAACCTTCTCAACCTCTTGGGAAACCGGAAGCTGTCTTCAAAATTTTTCTATTTCTAATGAAAAGCATCACCAAAGTGTTTATCTTTCACTTTTCATTTTTTAGACTTTGACTCTAAAAATGTACTTTATATGTTTAAATTGGATAGTACATCTACATCTCTAACTCCCTACTTGATGACTACATATATTCTCTATATCAGAATGAGGTAAATGAAAGAGAAATTAGTGGGTGCTATTTCAGATATGGATGGTACAGAGATCAGCAGAAAAAGCTAGAAACAACATAAAGCAACCCATGATTACTCATCATAAAGCTAACCACCAAACAATGAGACTCCATGGGGCTGAAATTATGAAATATTTATAGACCAGTTCATTTTGTTTGCCACTGCAAACTAGTTTTCATTTTTTACATTTCTCTCTTTGCTTCTCTTAGAAGCCATGGAAACAGCCTCCTCCTTTTTTTCTTCTATGCAAATGGATTCACCTCAGCATTTCCTGACCTTTTCTTGGCATATTCTCTTTGACTGTGGTCATGTCAATTGTAAAATAAACACAGAGGACTTGATCATGAATGCTTTCAGAAGATAATGATGTCACACCTGACCGTGAATCAATGATGGCACAATCACCTTGTAGAATTTCAAAATACACAGATCAATGACGATTTTCTACCTTAAAATAATTATGTTACTCAATGAGATTTTGGGAAAGAAAAAGAGTATGCTTCATTCTATAGACCTATTTTTCCAAAATTTGATTGCAAATTCCACTTTTGTAAACTGAATCATTGGTTAAGGGGGAGGGTAACTCAAAAAATTTTTCAGTGAATCATGGATTATTTCTAATTTTAAAAGAAAAAAAAAAAAAAAATTTTCTGAGCTATCTTATGTAAGATACCTTATATGTCTTATTTCTTAACTTTCTCCGTGTGTAGATCTGGAAACTCAGATATATAGTGAGAAAGAACTTATCTAATGTACACTTAGAGTGAGTTTCTTCTGTGATTTGTACATATACATGTACACATATACGTGTGTATATGAATATGAATGTGTGTGTGCTAAGTTGTTTCAGTCGTGTCCAACTCTTTGCAACCCTATGGATTATAGCCCTCCAGGCTCCTCTGTCCATGGAATTTTGTAGGCAAGAGAACCGGAGTGGGTTGCCATTTCCTCCTTCAGGGCATCTTCCTGATCCAGGGCTTTTTGAATGAAAAAGGTAACGGCTTAAAGCAGTGCCTTGCAACTGAGGGAAATTTTGTCCTCCAGGAGATATTTGGCAATCTCTGGAGATACTTTTATTGCCATAACTTGGGGGAGGTATAATTGGCCTCCAGTTGGTAGAGGCCAGGGATGCTGGTAAACACCCTACAACACACAGGACTGCCCCCGCAGCAAAGAATGATCCAGTTCCAAATGTCAGTAATGCCAAGGTCGAGAAACCCTGGTTTAAATGAACCCAGTGCTGCAGGTAACACCTCCCACAAAGATAACAAACCCTGTTCTTTGGCTTATTTTTGCCGGCACTGTGTCCAAGGGTCACAGGAACCCTGTATCTGAGAAGCCTTCTAACCCCCTTTTGTATTTATCCTCTGTTTCTTCCTTCCTCTGAAAATGAACTTCTCCTTTCTAAGGTCAACTCTCCACCAAGTCTTGAAAGTCTCTTAGGACTAAATTCAGCTGCCCAGAACTGGCTCAGTACTATGTCTGAATTTCAGTTAATCTCTTATCTCAAATTTATATTATTCCCCTTGGGGCCATGTAGACATTTTCCTGCCACAATCCACTCTTGGCTTTGGAGCCGAACTCCCCATATTCAGCTCCCAGATCTGTCACATTAATGCTTTGTGATTCAGGGAAATTCACTCCTTTTTGGCTGCAGCCTCCCATTTATAGAATGTGGGGCATTTGAGGGCTGGGGGTTGGTCTTTTTTTGACTGTCATTCCTAGTGACTAGAGAGTGCCTGAAATATGGTTGGTGTTCAATAATATTTGCTTGATTAAATAAATGAGTGAGGGTGGTTGTGAAGTTTGAAGTAAATTGCGAATGTAAAGAACTTAACATAGTGTCTGGCACAAAATAATCTCTCAGTCAATATTAGTGAATATATATATATATATGTTTACTTTTTACATCTGGAAACATAGTTTCTAGGCACAATGCAACATGTTAGAACTCATCCTCTTGATTAATAGGGCATCTCCACATTTTCTGACAGCAATAGTACATGTCGTAAACATTGCTGGTTGTCCAGTTAGTCTCTATTCCTCTTATTTTTATTCCTAATAGAAGCCACATTCTGGTCAAGTATTCACCACTGTACATGTCTCCTGACTTAGGGGAATGCAATCCAAGACGAGGCTCTGGGGGTGAATCAGAGTCAATCACAAGTCATCTGTCCCCGTGCCCCATGCCCCCATGCTCCAGGATTCTGATTGGTCTCACAAGTAAGATTGATCCAATCTGAATGAAGGAAAGATTTACATTTCATGCTTAGAGGTGTGGCTTTTCCCTCTCATCAGATAGTTGAGAATAAAGCAGCAGGCAGCTCCATTTGCCACCGACAGCCTTGCGGCAATCACAAGGTACTCCAGAATCAGGTTAAATCTTTCCCTAGTGGCTCCATGTGTGAAGAATCCGCCTGCAGTGCAGGAGACACAGGAAATGCGGGTTCCATCCCTGGGTTGGAGAGATCCCCTGGAGGAGGAAATGGCAACCCACTCTAGTATTCTTGCCTGAAAAAATCCCAGGGACAGGAAAGCCTGGTGGGCTACAATCCAAAGGGTTGAAAAGAGGCGGACACGACTGAGTGACTAAGCACAACACAGCATGAGGGAGACAAGAGCAGAGAGATGTAGAGAGTCAGGCGTGTGATAGTGATAGCATCTTTGAACGGCTGATAGTTTCACCCCTTCCTGTTATGTCATATAACATATTTCCTTACTGTTTAAGTCATTTAGGATGGGCTTCTTTGTACCTTTTAGCCAGAAGCATCCTATTTAATGGACTACAGAATTATTTAGGAGGTAATACTAAAAGTGTCTTCTTCAAATAATAATACAGTTGATAGCCAATGATTACTCATCACTGTGTGTCAAACCATGTACCAGTATCTTTAACTATTCTACTTCCTTACTTTTCTTAACAACCTATGAGACAGAGACTATTATTAACCTCCTTTTTCTGATGAGGAAATCTATGTCCAGTTCAGTTCAGTTCAGTCACTCAGTCGTGTCCGACTCTTTGCGACCCCAAGAACTGCAGCATGCCAGGCCTCCCTGTCCATCACCAACTCCCAGAGTCCACCCAAACCCGTGTCCATTGAGTCAGTGATACCATCCAACCATTTCATCCTCTGTCGTCCCCTTCTCCTCCTGCCCTCAATCTTTCCCAGCATCAGGGTCTTTTCAAATGAGTCAGCTCTTCACATCAGGTGGCCAAAGTATTGGAGCTTCAGCCTCAAAATCAGTCCTTCCAATGAACACCCAGGACTGATTTCCTTTAGGATGGACTGGTTGGATCTCCTTGCA
>SJYT01033798.1:103910-114631 GCA_006410635.1 Cephalophus harveyi
ATGAAGTGATGGGACCAGATGCCATGATCTTCGTTTTCTGAATGTTGAGCTTTAAGCCACCTTTTTCGCTCTCCTCTTTCACTTTCATCAAGAGGCTTTTTAGCTCCTCTTCACTTTCTGCCATAAGGGTGGTGTCATCTGCATATCTGAGGTTATTGATATTTCTCCTGGCAATCTTGATTCCAGCTTGTGCTTCCTCCAGCCCAGCGTTTCTCATGATGTACTCTGCATAGAAGTTAAATAAGCAGAGTGACAATATACAGCCTTGATGTACTCCTTTTCCTATTTGGAACAAGTCTGTTGTTCCATGTCCAGTTCTAACTGTTGCTTCCTGACCTGCATACAGGTTTCTCAAGAGGCACGTCATATGTCAAAGTGACACATACATACAACACTCCAAACTGGGCCAGTGGGAGAACTGAGATTTAAACACAGGCAGTCTGGCTCTGGAGCCAAAATTATACTTAGCCATAAAATCTAACCATTAAACTATATAGTATTTACTGCTCTGAAGTTTCACAATGAGAAGAAAGAAAAAATCATCCCTTTTGAAAATGATTTGTTCAATCATTCATCAAATATTTATAGGACCCTTATGTGTCAGCCACTGCGCCAGGTGCTAGAGACACAATAGTGAATATCTTCTTGTCTAGCAGGAAAATAGACAAATAAACAGCACTCACCGTGCTAAGTGACAAGCACCTTCACAAGGGAAAACACACTGTCCGCTGCGTAGGAGCATCTAGACCTGGTGCCAGTGTATAATGAATAGATGGCCAGATGAAGAGGAAAGTCCAAAGGAAGCTGAGAAGGCATGATAAGGGATGGTCCCAGGGAGGAGAGCTTTATGAGGAAAGGAGGACTGGTCTCAGAGACTGCAGAGCAGTCAGCTCAGGAAATAAGCACGCAGTGTTCAATGGATTTAAAAACAAGCTTTTTGATGTCCTCATTAGAGCAGTGTCAGTGGAGCAAGTTGGGGTGTGTAGAAGCAACCTGTGGGTAAGCCACCAAACTCTTTGTGCGGATTACTTACATTCAGAAAGTCATGGTTATTAGTGATGATGCAAAGATTAAGAAATCACTGGGCAAAAGAAAGTTCCAGTGGGTTTTTAGCCCTTTATTCTGCTGTGCGTGCATGCATGCTAAGTTGCTTCAGTTATGTCCATGGACGTTGCAATGCCATGGATTGTAGCCCATCAGGCTCCTCTGTCCATGGGAATTTCCCAGGCAAGAATACTGGAGTGGGTTGCCATTGCCTTCCGCATTCCTCTGCTTTACTCATTCTTAACAGGATGTTCTGCAACTTGAAATGATATATCATTTGTGTGCTTATTCGTCATCTGTCTCTCCTCCAGAATGAATACACCATGAAGGCAGAAACTTTGTCTTATTCATTCCTGCATCTTCAGAGATTGGCACAAAGTTGCCATTCAAAAAATACTGGTTGAATAAGGGGTTGAAAGAATCTGCTGAAACTATGTAAAGGAGAAAAATAAAATAGGAATAGTAAGTTGAGCTATAGAAACATGAGTCCAGACTGTTTACAAAACTAATTATAGATGAGTGTTCAAATAAAAAGGAAGTTGTGAGGATGACTATAAGACATCTCCTATGGTCAGTCACCCAGACTTGCAAGTTAAATGGAAATCAACAATGCCCAGAGACTGTGATGTATTTCAGAAAGAGTCTTCTCATCTATAAGTCTCCTATAAATTTCTTTATTTTGACTTAACTGCGCTGGGTCTTCATTGCTGAGTGGGCTTTTCTCTAGGTGTGGCAAGCAGGGTTGCCCTCTAGTTGCTACGCAGTGGCTTCTCACTGTGGGGGCTTCTTTTGTTGAGCATGGGCTCTGGGGCATGTGGGCTTCAATACTGCTTCATGCAGCCTCAGTAGCTGTGGTTCCCATCTCTAGAGCACAGGCTCAGTAGTTGTGATGCAGGAGTTCAAACCTGTGTTTCCTGCACAGGCAGGCAGATTCTTCACCATTGAGCCACCAGGGAAGTCCCTCCTATAGACTTTAATGAGGAAGTTTTATCACCAATTAGATCCTATACTGCAAAGTAATCAGCCTAGGGAGAAAAAAAGAAGTGTGTTTGTTTGTAAGTATGGGTGCATATATTTCTTTTTTCATGATTTTAATCAAGTAAGAGAGAGAAAGTTATCTAATTTTGAAGCTTGCATATCAGAATCTTGCATTTTTATTGAAGGCAATATCATATATAATATGCAATATCTACACCAAAGACCTGTTTGGCTATATTGTAGGAAGAAAGACCTACTTTCTACTGAATCATTTTTAGGGGAAACAAACACTGAAATGGCAAGCCCCCCAAAAATACATTCCTTTGCCTAATTTGCTTTTGTCTCTAGTTTAACTTTCTTTGTTAGCTGTTTTAGCCGAAATTAAACATACAATAATTTTAAATGAAATATTTCATAATTTTTACCAGGCCTAATTCTGCCAGTGGCACAGTATGGTAGATATGCATTCAATTTAGGTATTGATTTCTGGTCTCCAGACCCTGTGATTACAGTGGTAAGGATGGAATGCAGAGATGAGGAATAAAGAAGGTTTTTCAAATGTTATGGACATCATTCTTCATGATTGCAGAGGAAATTAAGAAGGAAAGAGTTCCATTTAAAATATCTTAATGGTATAAGTAAAAAGCAAAACTCATAAAGTCAGAATGATCTGGGGAAATTCATTTGTCCTTGAACAGATTTTACAAGTATAAGTGTGAAATTTTTGGTAATATTCCAGATTGCCCTGGCTGGCTAATTAGTCTGTTTAGGGTAACTTAAATTGCAGAAATAAATATATCCTCAAATCTCAATGGCTTTTAATCAGAAAAGCCTATTTCTAATTCTCACTAAACATCGATCTTAGAGTAAATTTTAGAGAATTCTACCTCCAGGAAGGCAAAGTAGGTTCCTAATTGACCACTTTTCTGGCAGATAATAAGGTTGATATCTGAACAAGAAACATAAAAAAGCAACTACCTGGAGAGTAAGCAAAAGCAGGCAGATTTCAATAGGGAGTCAAAAGGAGGAAGAAGGATCATCAGAGCCCAAGTTTCCCTTTTTTAGGCTTCATCTGACATCAGGCTGCAGTCACAGCATGGGTGGCCTAAAATCCCACTAGAAAATCTGCTGTCTTTCTGGCCTGAAAACTCAAAGTTTCTGGTGCTAGAAAGTGAGGAGGGAATCCCAGAAGAGAGAGAGCCAGTGTATAGAAGCCTCAAATTCTGGGCATACACTTTGCCCAAGTCTCTGAGGTCTAAACAGTGCATGCAGGGAGCAGACTTGAAATAGTTTGGAGAAAGGCTAGGAGAAGAAAATTGAAATCTGAGCTACTGTCTTTCATAGGCAAGCGAGTTCAGAGTCTTAGTCTGTCCAAGTTCACTGGCTGCCAAAGCAAAACCGTCAACAGTCTTAGTAAGAATATTAGAGGATCAAGAACTTCCACGACATAACCAGATGAAGACAGGAAAGGGAAACAGATGATCAAAAGGCACAGGGGAAACAGAAAAAAATACTAAAATGCTATAACTAAATGAAATCATATAAATAACTACATTAAATATTAATGGATAAATAGTCCCTTCAAATGGCAGAGATGATCACATCTGGTTCTGGCTCATCCTTCTGTGACCTAAGCTAGAGGAAGAACTTTTTAAAACATAGCTTCTATGTTGGTAGATGGAAAGGAGCAATGAGAAAAATACATGATGACTCAGAGATTCTGCTCAGATGTAATAGATGTCATTTTCACTAACATTTTAATGGCTAAGGCAAGCCACAGCACCAAATTTGGCTTCAGTGGGGCAGGAAACTGTAATTCACTCACAGGGAGGGGAAGCTAATGTTTTAGAATAAATAATAAAATCTACTCATGAAGAACATGTTTACTGTTATAGAGGAGTATCTTAGGGTCAATGACTCCTACCTAATGAGAATGTTCTTAGAATATAAAATCTCTTGATAAGTCTAGCATTACCTATGTGACCACAGATACCTCAGTGGCCAACTTACCCACTTGATCTATACTCGTTTCTCAGAGATTCTTTCTTTTCCTAAGTGGACCACACAAAACCACTTCTGTGTCCACAGCTAATTCGAGAGCATGTGGATACCTGGCCGGTGATGGGGCATTCAGATTTTCAAATCTGGTCTGTCTTGTTAGGCACATAAACTGTGAGAACAAAGCCAGGGCTGAAACTGCAGGTGTCTGGCCCTTGTAAAGGTGGAGAGAGAAAGTCCAACAGCAGAGAAAAGCTCTGTATTCTTGATGTAACTTTTCTCACATTTGCTAATTTCTATAGCCTAAGTTCCTTTTCAATTCAAGTAGGTGGCTCAGTGGTAAAGAATCCACCTGCTAAGCAGGAGATGTGGGTTCAATCCCTGGGTCAGGAAGATCTCCTGGAGAAAGAAACGGCAACCCACTTCAGTATCCTTGCCTGGGACATGCCATGGACAGAGGAGCCTGGCAGGGTGCAGTCCATGGGGTGGCAGAGAGTCAGACACGACCTAGCAGCTGAGCACACACACAGAGCTTAAGCCAGTTTGAGGGGATTTGCATCACTCCAAGAAGACCATTTGCCTGATAGTCTACGAAAATGATTTAGAGATTTATTTAGACTAAAATGTGAATGTTATCCCTGAAACTGTACAATGCTGTGGACCTAGTTTTCATTCCAACAGCAAGAGTCTTTTCTTCTCATGGAAGATAGTGGGAGAGTTGGAGACATCATTCTGGCAATAGCAACAGTAATTTCGCTGAGCAGACTGAAACAAGAGAAGCCTCCAATTTGTGCTTGGACTGAACAGCACCATATTTGGAAGAGGCTAGGTGGTGGGCTTCCTTGGTAGCTCAGACAGTAAAGAATATGTTTGCAGTGCAGGAGACTCCTGTTTAATAGCGAGAATCACAGAAATACTATGGATGAAGACTGAAGTGTCAACGTTGACTAATTATAGACAGAAAGAAGTTTTTGGAACTTTGGTATAAAATTTGTAAGAGCTGATTCTGATATAGACATATGGCATTTATAGTTATTTGATAATGAGTTTTTCTTTTCAAACATCCTCGGTCTCCCACACTGCAGGTGGATTCTTTACCAGCTGAGCCACAAGGGAAGCCCAAGAATACTGGAGTGGTAACCTATCCCCTCTCCAGCAGATCTTCCTGACCCAGGAATTAAAGCAGGGTCTCCTGCACTGCAGGAGGACTCTTTACCAACTGAGCTATCAAGGAAGCCCTTTCCAAATGTGAAAGAGCATAATCCAGTACATGCTTTATGTATACAGGTATCTTTCATTGACTAATTTATCTTCATGTCTTATTCCTGGTAGGAAATTACATATCACATAGTCTTAGTTCCCTGATTTACCTTGAAAACATGCATAAGCATATCTCTGTTAATTTCGTTTTGCAGACTTGTCTTTTTATACAGTGAAATATCTAAATATAAGTTTGAAGTCTCATATATTTTGGGAATTTTTGCCTTCTTCTGTCACATAATTTAGAACTGTGCCATATAATCTTATCTCATACAATTTAAAACAGTAGTACAAGATGTATAGACAAAGGCTCTCCTGCTGTTTTAAACACCATTTAGCAAGTTTTATAGCTGAAGGGTTTGTAGATCTAACTATTACTTATTATGGTGAGTATATGAATATGTTTTATAAGCCAAAAGATGCTTCTATAGCCAGGCACAGCATGAAACTTTCAAAAGCTAGTTCTAAGCCCCTTGCTTTTAATTCTGTTCTAGTATTTTGCGGAAGCATTAGAGTACAGTAAATTCTCAATTACTTAGATTCACAGAGAGAAATGTACACCAAACAAAGTACACCAATCATTCCTAGTTGGCTTTGGTTTTCGTTTTAATACTTAGAATGTGTTGTGATATTAAAAATTCTTTTTACATTATCAAGTATTCTCTATTCACTTACTTTCATATCTTATGCCAGTGAGGACTAGATAAACTGTTGCAGACATGAACACTTTTTTTTAGATCATGTCATCATTACCTGCATTCTGCTTAGAAATAAAAAAAGACACTGACAACACTTCTTGGCATGTCCTTTTTCATAATGTGTTAGCCTGCTATCTTGGACTATCTGTTGAAAATTACAGCATAGGACAACAAAGTAGATCAGCTGATAAATGAGCTTGACCAACTTTTAAAGTTAAAAGCACCATATCAATGTAAAGTGTTGCTATTGCCAATAGTTAAAAAGACCAGAATCACCAGCTAAGGCTAAATTCAATCTGTTACCCAGTTGAACAGATTGCAAAAATATTCCCTCATAGCTCTTTTGAACTCTGAAGCTTCTTTTTGGAAGCAGCTTTGCACATAAAAGGAAATTGTTTGTGAATGCTAGCTAATTTGGTTTTCCCTGATGGTTCTAGAACTGGTTTGAATGCCTTTGGTGTACCCTCTGATAAGCTTCATTCAATAATCAGAGTCCTATGTACTGGAGAGACCTGAATGGATTCGCTTAATCCATAGTGTGCTCCACTGATGGCGGGGAGAGGTGCTGAAAGTCCATTATCAAATACCTAATCCCCCGGTCTCTTTCAGAAAAGTATTTCTTTCTCTCAAAAACCACAGCTGTTTCTCTTAAAACCTTGTCTAATTTAACTTAAGATGCCAACCTCTTTCCCCTTTGCCAGGTAGAAAAGTGAAAGTCACGCACTTGTGTCTGACTCTTTGCGACCCCATGGACTACAACAGTCCATGGATTCTCTAGGCCAGAATACTGGAGTGCCTTTCCCTTCTCCAGGGGATCTTCCCAATTCAGGGATCAAACCTGGGTCTCCTGCATTGCAGGCAGATTCTTTACCAGCTGAGCCACAAGGGAAGGCCAATAATACTGCAGTGAGTAGCCTATCTCCTCACCAGCAGATCTTCCCGACGCAGGATTTGAACCGGGGTCTCCTGCATTGCAGATGGATTGCTTATCAACTGAGCTATCAGCAAAGCTTGCCAGGTAAGCCTCATACTAAGAGGGCTTGATGGTCTCCATGTTCTTTGAGGTCTAGTTGGTTTCTGTCTATAGTGTTGTGAATTATCTTTGCTAAAGGAGTTCCACAGTTCAAATCAGGCAAGAATTACAATTAGTGATGGGCAAAATTCATTTTGCATTTATTATTTAGCATTTAGTATCTCTCAAAAGCTTGGGAAGGACTGTGAAATAGCCATGTAATTATTTCTATGTCACCTAGCCTTGTGGGTATGCTGAACACAAATCACTCCACTCAGAACCAGTCTTTTCACCTTTTAACCTTAAATTACGCTATGATGGCATTTACTTGAGGAGAAGGAGTTGGGGAGGGCATTGAATTCTGACTCTGTCACAGATTCACTGGCATGACCTTGGGCAAGACACTTCTCTCTCTTAGGCTCAGTTTTCTTGTTTGTAAAATGAGGGTCATGTGGCTTTTATGAAGAATAAATGAGATCCTATTTGAAGTGTTGAAGAATGTGTAGGAAGGGCTTAATATCCTATGGTGTATTAGGCAGGGTCTCGAGGGAAATAGAGCCAGTAGAATGTATGTATATATTGTATCTCAATGTATGTACATATTGCATGTGTATGCTGACCATGAGATTGATTTTAAGGAACTGGCTTACATGTTTGCAGAAGCTAGCAAATCCAAAAGTCTATAGAGTAGTATGTGCTCAGTCGTGTTCAATTCTTTGTGACCCCATGAACTGTAGCCTGCCAGGCTCCTCTGTCCACGGGATTTTCCAGCAAGAATACTGGAGTGGGTTCTTTCTCCAAGGGTAGGGTAGAATAGCAGGCTAGAGATCCAGAGAAATCTTACAGGTACAGTCCAAAGGCAGTCTGCTGGCAGAATTTCTCCTCCCTGGAGGAGGCCAGTCTTTCTCTATTGAGGCCTTTAAATGTTTAGATGAGACTCCCCCACTTTGTGAATAATCTGCTTTACTCAAGGTCTATTGATTTAAATATTAATCTCATCAAAAATACCTTCACATCTGGAATAATGTTTGACCAAATAATTTGGGCACCAGGCTTAGCCAAGTTGACATATAGAATAAGCCACCACAGACAACAACAATGAGAATATGGTGCCTTGGGGATGCCACTTTGGCAAGTACTTTAAATGTATTAATTTAGTTTTTCCTTCAACACAATCCTTTGAGGTAGGTACTGTTATTATGTCCATTGTACAAATGAGAATGCTTGAACACAGAGAGGCTGTGTAAGCTGCCCAAGGTCAAAAAGCCAGGAATCTGAGCTCTTATTGACTGTGCTAGACTATCAGTCACCTGGGAACAGAGCCACATGGGTGTGGCACTGCCATCCCTAGCACAAGGCTATGTGAATATTTGTTCAATGGATATCCAAATGGCTCACTCATCTAACCTCGTGGATTGCTTTAGGCAATCAGATATTTTCTCTGAATTGATCGAAAGTGAAAATGAAAGTCACTCAGTTGTGTCTGACTCTAGTCCATGGAATTCTCTAGGCCAGAATACTGGAGTGGGTAGCCTTTCCCTTCTCCAGGGGATCTTCCCAACCCGGGTTTCCCACATGGCAGGCAGATTCTTTACCAACTGAGCTATGAGGGAAGCCCCTGAATTGATCAGCTATATTGCCTTTGGTTTTGTCTTGTGGATGAAACTTCAAAATGATATATTCTTTCATGTCTGAGATAAATTCCAGCAATTAGTGACAATGTGCTGATTTAATGAATTTAAATATGCATAGTATGTGAACTCATACATACATATAGACTTTTAAGGAGACCATACATGTTTTCAGGTTGACTTGCATATGCCAAGGGAAGGGCCCAGGTAGGGAGAAAATCTGGAATTACTGAAAAGTATTTACCTATCAGTATAAAATTTTTGCTCAAACACTCCTAATATATGTATATTTATTTATAAATTACATCACATGCTATTGCATTGATGGATAAAGACATTATAATCACCACAAAGAATGAACTTTAAAAGAATGATATAAGAAACAGATGTTAATGAAATTCTATCTTCTTTTTTCTCTTCTCACAACTCATTGGCTCACTATTTTGTTTTCAACTAACTAAAGAATCTCAGGTAATTAGAAATTTATCCATTTATACAACTTAGTAAGTAATGAGTTGGCTCTCCCCACCAACTTCATGTATCCAATGAGATAACAGGGTTCAGCAGAAGAGAACAGAGAGGATTAGACAGGTGCTATGTGAATACCTTCGACACTGTGTGGCACTTGTTTTTGTGACAAGAGATGCACTGCTGCATAGACGTTAAGAGTACAGACTCTAGAGGCAGGCACTTGAGTGCAAATCTCAGTTCAACCAAGCTCTGACGGAAATTATGGAATTGTTTTGTGGAGTAAAGTAATTAAAAAAAAGAAAAAGTAACATCATGGTTTGTAGTAAGCACTATATAAATGTTACTGGGCTTGATCACAAAGGCCCAATAAGCATTAACTGTAAAAACCAATATAATGACATATGCTGAGGTCATTAGGCTTCTACCCCTATTACTTTGTTCACGCAAAATGCCATACAATAAATATTTAGAATGATGACTTTGAAATACGACCCCAGGATTACATTGTCTGTGTACCCGTCACAATTTTTTTTTTTTACCATATCTGAATAGCACCTGTAATATTATTTACTTAGTATTTGTCTTTAAATATAGTTGGGCCTAAAACCTAGGACTACTTCATTATTTTTGAGAGCAGTAAAATCACATTTTGTGATCAGTTCAGTTCATTTGCTCAGTCGTGTCTGACTCTTTGCAACCCCATGAATTGCAGCACACCAGGCCTCCCTGTCTATCACCACCTCCCAGAGTTCACTCAAACTCATGTTCATGGAGTTGGTGATGCCATCCAGCCATCTCATCCTCTGTTGTCCCCTTCTCCTCCTGCCCCCAATCCCTCCCAGCATCAGAGTCTTTTCCAATAAGTCAACTCTTCGCATGAGGTGGCCAAAGTACTGGAGTTTCAGCCTCAGCATCAGTCCTTCCAATGAACACTCAGGACTGATCTCCTTTAGTATGGACCAGTCTCCTTGCAGTCCAAGGGACTCTCAAGAGTCTTCAGTACCACAGTTCAAAAGCATCAGTTCTTTGGTGCTCAGCTTTCTTCACAGTCCAACTCTCACATCCATACATGACCACTGGAAAAACCATAGCCTTGACTACACGGACCTTAGTCGGCAAAGTAATGTCTCTGCTTTTGAAAATGCTATCTAGATTGGTCATAACTTTTCTTCCAAGGAGTAAGCGTCTTCTAATCTCATGGCTGCAGTCACCATCTGCAGTGATTTTGGAGCCCCCCAAAATAAAGTCTGACACTGTTTCCACTGTTTCCCCATCTATTTCCCATGAAGTGATGGGACCAGATGCCATGATCTTCGTTTTCTGAATGTTGAGCTTTAAGCCAACTTTTTCACTCTCCTTGATGAAAGTTTCACTTTCATCAAGAGGCTTTTTAGTTCCTCTTCACTTTCTGCCATGAGGGTGGTGTCATCTGCATATCTGAGGTTATTGATATTTCTCCTGGCAATCTTGATTCCAGCTTGTGCTTCTTCCAGCCCAGCGTTTCTCATGATGTACTCTGCGTACGTGAACCGTGAACTCCCTGATGTTCAAGCTGGTTTTAGAAAAGGCAGAGGAACCAGAGATCAAATTGCCAACATCCGCTGGATCATGGAAAAAGCAAGAGAGTTC
>SJYT01033798.1:115945-176864 GCA_006410635.1 Cephalophus harveyi
CTGAGGAAGGCTTTCTTATCTCTTCTTGCTATTCTTTGGAACTCTGCATTCAGGTGCTTATATCTTTCCTTTTCTCCTTTGCTTTTCACTTCTCTTCTTTTCACAGCTATTTGTAAGGCCTCCCAGAGAGCCATTTTGCTTTTTTGCATTTCTTTTCCATGGGGATGGTCTTGATCCCTGTCTCCTGTACAATGTCATGAACCTCCGTCCATAGTTCATCAGGCACTCTATCTATCAGATCTAGTCCCTTAAATCTATTTCTCACTTCCACTGTATAATCATAAGGGATTTGATTTAGGTCTCAGCTCCTGGACTTGTTTTTGCTGACTGTATAGAGCTTCTCCATCTTTGGCTGCAAACAATATAATCAATCTGACTTTGGTGTTGACCATCTGGTGATGTCCCTGTGTAGAGTCTTCTCTTGTGTTGTTGGAAGAGGGTGTTTGCTATGATCAGTGCGTTCTCTTGGCAAAACTCTATTAGCCTTTGCCCTGCTTCATTCCGTACTCCAAAGCCAAATTTGCCTGTTACCCCAGATGTTTCTTGACTTCCTACTTTTGCATTCCAGTCCCCTATAATGAAAAGGACATTTTTTTGGGGTGTTAGTTCTAAAAGGTCCTGTAGGTCTTCATAGAACTGTTCAACTTCAGCTTCTTCAGTGTTACTGGTTGGGGAATAGGCTTGGATTACTGTGATATTGAATGGTTTGCCTTGGAAACAAACAGAGATCATTCTGTCGTTTTTGAGATTGCATACAAGTACTGCATTTCAGACTGTTTTGTTGACCATGATGGCTACTCCATTCCTTCTGAGGGATTCCTGCCCGCAGTAGTAGATATAACGATCATCTGAGTTAAATTCACCCATCCAGTCCATTTTAGTTCACTGATTCCTAGAATGTCGATGTTCACTCTTGCTTTCTGTTTGACCACTTCCAATTTGCCTTGATTCATGGACCTAACGTTCCAGGTTCCTATGCAATATTGCTCTTTACAGCATCGGACCTTGCATCTATCACCAGTCACATCCACAACTGGGTATTGTTTTTGGCTTGAGTCCATCCCTTCATCCTTTCTGGAGTTATTTCTCCACTGATCTCTAGTAGCATATTGGGCAACTACCGACCTGGGGAGTTCCTCTTTCAGTATCCTACCATTTTGCCTTTTCATACTGTTCATGGGGTTCTCAAGGCAAGAACATGACAATACCCACATAATCATTAAACCATTCTCCTTACCATAAGAAATACCGTGTTACACAATTCTTAAGTTATGACTGCTTCAGTTATATTAACTCTACTTAATGAGATCGAAGAATAAAAGAACATATGGTAGATATTAAATCAGATTTCCTTCAAAGCATCCTAGTTCTCTAGAAGTTTAGCAAATAGAGATTCTATCTTTTTATTTTTGGGGTACTTGATTATCATTTTCTTTTGGATGAGAAGAATTCTTCTTCTCATTCTTCTTCTTTGGTTCACCTCATAATGATTAGATTTTCTTTTAAATAAATAAGAGCTATAAAAACTTTGATCACTGTTATCATGGGCATTATAAAAGTACCAAGCTAAATTAACAAGACTTCTCCATGCATGCATACGAGATACAGATTAAAACAAGAGCCAAGCCTATTAAAAAAAAAATTCAGCAATAGTGAAATCAAACCTCTCACTATCAAAAATGTGGAGTTTCTACCTTGAAGCTGACCATAAATAATGTCCTAGGCAAACACATGTTACAGTGAATCAGACCCTTTGATCTTCCTGCAGTTGGTCATCATTTTTTACTCTGGAAATAGACTCTTATCTAAATCAGAATGACAGCAGATTTCTTTGAAACACTTTGAACCCAACTGCTAACATGTTGAAAACTATAAGATAATTAGATGCTTTCAGTTCAAAATGGAAAATACATTTGTTGCTTGAAAATAATATAAATGCTTGAGAAAATTAAAAGTCATTTCCTTAATCTACATTTAAGGGTCCTATTTGAGTCCTCAACTCTGTCATTATTACCATAACTACAGGGAAACAAATCATTTGAGCCAGATTCATGCTTTCAGTTGGTTTTGCTCTCAATCTACATGACAAGATGGAATGTGATCTCTTTTAAGAAAATGTGGAACTAAATGGGACATTCTTTAATGAAACACATTGACAGAGGTCAGGATTTCTCAGTCTTGGCACTACTGATATTTGGGGCTGGGTAAGTCTTTGTTGTGAGGACTGTCTGTGCATTATGGGATGTTTAACAGCATCCGTGGTCTCTATCCACCAGCTGCAAGTAGCACCTTCCCCAGTTGGGACAACCAAAAATGTCTCCAGACACTTAAGACATACCCTAGGGTAGGGGTCCCCAGTCTCTGGGATTTAATACTTGATTATCTGAGGTGGAGCTGATGTAAAAATAATAAAGTACACAATAAATGTAATATGCTTGAATCATCCTCAAACCATCCCTACCCGTTTCATGGAAAAACTGTCTTCTAGGGAAATGATCCCTGGTGTCAAAAAGGTTGGGGACTGCTGTGCTGGGGCAATCCTCCCCCCTAAAAAATTAAAACCACTAACAGGTCAACAAGAAGGCTCTGCTATTGCTCTTTTGAATGTCAGTGCTGTGTTTGTGGGGAGAAGTTGATTTCTTTACATGAGATTTGTGTGTGTGTGGGGGGGGTGCTGTATTATAAGATCTAAACTATAAATAACAGAAGTAATTGAGAAGATTGAACATTTATTACTCAAAGCCATATAAATTCAATAATAAATAATGGTTCTCTAAAACTATAAGAAGTCTTTTTCAAAGTCATTAGTTCTAATCATAAATGAATTTAGCAGCATTTCTTTAAATTTTTGCACCTTTGTAATGAACTCTGATAAATTCATGGAACTGCATGTTAAATAAAGAGATAGAAAGGTCTAATTTGCTGCTTCATTAAGCTAGCTTATTTCAAGACATTCCACATATTGCTTTGAATTTCATATTTCTGAGCGGTGGAGACAATGGTTGTATCCATCTTTAATGTAGTGTGGAAGACAATTAGGAGCTCAAATGGATTAAATCTCATTTCATCAGAGATACACACAGTGATTATTATTTTATTGCCAAATACTGTCAGCATTACATTTCTTCAACAGCTACTGTGGTACCTGACTTGCATGCTTAAATTTGCATTAAACACTCTATGGTAACAACAGTAATTTGGGCCGTGTTTTCTTTCATAGCATTATTCTATTCTTCACTCAGTGTATTCACCCAACACTAGTTATAAGGGGATAAAGTTTCACATGTGCTTGATATACTAGAAACAGCTGCAGCACTGAGGAACGGGCATAGCACTGGGCTCAGAAACATGCGCTCTAGTCCTAAGGCTGCCCCTTTCAATACAGGTGACCTTAGGAAGGTCACTTCACCTAAACTAGAACTAAAAAAAAGATAATTTTCTTTCATTGTTTCAAATATTCTTTGTTATATTTTTCAGATTCTGAAAGTACTGCTTTTTGAAGAAATGAAATTATATAACAAAACAATTATTCATCCCTCCATCTCTTTGACCACCCCATAGGACATCTCTCTTTAAATAACTAAGATTAATCATTTCCTATATATCCATCTGTATTTTTTACCAACCTCCTCTTAACACCTACAAGCAATTTCACCCAAATATAGTATATTTCTTTCTTTTTAGGACTTCCCTGGTGGCTCAGAGGTTAAAGCGTCTGCCTCTAATGCGGGAGACCTGGGTTCGATCCCTGGGTCAGGAAGATCCCCTGGAGAAGAAAATGGCAATCCACTCCAGTATTCTTGCCTGGAGAATCCCATGGACAGAGAAGCCTAGTAGGTTACAGTCCATAGGGTCGCAAAGAGTCGGACACGACTGAGCGACTTCACCTCTTTCTTTTTAAATTAAAAAATGGGATTATATTATACAAATTTTTCTTCAACTTGCTTTTATGTGCAATTTTAAGACACTTAATGTTGTTTAGATTTAAAATAGTTACATAAAAAATGATATACATTAGAATGGATAAACAAAAAGTTCCTACTGTATAGCACAGGAAACTATATTCAATATCCTGTGGTTAATCATAATGGAAAAGAATATGAAAAAGAATGTATATATATGTATAACTGAGTCCTTCTGTTGTACATCAGTAATTAATACAACATTTAATTCAACTACACTTTTATAAAAAATGAATAATATAGTTGCATAATATTTTATAGTATAGATATGAATATTTATTCAACCATTTCCCTCCAGATAGACCCCACCTTGTTTCCAGTCCAAACTCTGATGCAATCAACGCCATACAGCCTGAGGCTATAGATGCTCTCCTGCAACTGGAAATGGGAAAGTGGATGTCTCACCCAGATTGACCAACTTTTTTGTGATACGGTTGGCACAACTGAAAGTTGAGAGTCACAACGTCTATCTTCCTTCCTTCACACATTCCTACAAGGATGGGCTGAACCAGCATATGCAAAGGACATGGTGGTTCTAGAAGCTGGAGTGCTCTCAAGAAAAATTTGCCTCAAGTCAAGCTGCAGCCTTTCAAAGTCACTTACTTTATCTGCATGATCTGATATGAAATTTGTATACTTGCAATAGGCTCCCCACCTCTTGAGCATGTTTTTCAGTAGGTTTCGCCACTTTTTTAGTAGCTAATTCACTGCTACAGGGATTGGTATTCAGTTTACAAAGTGCCATAGCAAGTACCACTGCAATGTAGTGCCTGAGAGCTGGGGTAGATAGGGCTGAGCATGAGAGAGGAACAGAGAAATAGTGCACTCACCAAGTTCACTGAGTATGAAGTAAAAGTCACCCAGTAACATATTTACTAGAATGCAGGATTTGGAAACTGCTGATATGGTGAAAGAATATTCTATACATTTAACACTTTACCTGGTAGCAAAATCATATTTATTCTTTTAAAATATCTCAAACTGTGCAGTGCAACATTTCTCCTGGAAATAGAGGGTCTTAAAAATACATTCATATTTATATCATATTCTTTGCTCAAACCACACTTGTATTTGTAAAGCAGGAAAGTGTCAAAGGACAGTGATTATTTCAGACTTACAGGCTGCAAAAGTGCACATGACATTCTAGTTCAAGGACTTGGATCTAGACCAGAGGTTTTTAAACTGTAGTAGGTGATCCACTGAGTTAAGAAGTGAAGCTGGACATTAAGATTGGCATTTTAAAATGCAATAGAATAGATTAGAAAATGTCAGTTATAATAATAATGATGACAATTGTTACATAAATATGTGTGTGTGTGTGTGTGTGTGTGTGTGTGCGTGCGTGTGCATATCTCAGTGTTGAATGTTGTTTTTACTATAGGTTGCTATCAAAGACATTTACAAATCCCTGTTCTAGGGACACTTTGCTCATGAGAGCTATGGGCAGTCACCACTGTGTTGTCTGGTATCACTGCCTCTGTCTATGTGTCCTAAAGATATGACTGGATGAGCTTTCTTGCTTCTTCTCCTTTTATTCTCTCCAACATCTGTTCTTAGAAAATGGGGTTTGATTGGGTAAAGGCAAAAGAAGTTGATACTAGAATTCCGGAAGCAGTCAATATTAGTGAGATAAAAGTTTGTTTGCTTGGAGGAGGCTTAGCTCTAAAGAACTGGACCTGAGAGACCTCATTCTGGTTATCCAGGATGGAACAGGAATCCTGGGAGGGAGCCAGGGCTTAGGGGAAGACAGTTGGATGCCAGATGGTACTAATAAGAAGAAAGAAGGAGCTCAAAGAGAGGAGGAACTCCCGGAGTCCATTAGGACATGACTTAATCGATAAAATGATACTTTGCTCCATCTTCTGGGTTCATTGAAAACCTTTCTGGTTCTTTGAGGATTCAATAAATATTTACTGAGTACTTTCTAAGTACCAGGTTCTTCTCCCTGGGAAGACAGCAGCAACCAAGACAGACGAAGCCCCTACACTCATGAAACCAACAGTCAAAGAGGGTGGGAGTGGAGAGACAGTTATTCAAGTGACTAAAGTAAACAGTATCAGATGGTGGAGGAGACCACAGAGAAAAACGAAGCCGGGAAAGGGATAGGTGTGTGGGGGCTGGAGACAAGAGGTGCAGTTTTATAGAGAGCAGTCAGGAAAGAGAAAGTGACAGTAGATTTAAAGAAAATGTTGAAGCAAGTCATCCAGCTCTCAAGGGAAGACCACTCCAGGCAGCTAAATGCCTGATGTGCTTAAGAAACTCAAGGAGGCCTGGGTGGGAGGGGAGAGTAGAGAAGGCTGAGGTCAGAGATGCACGCTGTGGGGGTGGGGGTGGGGGAGAGGAGGGGGAGGGCAGGGTCTACTTAAAGGGCTTGATCTGTAATTACCTGGACATTACAGGCCACTGTGAGACTTAGAGGCCATTGTGGGGACTTCGTGCTCCAAAAGAGATGAGATATTACAAAAGGTGACTGATCCATTGCATTCACATATTGAAAAAGATTACCCTGGCTACTGTGCAGTGGCGGTACCTACACACTCCCTCCAACAACACAGGTATAAAAGGGGTAATATAGAACAATACAGAGGTATGTCAAACAGAAATGCAAGTAGCAAAGACGTCCAGGTAGTTACGAATCAAGGCCCACTGTTCCCTTTCTTCTGCTAATTTAATAATGAGCCAGACACAAGCAGCTGGGGTTCTTGGTGACCAACGATAGTAGCCTCAACTAAAAGCGGCCAGTTAATCAGTGTAGACGGAGGGCCGAGTCAGTGCCTGCATTCACGTTCTGGCTGAATTCGGAGCATCTCCTGAGAACTCTGGTTGGCATAGCCATGCCTCGAGCCCTCACGCTCTCCGCACTGGGTTCTTTGTTCTCTTGCTCCTTTTCTGAAGCCAGGTCTCAGATCATGTCAGTCCAACAATCCACACTGCTAGACTGTTGTCATCATCAACCCACAAGTCAACACTGTGGTTTTCTGCTGCCAATTCATCCGACCCGCCATGGCCTTTCCCTCTGTGGACACTGGATTCCCTTTCTTGGTTCCTCCCTTCACAGAAAGGGAAAGAAAACTACCCCCAAAACACCTCCTAACACGTTTCTGAGCAAGCTTTGTAGGCTGGGAGGGTTATAGTCTTTCTATTGAGCTATCATGAGCTTTTCCGGACCTTGCCCAGCTATAGGGATGAGGAGAGAATCAGACAAACACCCCAAATGTGGTGCCCCTGACTCCCCTGCCTGATGGGGGAGGGGTACAATCAGCCCAGATTATTCCAGGAGCCTTTCTCTGACTGCCTTTCTCCACTCTGGACTGTGTGCCGATGCTCCCGTTCTGACATCCTGACTGTCCACAGATGGGAGACTGTCCTCTCCAGTTCAGGGCCTGGTCCCAGTCTCCCGCAGCATAGGCACGCTGTCAGGAACTGTGACTGTGGCTGGCCCCGGTCCAGCTCACCGGGTTATGGAACTTATTGTCATTCAATCAATTGCTCACAAAATGAGAAGTATTTTGACCATAAAGTTTGGTACTTATAAATACCGAATTATTTTGCCTCACATAGAAAATGTAAATAGTATCTTGCCCTCAGAAAGGCCATTCTTTGTAAAATCCCTCTTTGTAAAACCTGCTGCTTTCAGAAAGGCAATGGCACCCCACTCCAGTACTCTTGCCTGGAAAATCCAATGGACGGAGGAGTCTGGTAGGCTGCAGTCCACGGGATCGCTAAGAGTCGAGCGCGACTGAGCATCTTCACTTTCACTTTTCACTTTCGTGCATTGGAGAAGGAAATGGCAACCCACTCCAGTATTCTTGCCTGGAGAATCCCAGGGACAGAGGAGCCTAGTGGGCTGCCATCTATGGGGTCGCACAGAGTCGGACACTACTGAAGTGACTTAGCAGCAGCAGCTGCTTTCAGACACTCAGATCTATCTGGTTAGCAGATGACCCGTTTCCGGGAGGCAGCTGGTATATATGGAATCCTGGCTCTAGTGAATGGGATTCTGTAGGTGTAATTGCTTACTTGCTCAGTTGCTTCAGTCATGTCCGATTCTTTGCGACTCTATGGACTGATGGACTGTAGCCCGCCAGGCTCCTCCATCCATGGGGATTCCCCAGGCAAGAATACTGGAGTGGGTTGCCATTTCCTTCTCCAGGGGTTTTTCCCAACCCAGGGATGGAACCGCTGTCTCTTATGCCTCCTGCATTGGCAGGCAGGTTCTTTGTGACTAGTGCCGCCTGGGAAGCTAGGTGTAATGGGGAAGGCTAAAATAAATAAATAAAAACTGAGCTCTTGTGGCTTTCACACAATCTACAGAGCAGAAATTTAGATTCCCTTCTCTGTGATATTCAATCACTACAACACAAGTCACTGTGCATTATAAATGATCAGAGGATTTTTATATTTTCCTCTCTCTCCCCCATGATCACTGTGCTTTTTGACAGAAAGACATTTCTTTCCCAGTAGCAATAAAAGGGTGCTGTAGTGAGGAGTCCCTCAAAACCAGTTAAATGAATGGTTTGGTTAGCCTATAAGCCATGTCCGACTGTTTGTGATTCCATGGACCAGCTCGCCAGGCTCCTTTGTCCATGGGATTCTCCAGACAAGAATACTGGAGTGGGTTGCCATTTCCTTCTCTAGGAGATCTTCCCAATCCAGGGATTGAACCAAGGTCTCCTGCATTTCAGGCTGATTATTTAGCAACTGAACCACCAGGGAAGCCCCAAGTAATTGAATACTGATTACTAATTAAAATAATTTTTTTCATTTTATAGTTTGACTTTTCTAATCTTCATTTTTTAAGAAAACTCTTTTTCTAACATACAGGAAAGTATCTACCTGCCCCTAGATATAAAAACTCTTGATATTTTGCTATATTTGCTTCAGATGAAAATTTTCCCAAATAAACAAAAACTACAGATTCAGTAAAAGTTTCTTTTACCCTTTTCTCCTTCCTTTCTCAGAGGTGCAATGAAGCAAATACTCTAATTTTTTTCTTTTTTTCTTTTTAAATCTTTTACTACATTCAGTGTAAGCAATATAAAGCATAATTTGAAATGTTATTATGGAACATTTTAAAGATAAAGAAAATTAGAGAGAATGGTATAGGAACTCTGTTTGGGGTTTTTAAACATCTGAGTAAATGGTATCTTTTCCCCAAGTCCTCTTGCAATTTGGTTTTCCATGACTCACCACCTTACTGAAGTGTGGATTCAGGTGGACAGATGGAGATCTGTTTCATGCGTTTTAATTGCTCTGGAAAATTCCACTCTAGGAATGGCTAAAACTTACTTATCCCTCTGATGGTGGAATATTAGGTAAAGTTGCGCTTCTTGGATATTAGTGGGGTTGAATAGCTTTTTCAGGATTCCTCTTCTATGATGTACCTAAGCATTTCATTGACTACTTTCAGATTGGGGTGCATGTCTGTTTCCTGTGGATTCGTTTGACAGGACTTTTTTCTTTTTATATATAGTGGTCACTGCTTCCTTATTTATTTTTGGCTGCACTGCGTCTTTCTTCAGCTGCAGTGAGCAGAGGCTACTCTCTAGTTGCAGTGTGCGGGCTTCTCATTGCCGTGGCTTCTCCTGTTGTGGAGCACAGGCTCTCGGGGTGCCCAGGCTTCAGCAGTTGTCGTGTATGGGCTCAGTAGTTGCAGCTCACGGGCTCTAGAGTTTGGGCTCAGTAATTGTGGTGCACGAGTTCAGTTGCCCTGTGGTATGTAGGATCTTCCTGGACCAGAGATTCAGTTGGGGTCCCTTGCATTGCAAGGTAGATTCTTAACCACTGGACTGCCATGGAAGCCTGTTTGACTGGATCCTACTCTTGAGTAAGCACTTAGTTCAGAAATGAGGCTAGGGACTGGGAATACAAAACAAATGAGGCACAGTCTGCATCCTGGAATACTTCTCAGTTTCATGCGGAAGAACAATGCATATATGAACACATGTCATACAATAAAGACAAAGTCTGAGGGACATGGGACCGCAGAAGGGGGAGGTATAGTATTCAAGATCCTTTCAGTTGAAAATAGTAGAAACGCAACCCAAATGTAACAAAGGAGATTTATTGACTCATGTCAATTGAAGATAAGGCATGGCTGATCCAGGGCTTGTATAGAACTTTCTAGATTTCTCTTTTCTCATTCACCTCTCATCTTTGCTTCTCTTTGTGTGTTGGGCTGATTCTTTGTACACAAAGAGGCTCTCTCTAAGCCACAGTGTTGGGAAGTTGGGAGTGGTGGTGCAGAGGCTGTGGTAGGAAGATGACAGCTGAATTCCAAGGACTAATTGCTCACAGTTTGGAGAGAGAGAGAAATTAACTTGTGTTATCCTGGTGTGGAAAATTCATGGGGATGAGGCCAAGTGGAACAACTGGTATTATGAGTTGCCCAATGTAGTGATAGCATAATCCTGCAAGACATAGAACAGGATTATGGGAGTGTGTGTAATTAGCAGCACTATAGCTGCTAGCTTTGCCACAATTACATGGAAAGGGGAGGAACTTTTCATCAGAACACTGAACAGATGGAAACAAGAGAGAAACATATACAACAGAAGGATTCTAGGAAAAGTCCCTAAGAGAGGTGCACTTTTGGCCCCATTTAGAGCCCACTGAGATGCTGATGCAGAAACACTGGGTTTGGATACAGGAGATTATGATAACAATACCCACAATGACATTTACAAGCTGTGTGATTCAGTTCAGTTCAGTTCTGTTCAGTTGCTCAGTCGTTTCTGAGTCTTTGCAACCCCATGGACTGCAGCACACCAGGCCTCCCTGTCCATCACCAACTCGCAGAGTTTACTCAAACTCATCTCCATTGAGTTGGTGATGGCATCCAACCATTTCATCCCCTGTTGTCCCCTTCTCCTCCTGCCCTCAATCTTTCCTAGCATCAGGGTCTTTTCCAATAAGTCACTTCTTCGCATCAGGTTGCCAAAGTATTGGAGTTTCAGCTTTAGCATCAGTCCTTCCAATGAATATTTCTTCCAATGACTGATTTCCTTTAGGATGGACTGGTTGGATCTCCTTGCAGTCCAAGGGACTCTCAAGAGTCTTTTCCAACACCACAGTTCAAAAGCATGAATTCTTCAGCACTCAGCTTTCTTTATAGTCCAACTCTCACATCCATATATGACTACTGGAAAAACCATAGCTTTGACTAGATGGACCTTAACTAATCATTAACCACTCTGATCTGATCCTGTTTCTTTATCTGTAAAATAAGGATGATTCTGTCAACTTTCTACTGCTATGGTGATGATAAATAGTAATAACTATCCACATATTTTCAGTGGATGTCTTCAAGTCACCTTCCATAATGGGACATTGGACAATTCTACAGAGATCTTGGTGGTGCTAGAGTTGTAAGTCTTTATCCTTCTGCATTGACATTTAATCATTTATGTTAAGAATGATAACAAATGAAAATACTCTCAATACAATGCATATTTAATTGTTATTCCATTCTTGATACATTCCCACTGATACCTTTGGTAGTGATAGTCAATCTTTTTAATAAATACTCATCTTCAGTTGAAAGCAAGAGTGGATTCATTGGTTTCTAATACTATATTGTTTAAGGGACACATTTTTAAGCACTGGTAATTTTTTAAAGTCTTTCTCTGAGATCCTGGAATCTTGTTATTTTGAGCTGGAATTAGAGAATGTTTCTAACATATTACAAACCATTTCCCCAAACAAGGAAGCAAACAAATGTTTTACATTAAGGAGAAATATAAATGGGAAAGGGCTTTTTGAACAACAGGTAATGATGTTTCAAGGACAATGTAGAACTATCCATTTCTGATACTCTCATTAGCATTCCTAGCAACAGGCATATACATCTCTCAATTTCTGTGTAGTTCCGTTAATCTCTCTACACAATATTCAATTTTCTTACCACGATTCAGCTGATTTATTATTTCCCTCTTGTCTTTTAACTAAAGATGCAATGTAACCTCATAAATTTGTTTCAGTCTCTCAGCTTCCATACTCAAGGTTGTTACAGCCCCCCAAATATCCTTTGCTTACATCACTCCTTTAAATGTGCTCTTTCTTGCCCAATGAGTTGTTACATAATTACATGGGGCCAGTAACAATGTCATCTTGTTTTTATAGTTTTATGATTAAGGATATAAAAATGAACTGAATTGAATAAAATGTTATAAGATATTTGCAAAATATAAGCGATTGCTGCCATAGTTTTCACATATAAATGATAGAGTATGTATATATTTAAAATTGAATTTTCCTAGTATATAGATTAAAAATGTGTTCTGATAAAAAAAATCACTGTATTAATGTGTGACCTGATGATTATCTGTACATGAAGTACATCTTCTTTATAGAAGGGTTAAAATAATTATGAAAGATTTATTTTTGCCACCCTGCCCATTATAACCAAAAGTGTTTTTAATTGAATATTTACACTTAAAGTTACAGTGCTTGAGAAAGGAGAAAAACCTCTTAATGGGAACAATTCCCATACCATACAATTCTCAACCTGACTACAGCTCTAAGACTATGGGGGAGTAGTCAGGGTGACAACTGTGTCCCAATTTGCCAGGGACTAGAGGGTTCCTGGGGAGAAGGCAATGGCAACCCACTCCGTGTTCTTGCCTGGAGAATCCCAGGGATGGCGGAGCCTGGTGGGCTGCTGTCTATGGGGTCGCACAGAGTTGGACACGACTGAAGCGACTTAGCAGCAGCAGCAGCAGCAGCAGAGGGTTCCTGGGGGATGGGAGTTTCAGTGCTGAAACTGGAGAAATCCCAGCCAACTGGGATGAACTGGTTCCCCAGCCCCATGAGGAGTCTGGCCTCAGTTCTTTATGCCTACCACTCTGCATCCATACTTTTGTCACGACTTCACTGTGGGCAATATAAACCTTTTATTCCTTGACTTTAGGCTTGGCTAAGTGGCTTGTTTTGGCAAAAACATAAGGGTCTAAATAACAGAAGGCTTGAGGGGTCTTGTGTGTTTCTGTTTTCTCTCTTACATCTCTGCCACACAAATGCCCTGCACTAGACCTGTTAGCACACTAGCCTGACAGGGATGCGAGGCAAGCGGTGCAGAGCATCCCAGCTGACACAGAGACCTGCAGTGAAAAGCAGCAGTACCCAGATGAGCCAGTCGAGATCAGCAGAACCCTGGCCAGATCACAGACAGATGAGCAGAAAATGCTCCCTGTTATAATGCCACGAAGACTTTGTGCTTTTCTATTGTATGGAATTACTGTCATATGAAGAACAAGCAAGTTTTAAACAATTATTACACAACTGATCATGGTTTAATGGTAAATCTCATCAGAAAACAAGTCTAGACAATCCAATACTTATCTATTGTACAGAATTACTAATTGATAGAGGTGGTCAACAAGTTTTTATTCAATACAGTAAATATTTATCAACCAACCACATGCTAGCTCCAGGGGCCACAATAACAAGCAAGATAGACAGAATTGTTATTTTCATAGAATATATGTTATTGCATTGGTCCTTGTGATCCTTTTGGGAAGGTGTGCAAAGCCAAAATTATCTTCATAATAATACTAAAACATTATTTGCCTTTTCTCCTATTTTAATGTACTGACATTGGCATGGATGATATGGACAGCAGAGAGTGTAGCTTGTAATCTCCTGATACAAATCAAGGTGGGGATGCTGAACTGCAGGAGGAGTCATTGTCTTCACCAGCCTCATTCACTTTCAGTTACAAACCTGTCAGTTTCACTTATAGTCCCTGATGAAGTAATAAAAATTAGAGATTTGATTCAATTTCCACCCTTGGTGTTAATCTTTTTTTTTCCTTTTTAATTTATTTTTTATTGGGGTTAATCTTTTTAATCATCTATATGACATCTTAAGATATGCCCCTAAATGACTTCTGCCTACTATAATGGAGTAGTCAATATTTGATTGAAAACTGGTTTCTGCTTTAGTTGGCAACAGTCAAATCTCTATCTCACAACACACTCAAAAGTATCTTCAGCTAAGACTAAAGCTGTAAATACAAAAACCAACAGTACTAGGAGGAAATATACAAGGACACAATTTTTTACAACCCTGAACTAGGATACTTCTTTCTCAGCATTGCATAAAGACCAGAAAGCCCAAGGAACTTCAGTGTTTTCTTTACATACTTCAGTATTGTTTCAATTTCTCTGAGGTTATTTTTATAGTAAAAATAATTAGACTAACCCCACTAAAGAGAAAAAACAAGTCTCTGCCAGCATTCTTCACAAATTGCAACACAGGATTCATTGATGTCATATGAAGAACAAGCAAGTTTTAAACAATTATTACACAACTGATCACGGTTTAACGGTAAATCTCATCAGAAAACAAGTCTAGACAATCCAAGACTCTTCACACCATTCATCATGCAAAGTCAGCACTGGATCCCCTTGACAGTGACGGACCATTATATAAATTATGTAATTTCCCTGGACGTTCCAGAAAGTGAGGAACTTTAAAAAAGCTCATGACAGTTTAATAAAACAAAAATCAGAGAGGGTAAACACAATCTTATGATGTTCTCGTTGCAATAGTCAATTGTTAACAGCTTCCCTTAATCTTTTTCAGGCCTAAAGCGTCTTCTTCCAGGGATATGGCGCCAAACCCTATAGCTTCAAATTAATTCTTATTATAGAGCCATGCAATGATTACTTTTTAAGTGGCAGCCCACAGAAATGGGAAGGATATGAGTCAGGTTCCTAGGTTTTCACAAGGCTTGTGTTAGCACATACCATGCCCTCAGAAAAAGACACCCCTCCTCTGAGGGGATAACAAATTGGAAAAAAACAAATTAGAAAAAGATTCCTCCTCTGAGTGGAAGAGTTAGAAAGAGACAACCCTTTCTCTGGGTGGATTCAGCAAAGCATTAGCTGCATTTCCACCACCCTTAGCTCCAACGGCCGAAAATCTTTGGAGGGTACAGCCTGGCTAGCTGTGTGCTACTGTACCACATCTTCACAAAGTAAACTCAGCTTCTTGTCTGGTTACAGAATGAAACTTTATTGAAGCAATAATAGGCAATATGCATTCATGCAGTATCATTCCTCCTTGAATTATTTGTGACACAAGGCTTATTTGGACATTGAATCTTTGAGACAGAAGGATAAAGGGATATAATCTGAAAGTTCTGTCTTTTATTATGTTAGATCAGCAATCAGGAAACAACAGCCCCAAAGCCAAAGCCATCAGGTTTTATAAAGTTTTATTGGAACACGCCCACGCTTGTGCATGTATGTACTGTCTATGGATCCTTTCAATCCATAAGAGCAGAGTAGCTGTGATAATCACCACACAGCTCACAAAGCTTCAAATATTTATTATCTGGCCCTTGAGAGGAAAAATTTGCCAACTCCTATATTAGATGACCAAATAGCACTCTCTCTGTCATTCCAAGTCAGCCTTTTCCTAAATGTCATTAATGAATTGTAATTTAATGCTAATACTATGTATATAAGATAAATTATATAATAAACAGTCATGTCCATCAAATTTCAATATATAAACATCTTTTAAAATGCTGATAATTTCTAATCTCAAATGCAGTTCAGCCTCAAGGTTTCCATGAAACTATTGGATTTCTACAAAACTAAAGATTAAGGAAGGCAGTATCCATTGGGTTATTGAGTATCTCTTAATAAAGAACTCAGGTCATAAATTCCTCTGTAAAATCATGGAAAGAACAACAGAAACAGACTCACAGACATAGAGAACAGATTTGTGGTTGCCAAGTGGCTAGGGGTGGGAGAGGGGTGGATTGGGTGTTGCAATTAGCAGATGCAAACTATTATATAGAGAATGGATAAACAAGATCCCAAGGTCCCATTGTACATGAAATGATATTTAATACCCTATGATAGACCATAATGGAAAAGAATATGAAAAACAACGTATATATACATATAACTGAATCGCTTTGCTATACAGTGGAAATTAACGCAACACTGTAAATCCACTATACTTCAATAAAACAAATTTTTAAAAATCATGGAAGAGAAAACATTGTCTTTGCAGATGAGCTCATTCAGTGCCTTTGCAACACAGAAAGGAGTATGCAATTTAACTTTTTTTACTTGACTGCTAGGGCTACCAGACCACCTGACCTGCCTCTTGAGAAACCTGTATGCAGGTCAGGAAGCAACAGTTAGAACTGGACATGGAACAACAGACTAGTTCCAAACTGGGAAAGGAGTACATCAAGGCTGTATATTGTCACCCTGCTTATTTAACTGAGTACATCATGAGATGTACTGGATGAAGCACAAACTGGAATCAAGATTGCCGGGAGAAATATCATTAACCTCAGATATGCAGGTAACTCCACCCTTACGGCAGAAAGTGAAGAAGAACTAAAGAGTCTCTTGATGAAAGTGAAAGAGGACAGTAAAAAAAGTTGGCCTAAAACTCAGCATTCAGAAAACGAAGATCATGGCATCTAGTCCCATCACTTCATGTCAAATAGATGGGGAACCAATGGAAACAGTGACAGACTTAATTTCTGGGGCTCCAAAATCACTGCAGATGGTGACTGTAGCCATGAAATTAAAAGATGCTTGCTGCTTGGAAGGAAAGTTATGACCAACATAGATAGCATATTAAAAAGCAGATACATTACTTTGTCAACAAAGGTCCATCTAGTCAAAGCTGTGGTTTCTCCAGTAGTCATGTATGGATGTGAGAGTTGGACTATAAAGAAAGCTGAGTGCCAAAGAATTGATGCTTTTGAACTGTGATGTTGGAGAAGACTCTTGAGGGTCCCTTGGACCACAAGGAGGTCCAACCAGTTCATCACAAAGGAGATCAGTCCTGAATATTCATTGGAAGGACTGATGCTGAAGCTGAAACTCTAATACTTTGGCCACCTGATATGAAGAACTGACTCATTTGAAATGACCCTAATGCTAGGAAAGATTGAAGGTGGGAGGAGAAGGGGACGACAGAGGATGAGAGGCGTTACTGACTCAATGGACGTGAGTTTGAATAAACTCTGAGAGTTGGTGATGGACAGGGAGGCCGGGTGTGCTGCAGTCCATGGGGTTGCAAAGAGTCAGACATGAATGAGCGACTGAACTGAACTGAACCTAAAGTAACTCCTCAACTCCAATGTAACACATCCTAAACTATCTTTTGTTTTGTTTGCTTTAATTGTCTTATTTTTATATTACGTTGTGTTACCTTTATTCCTGTTTTGAAAGGAGCAAGTTTTATAAATCATCTTTTATTAAACATCTTCGCCCAGTATTCCTTTCACCAACAACAGTATGGTGGAGGGAAAGTGCACAGGTTCCATGCCATCCAGACCAGGGTTCAAACCTTAGCTCTATCCCTTACTAGCAATGTGCCCTTGAACAACTTATTTAACATCTCTGAGCCTCAGTTTCTTCATGGATAAAATGAAACAATAACACTTACCTTGCAAAGTTGCCAGGAGATTTAAAATGAATGTATGTAAAGTACAAATGAAATCTGATTATACCATATGTTTTTATGGTTAGAGATTAAATCACAGGCCACAAAATGGCATCACTGGTACTAAAGCCCATGATACCAAACCCTAGATTTAATACCTGGCCTAACTGCAGTTCTGACCTTCCTCAAGAGTATAATTTTTCAATTTAATTTTTATTTTATTATTATGTAAAATAATATTGAAATGACTACCAGGATAAGTCTACCAACCATCTGTCTCCATATAAAGGTATTACAATATTATTGACCATATTTCTTATGCTATACTATCACATTCCTGTGACCTATATAACTAGAGTATTTGTACCTCTTAATCTCCTCACCTATTTTACCCATCCTCTCATTGTCTTGAAATTTGGCAATTACCCGTCTGCTCCCTGTATCTATGAGTCTATTTCATTTCATTTGCTTGTTTGCTTGACTTTTAGATTGCACATGTGAGATCATATGATATTTGTCCTTCTCTGTCAGACTTATTTCACTTAGCATAATACCACTTAAACTATCCACATTGTCACAAAGCATCAAATGAAAGAGGTTTTGCACAGCAATGGAAACGATCAACAAAATGAAAAGGACACTTACTGAATGGGAGAAGATAGTTGCAAATGATATATCTGATAAGGGGATAATATTCAAAACATATTAAGAATTCATACAACTCAATATCAAAACAGCAACAAAAACAACCTCATTAAAAAAGGACTTAGATATTCTTCCAAAGAGGACATCCAGATGGCCAACAGATACATGAAAAGATGCTCAACATAACTAAACATCAGGGAAATGCAAATCAAAGCCGTAATGCGATACCATCTTACAACTGTCACAATGGCCACCATCAGACGGCAACAAATAACCAGTGGGTGAAGATGTGGAGCAAAGGGAACCCTCTTGTACTGGTTGGTAGGAATGTAAATTGGCACAGCTACTATTGAAAACAGTATGGAGACTATTAAAAAATATGCTAAAAGTGCCATACAATCTAGCATTTTAATTTCTGGGTATTTACCTGAAGAAAATTATAACACTTATTTAAAAAGATGTATGCATTCCAGTGCTCATTGTGGCATTATTTACAATAGCCAAGGTATGAAAGCAACCTGAGAGACTCCATCAGTAGATAAATAGATAAGACAGAAGATAAGGTATATGGATAAGGGTATAATGAAATATTATTCAGCCATTTAAAAAAATAGAACCCAGCAATGAAATTTTACCAGTGAAATAATGAGTATGATGGATCCTCACTCTCCCACCAGAAGAAGGTGACCTGGTCTGAATCAATCCTTTCTTCTCTTTTGCTCATAGCTTCCTCATCCCACCCTCCTTCTGCATATAAAAACTGTATATTGTACAACTGCTTCCCTGATAGCTCAGTTAGTAAAGAATCGCCTGCAATGCAGGAGACTTCTGTTCAATTCCTGGGTTGGGAAGATCTGCTGGAGAAGGGACAGGCTACCCACTCCAGTATTCTTGGGCTTTCCTTGTGGCTCAGCTGGTAAAGAATCTGCTCGCATTGCGGGAGACTTTGGTTCAATCCCTGGGTTGAAAAGATCCCTTGAAGACAGGAAAGGCTACTCACTCCAGTATTCTGGCCTGGAGAATTCCATGGACTGTATAGTCAATGCGGTCACAAAGAGTCAGACACGACTGAGTGATTTTCACTTTCATACTGTACAATCTCTCAGAGCACCCTTATATTTATTAGATGGGATGTACCTTATTCATGAATCAATAATGCAACCAATTAGATCTTCATATTTACTAGGCTAAGGTTTTAAACTCCACCTAATATTCTTGTGATATTAAACATTATTTTTAATTTAAAACATCTAACTAGAACTTGAGATAGCTTTGCCATGGATCATATTCAATGATTCTATCATAATGTTATATGGGAACCTTCACACAGCACCTTTGACAATAAAATAACATCATTTTGTTACACCCAAATTTTATTAAAAAATACTATTCCTGCTTAACAATCAATAATATTTGTAATTTTCTTTGCAAATGTGCTCTAGAGGTAGCTTTCTTATCTATCAGATAATCAAAATCACTGAGAGTTCTTGAAATTCTTTCCTCTTTTATTCTTTCCATAAACATAATCATGTTTATGATCCTAAATCAATATTTTGCAAATGGAATAAACTGATAATTTGCTCAAAACATTTTCCCATGTAACATTTAATAACTCATCTTTGAAATGGCATTGTTTATAACATTACAGCCTCAATTTATAACAGAATGTTCAGATTATGTGGAGGCCAAATCAAAATGTATCAGATACAAATCGTGATAAAAATAACAACTACTATTTTGACAACAAGGATTTAAATAGGACTTACCTGAAAAATGAACAGGACAACATACTCATGAACTATACGGAGCTTGTTACTTCTGATCCTAAAAATAGCACAGAATGAAAATCAGAGATTAGTACAGACAGAAAAAAATAGGAAAATTATGAAAGAAAAAAAGAACACATTTATCCAGTCCAAGCGTCAGCTTTATTTGATTGCACAGAGCTTTGGAATAAAACAACCACTCTAAAGTTACATACTTAAAAGGCAAATTTTTATTTTCAGATGGTCACAAATGGGCTCCATGGAAAGAGGGGTTGTGTTTGACTACTATTCACTGGTCATCACAGAATAAATATATTTATTTACATTTTATACTTTAAATGTATACATGTATGAAACATTAACATATAGACAGTTGGCTTCTTCTAGCCAGATGTATGATTTGGACTACATCAGAGTAAGTTCTCCAATGAGGAAACAGTCCCGCTTGAATGGTGCCTTGCAGAGGTGGCAAGATGCAGAGTCCTATATGACCAACCTCCCTACCCTGGCCAGGAGACAGTCAAGTTCTGTCTCCACTCTTAGAATATCTGGGGTCTCTCCTTTCCACTGCAACTTCTCAGGTTGGAATAAAACTCAAAGCTTCTTTGTGAGGGTGCCAAAGTACCCTCTAGACCGGGCCCAGCTCCTGAGATGGGACTGCCACAACAAACCCAGGTCATCCAGTTACATTTGAATGTAGAGCAACAACAACTAATTTTTTAGTATAAGCATGCTTTAGTGGAGGTGATGGAATTCCAGCTGAGATGTTTTAAATTCTAAAAGATAATGCTCTTAAAGTGTTGCACTCAATATGCCAGAAATTTTGGAAAACTCAGCAGTGGCCACAGCACTGGAAAAGGTCAGTTTTCATTCCAATCTCAAAGAAAGGTAATACCAAAGAACGCTCAAACTACTGTACAATTGCACTCACATGTTAGCAAGAATATGCTCAAAATCCTTCAAGCTAGACTTCAGCAGTACATGAACCAAGAACTTCCAGAGGTACAAGCTGGATTTAGAAAAGGCTGCCAACATCTGCTGGATCACAGAAAAAGCAAGAAAATTCCAAAACACATCTACTTTTGTTTCATTGACTATACTAAAGCCTTGACAATGTGGATCACAGCCAACTGTGGAAAGTTCTCAAAGAGATGGGATTACCAGACCAATTTACCTGTCTCCTGAGAAACCTTCATGCAGGTCAAGAAGCAATAGTTAGAACCAGACATGGAACAATGGACTGCTTCAAAATTGGGAACAGAATATATCAAGGCTGTATATTGTAACCCTGCTTATTTAACTTATAACTTACAAGTAACTTATACTTAACCCATGCAAAATGCTGGGCTGGATAAAGCACAGTCAAGATTGCCAGGAGAAATATCAACAACCTCAGATATGTAGATGATACCACTCTGTTGGCAGAAAGCAAAGAAAAACTAAAGAACCTCTTGATGGAGGTGAAAGAGAAGAGTGAACAAGCTGACTTAAAACCCAACATTCAAAAAATGAAGATTATGGCATCCGGTCTTATCACTTTATGGCAAATAGATGGAGAAAGAGTGGAAACACAGACAGATTTTACTGTCCTGGGCTTCAAAATCACTGCAGATGGTGATTGCAGTCACAAAATGAAAAGATGCTTGCTCCTTGGAAGAAAAGCTATGAAAAACCTAGGCAGTATTAAAAACCAGAGACATCACTATGCTGACAAACATCCATAAAGTAAAAGCTATGCTTTTTCCAGTAGTCATGTATGGAGGTGAGAGTTGGACCATAAAGAAGGCTGAGCACCAAAGGGTTGATGCTTTTGAACTATGGTGCTGGAGAAGACTCTTGAGAGTTCCTTGGACAGCAAGAAGATCAAGCCAGTCAATAATAAATGAAATCAACCTGGTATATTCTTTGGAAGGACTGACGCTGAAGCTGAAGCTCCAGTACTTTGGCCATCTGATGCGAAGAGCTGACTCACTGGAAAAGACCCTGATGATGGGAAAGATTGAGGGCAAGAGAAGGGGGCAACAGAGGATGGATAGTTGGTTGGTATCACTGCCTAAATGGACATGAGTTTGAGCAAATTCAGGGAGACAGTGAAACACAGGGAAGTCTGACTTTTTGCAGTTCATGGGGTCGCAAAGAGTTGGACACAACTTAGCAACTGAACAACAACGCTTAGTATAAGAATTTGAGATGTACTTACGCTAAAAATAATTATTCATTGCTGATCTAAAATTCTAAGTTAATTAGGCATTTTGTGCAAAACCTAGAATCCCTTGCAAAAGCGAAAACATTTAGGTGACAACTTATTGTTCTGGCAGCTGTGGGGCAATCAAACACTAGTCCTAGAGAAAAACCTGAAGACTGAAATTAATGTGAAATAGAACTTCCAGAGTCATAAGAAATTTCCTCCAGTATTAACATACAACAAACATTCAACAAAGTTTGGTCTGATGTCTTTTATTTTAAAAATGACAAAAACTTGATCCAGTTGGTTGCATGCAGGAGGGAATAGGGATAAGAAAAATTCATATGGATCTATTTTTTCTTCAGTTTTTGAAACTGTAAAACTTTTAGGTGACTATCACAATATAGCAAAGCTAATTAACTCTAGTTTATCTCACTCAGTTTATCCCGTATGTCATATTCCTACGATCTTCAGGTGATTGCTAAAGAGCATTTCTCGTATTTGTGCATTAGCAAACTTCCTTTTGCCTTCTCCTGTGAAATGAATCACCTACAGGCTTTCTGTTGGTAGAGTGGCTAAGTAATGACTTGATCATAAGTATTATTTTGAGCTCTGCATTTGTAAAATGCTTTACATACAATACTCTATGGGAACCCTCCTACATTGTTGGTGGGAATGCAAACTGGTGACGCCACTATGGTAAATACTATGGAGGTTCCTTGAAAAAACTAAAAGTAGAGCTACTCTATGATTATCTAGCATTCCAACTCCTGGGCATATATCCGGCAAAGACAAAAAATAATTTGAAAAGATACATGCACCCCAATATTCATAGCACCACTGTTTACAATAGCCAAGACATGGAAGCCAATCTAAATGTCTATTGACAGATGAATGGATAAAGAAGATGTATACATATATGTGTATTTGTGTGTGTGTGTGTGTGTATACATACACACAATGGTCCCTTCATGGATTACAGTCTTGCTGTGGCTAAGGGACTTGCATAACTCAATGAAGCTATGAGCCATGCCATGCAGGGCTACCCAAGATGGACAGAGCATAGTGAAGGGTTCTGACAAAATGTGGTCCTCTGGAGGAGGGAATGGCAAACCACTCCAGTATTCTTGCCATGAGAACCCCATGAACAGTATTATGACATTGAAAGATGAGGAGTCCCCAGGTCGGAAGAGGTGCAATATGCTGCTGAGGAAGAGCAGAGGGCAACTACTAATAGCTTCAGAAAGAATAAAGTGGTTTGGCCAAAGCAGAAATAATGTTCACCTGTGGGTGTGTCTGGTGGTAAAACTAAATTCCAATGCTGTAAAGAAAAATATTGCATAGGAACCTGGACTGTTAGGTCCATGATGTGGTAAATTGGATGTGGTCAAGCAAGGAGATCCAACCAGTCCATTCTAAAGGAGATCAGCCCTGGATGTTCTTTGGAGGGAATGATGCTAACGCTGAAACTCCAGTACTTTGGCCTCCTCATGAGAAGAGTTGACGCATTGGAAAAGACTCTGATGCTGGGAGGGATTGGGGGAAGGAGGAAAAGGGGATGACAGAGGATGAGATGGCTGGATGGCATCATCAACTCGATGGACCTGAGTTTGAGTGAACTCTGGGAGTTGGTGATGGACAGGGAGGCCTGGCGTGCTGCAATTCATGGGGTCGCAAAGAGTCGGACACGACTGAGCGACTGAACTGAACTGAACTGAACTGAACTGAAGCAGGAGATGACAAGAGTGAATGTCAACATCTCAGGAATCAGTAAACTAAAATGGATGGGAATTTTTAGCAAATTTAATTCAGATGGCCATTTTATCTACTTCTGTGGGCAGAATTCCTTAGAAGAAATGAAGTATCACTCATAGTCAACAGAAGTCTGAAATGCAGTCCTTGGGTACAATCTCAAAAATGACAGAATGGTCTCAGTTGGTTTCTAAGGCAAACCATTCAACATCACAGTAATCCAAGTCTATACTGAAACCACTGATGCCAAAAAAGGTGAAGTTGACTGGTTCTATACAGCCCTACAACATCTTCTAGAACTAACACCAAAAAAAGATGTTCATATCATCATAGGAGATTGGAATGCAAAAGTAGAAAGTCAAGAGATACCTGGAGTAACAAGCAAGTTTGGCCTTGGAATACAAAATGAAGCAGGGCAAAAACTAACAGAGTTTTGTCAAGAGAACACACTGGTCATTGCAAACACCCTTTTCCAACAACCCAGGAGAATACTCTACATATGGACATCAATAGTCAATACCGAAATCAGACTGATTATTTTCTTTGCAGCTGAAGATGGAGAAGTTCTATATTGTCAGCAAAAACAAGACATGGAGCTGACTGTGGCTCAGCTAATCAGGTCCTTATTGCAAAATTCAGGCTTAAACTGAAGAAAGTGGGGAAAACCACTAGGCCATTCAGGTATGACCTAAATAAAATCCCTTATAGTTATACAGTGGAGGTGATACATAGTCAAGGAATTAGATCTGGCAGACAGAGTGCCTGAAGAAGTAGGGATGGAGGTTTGTAACACTGTACAGGAGGCACTGACCAAAATCATCCCCAAGAAAAAAGAAATACAAGAAGGCAAAGTGGTTATCTAAGGAGGCTTTACAAATAGTTAAGGAAATAAGAAAATCAAAGGGCAAGGGAGGAAGGGGAAGATATATTCAACTGAATGCAAAGTTCCAGAGAATAGCAAGGAGAGATAAGAAGGCCTTCTTCAACGAACAATGCAAAGAAATAGAGAAAAACAATAGAATGGGAAAGACTAGAGATCTCTTCAAGGAAACTGGAGACATCAAGGGAACATTTCATGCAAGGATGAGCACAATAAAGGACAGAAGGACCTAATAGAAGCAGAGGAGATTAAGAAGAGGTGGAAAGAATACACAGAAGAACTATACAAAAAAGGTCTTAAGGACCCAGATAATCAGCCAGACATCCAAATGTGAGGTCAAGTAGGCCATAGGAAGCATTACTATGAACAAAGCTAGTGGAAATGATAGAATTCCAAATGAACTATTTAAAATCCTAAAGGCCCAGCAATCCCACTGCTGGGTATACACCCTGAGGAAGCCAGAATTGAAAGAGACACATGAACCCCAATGTTCGCTGAAGCACTATCTACAATAGCTAGGACATGGAAGCAACCTAGATGTCCATTGGCCGAAGAATGGATAAGGAAGTTGTGGTACGTATATACAATGGAATGTTACTTGGCTATGAAAAGGAACACATTTGAATCAGTTCTAATGAGGTGGATGAACCTGGAGCCTATTAAAAGAGTGAAGTAAGTCAGAAAGAGAAAGATAACTACTGTATATTAACTCATACATATCACATTTAGAAAGACAGTACCAATAATTCTACATGCAGGGCAGCAAAGGAGACACAGATGCAAAGAAGAGACTTTTGGACTTAGTGGGAGAGGCGAGGGTGGGATGATTTGAGAGAACACCATGGAAACATGTATATTACCATATGTAAAATAGATAACCAGTGCAAATTTGATGCATGAAGCAGGGCACCCAAAGCCAGTGCTCTGGGACAACCCAGAGGGATAGGGTGGGGAGGGAGGTGGGAGGGGGGTTCAGGATGGTCAGCAGGGAACATATGTATGCTTGTGGCTGATTCATGTTGATGTATGGCAAAAACCATCACAATATTGTAAAGTAATTATTCTCCAATTAAAATAAATTAATTAACTTTTAAAAAGGAAATTTAAAATGAAAACTAAGTTCTTTGTAAAAGTAACAAATGAAACAAGTGCTTTGACTAAAAAAAAAAAAAACAAATAAAATCCTAAAGGATGATGCTGTTAAAGTGTTGCACTCAACATGTCAGCAAATTTGGAAAACTTTGCAATGACCATAGGACTGGAAAAGGTCAGTTTTCATTCCAATTCCAAAGGAGGGAAATGCCAAAGAATGTTCAAACTACACAATTGTGCTCATTTCACATGCTAGTAAGGTTATGCTCAAAGTCCTTCAAGCTAGGCTTCAGTAGTACATGAACCGAGAACTTTCAGATGTGTAAGCTGGGTTTAGAAAAGGCAGAGCAATCAGAGATCAAATTGTCAGCATTCAATGGATTACAGAGAAAGCAAGGGAATTCGGTTTCATTGACTACACTAAAGCGTTTGACTGTGTGGGTCATTCTTAAAGACTTAAATAACTGTGGAATATTCTTAAAGAAATGGGAATACCAGACCACCTTACCTGTCTCCTGAGAAATCTGCATGCAGGTCAAGAAGCAACAGTTAGAACCAGACATGGAACAATGGACTGGGTGCAAATTGGGAAAGGAGTACATCAAGGCTGCATACTGTCACCTTGCTTATCTAACTTACATGCATAGTACAGCATGCAAAATGCCGGGCTGGGTGATGCACAAGGTGGAATCAAGACTGCAGGAAGAAATATCAACAACCTCAGATATGCAGATTTGTCTAAAGGAAAATGAAGGGAAACAAAAGAGCCTCCTGATGAGGGTGAGGGAGTAGAGTGAAAAAGCTGGCTTGAAATCAATATAAAAAAATTAAGATCATGGTATACAACCACAACACTTCATGGCAAATAGATGTGGAAAAAGTGGAAGCAGTGACAGATTTTATTTTCTTGGGTTCTAAAATCACTATGGATGGTGACTACAGCCACTAAATTAAAAGATGCTTGCTCCTTGGAAGAAAAGCTATGACAAACCTAGACAGCATATTAAAAAGCACAGACATCACTTTGCTGACAAGGTCCATATAGACAAAACTATGGTTTTTCCATAGTCAAGTATGGATGTGAGAGTGGACAATAAAGAAAGCTTAGCACCAAAGAACTGGTGCTTTCAAACTGTGGTGCTGGAGATGACTCTTGAGAGTCCCTTAGCCTACAAGGGGGCTTCCCTTGTAGCTCAGTTGGTAAGAACTTGGCCTGCAGTACAGGAGACCTGGTTTCGATTCCTGGGTTGGGAAGATCCCCTGGAGAAGGAACTGGCAACCCATTCCAGTAATGTTGTGATCAAACCAGTCAATCCTAAAGGAAATAAGCCCTGAATATTCACTGGAAGGGCTGATACTGAAACTGAAGCTCCATAACTCTAGCCATCAGATGGGAAGAGCTCACTCATTGGAAAAGACCCTGAAGCTGAGAAAAGTTGAAGGCAAAAAGAGAAAGGGGTGGCAGAGGATGAGACTGTTAGATAGCATCGATTCAGTGGACGTGAGTTTGAGCAAACTCTAAGAGATAGTGAAGAACAGGGAAGCCTGGTGTGTTCTAGTCCACGGGCTTCCAAACAGTTCAACACAACTTAGCAAATGAACTACAACAATATCAGTATATGCAGTAGAATATTACTCAGCCACAAACAAGAATGAAATAATGCCATTCAGCAACATGGATGGATCCAGAGATTATCATACTAAGTGAAGTAGTCAGACAAAGAGAAATATTAAATATTATCATTTATATGTGGGATTAAAAAAATGATGCAAATGAACTCATTTACAAAACAGGAAGAGACTCACAGACATAGAAAACAAACTTGTGGTTACCCAAGTGGAAAAAGGGGAGGGATAAATTAGAAATGTGAGAGATTAACAGGTATATAATACTATATGTAAAATTAATAAACAATAAGAATCTACTGTATAGCATAGGGAACTATATTCAATATCTTATACAAAACTATAATGGAAAAGAATCTGAAAAAGTATATATATATATTTATATGTATATAATCACTGAATCCTTGTACTATATACCAGAAAAGTGAAACTGAAGTCACTCAGTCGTGTCTGACTCTTTGTGACCCCATGGACTGTAGCCTACCAGGCTCCTCTGTCCATGGAATTTTCCAGGCAATAGTCCTGGAGTGGATTGCCATTTCCTTCCCCAGGGGATCGTCCAACCCAGGGCTCGAACCCGGGTCTCCCGCATTGTAGACAGACGCTTTACCGTCTGAGCCACCGGGGAAGCCATGCCAGGAAAACTGTAGACCAGCAAACCCCCCTGAGGCCAAGCCCATACCTTCTCTGGGTCTTTGTTTTCTCATTTGTGAGCTGTAAATATAGTACTCACTCTGATAGTTACAGCTCACAAATGAGAAAACAAAGACCCAGAGAAGGTATGGGCTTGGCCTCAGGGGGGTTTGCTAGTCTTTAAATCCTAGAGAAGAATTCTAGTTCCACGGTCCTTTGGGCTACTCTCTTTCTTCTCTGAGGCCCTGTAGAGTAATCTGCATGTGCCTAAATTTGGCGCAACATTTGTAGATGGCCACAGGTGAGGTGAAAGTGAGACCTCCAAGAGGAGAGTGAAAATTTGGGGGAAGGATTACTGGGACTCAGGGGCATCCCACTTTTCCCACTCCCTTTCTTTCTTTGTTCTTTCCATTAGTCCTCATTTTGTGAGTATTTTCATGTCACATCCAATCAAATTTTATTTTCTCCTCAGTTCTTTGTTCATCGTTTTTAGGATTTCATGTTTGTTTATTTGAGGCGTGCTTCCATACAAATGAAAAAATGTTCTCAAATATACCATCTATCGAAAAACTGCCCACTGTAATTATGAAACACTTCCATGGTGCCATCATTTGATCCTGTCTAATCCCATATTCAAAAGCCATTTAGAAATGGGTTTTCTCATTCATACCTTAAACAGTTAATCTAGCTGCATTGTTTGGTTATTCTTGTTTGATTGATTCACTCTGTTTTATTATACTGAACTTATTTAAAAGCTTCTGTTTTATAATTGTGTGTCTCTTGGGGGCAATTCATTCAAAGGTCTGTACCCTATAAATAAATTACTCTCCTTTTGCTACTAACAGGAACCGGTTCTATTGAAACCAGGGAGGAAAATGCAAAAGAAAGCTGAAGACACAGCTTTTGTTAAAGTGAGGGGGAAAAGTACACCTATTCTGTTTAGAGAAGACCTTTAAAAACCCACAGTGATTATACAAAAGGGAGCAAAAGCAGTTTAGGAAGAGATGAAATGAATGGTAAACAATCGTACCTCCAACACAGAGAATGCGTCATTTCCTCATTTAAAAGAAGGTGTTGGAAGTCAAGAAAACCGGTGTCAGTCTTAAGAAAAAGAACAGAGGTTGGCCTTTTTTTTTTTCCCGTATTTTGCAGCATATGTAGTGGCCATTCTGTTAATTAGCTATACTTTTAAAAACAACCCCATGAGTCAGGTTTTAAAACTCCAGAAACTAAGGAGAAAGAGATATAGTTCAGGTCTGTGTAATTTGCACATCAAGTAACTGTGCTTGAAATTTTATTCCAGAAAATATTTACAGATTGCTTTCTTCTGATATTGGACTTCCCTGATGGCTCAGATGGTAAAGTGTCTGTCTAAATGTGAGAGACCTGGGTTCAGTCCCTGGGTTTGGGAAGATTTCCTGGAGAAGGAAATGGCAACCCACTCCAGTACTCTTGCCTTGAAAATCCCATGGACGGAGGAGTTTGGTGCAGGCTACTATCCATGGGGTCGCAAAGAGTCAGGCATGACTGAGTGACTTCACTTTTCTTCTGATACCTGAGAATAAGGACAGATTTCACTGTTGTTTTAACTTGGAAATTGTTTCTGCTTGTAAACATCTGTGTGGAAAAAGAATGGGGTCAGTACTTTTCATAAAACATGTGATTTGACGGCTGTCCAATGCATAATTACCCTGGCATTACATATATGTTATGGCAAAGGATGGAGATGATATTTCTGATGAAATTGTACCCAAACACCTCACTGTACCAAATTTATGAGAATTAGCAAACAAGTTCAATGCAATTGGAGGCCTGGTACACTTCTATGGAGGAGGTGGGTGTGAGCCACTACCAAGAGAGGAGAAAGGAAAAAATTGTGATCCATGGTTTTTAGCAAAGAGACTCCTTTTAGTTGACTCATCCAATGTGAAAATAAAATGAAATATCTTCTCTTCTGCAGTCAAGAAGATAATTAATGAGCCACTCATTTCTAAATGAAGACCTAAGGGAATACAGCAACCGGTCTTGAATTTGAAAAGAGAAAAGTGCTTACATGTTTCAAAGAATACCAAGTTAAAAAAATCACCCCATTAACATTTGAATTTGAGTTCTTATTCGTTTCTAAATGAGATGTAACCCATGCCATGTGTCTCCTTGAGTACTACTCATCAACTGTAATTACCATCTTTGGTAAAGTAAGGAGAAACGGGAATATTTTTCCTGCTATCTGCTTTCTTTTAGATAAAGTCAGATGGACAGTGCATTTGAGTGAGTGAAGTTTCTCAGTTGTATCCGACTCTTTGTGACCCCATGGACTGTAGCCTACAAGGCTCCTCTGTCCATGAAATTTTCCAGGCAAGAGTACGGGAGTGGGTTGCCATTTCCTACTCCAGGGGATCTTCCTGTCCCAGGAATTGAACCCAGGTCTCCTGCATTGCAGGCAGACGCTTTACCGTCTGAGACACCAGGAAAGTCACCCTGGTGACTTCAGATGGACAGTGCATTTAGAGCCCCTCAAATACAGGGCAAGGGCCTCAAGGTGAATCTGTAGACCACTCTTCACCCTTAGATTTCAGACAACGAAAAGCACCTGAAATAGGGAAGGGTTTTAGAAAGACTGTCAGCCAAAAAAAGGCAAACATCCATCCTTGGATTTGTTACCAACATTTTCAGGCAGTGGCTCAGATGATCTTTATTGATGATAAGAGTTAACATTTACTGAGTGCCAACTACATGCCAAGTACTTTATGTGCATTGTCTTCTTAAATTCTTATCCCAAATTTTGTGTTAGAGAATATAGGGACGATTATTACTCTCATTTTACAGATGGGTAAACTGAGGTTGAAAGAGTGAAAGTTCCTTGCCAAAGATCTTACAGCTGATACAGGCAGAATCCAAATCCATGTCTAACGGTTCAGGAATCCTTGTCCCTGGACACTGCTTCTGTCCAACTGCATGTGCCAAAATCATTAGGGTTGGGGGATGTGACACAGCCATCAGCCATGCTCAGGGATGTCCCCCTGAGTACCATATGGTGGAATGAGGGTCACTTCTCAACTCTGCTTCAGAAGGGGTCTGACCAGAACCAAAGAGGTCAATTTTATCTTTGAGAAAGAGGGAATTTTTCTTCACAGTTCTGAAAGATCTACAGATGTGTACATCTCTTACTGATGCCAAGCAGAGCCCTGTGGGGCTCCTGGGTATGGAGGCTTTTTTTGTCCCCCATTTCATGTAGGCAAGACTCTAGCCTCCATGACCTTCTCTGAATTTCAAAAGTCAAAATGAAGTGAAGTGAAGTTGCTCAGTTGTGTCTGACTCTTTGTGACTCTGTGGACTGTAGCCTACCAGGCTCCTCCGTCCATGGGATTTTCCAAGCAAGAGTACTGGAGTGGGTTGCCATTTCCTTCTCCAGGGGATCTTCCCGACCCAGGGATCGAACCCAGGTCTCCAGCACTGTAGGCTGACGCTTTACTGTCTGAGCCAGTAGGGAAGTCCTCTAAAGGTCAGAACAGTTGCTAATCAAGAAAGGAGCAAACAGGAAACCAACTGAGTTAAGAGTAAAGAAACCAGCGAGGCTCATCAAGATTAGCTGACTGACCACCTAAGACCCTGCACACACCCTCACCTTGTCAGAAATGCCACTCTTGAAACTTTGCAAAAGAAAGAAGAATGCTTGACTGTTACTGTTTTGATCCTTATCACATCCCCCTGCCTGAACATATAATTTCTCCTATTCTGACTGTATGGATCACAACAAACTATGGAAAATTCTTGAAGCGATAGGAAAACCAGACCACTGTACCTGCCTCCTGAGAAACCTGTATGCTGATCAAGAAGCAACAATTAGAATGGGACATGGAACAATGGACTGGTTCAAAATTGGGAAAGGAATATGCGAAGGCTTTATATTGTCACCCTGCTTATTTAACTTATATGCAGAGTACATCATGCAAAATGCACAAGCTGGAATCAAGATTGCCAGGAGAAATACCAACAACCTCAGATATGCAAGTGACACCACCCTTATGGCAGAAAGTGAAGAGGAATTAAAGAGCCTCTTGATGAAAGTGAAAGAGGAGAGTGAAAAAGCTGTCTTAAAATTCAAAATTCAAAAAACGAAGATCATGGAATCCGGCCCCATCACGTCATGGCAAATAGATGGGGAAACAATGGAAACTGGAAAACAGACTTTTTTCCTTGGGCTCTAAAATCACTGTGGAGCAAACAGGAAACCAACTGAGTTAAGAGTAACTGCGGCCATGAAGTTAAAAGACACTTGCTCCTTGGAAGAAAAGCAATGAAAAACCTAGACAGTGTACTAAAAAGCAGAGATATTGCTTTGCCTACTGAAGGTCTGAATAGTCAAAGCCATGGTTTTTCCAGTAGTCATGTACGGATCTGAGAGCTGGACAATAAAAAAGGCTCAGCACTGAAGAACTGATGCCTTTGAACTGTGGTGCTTGAGAAGACTCTTGAGAGTTCCTTGGACTGCAAGGAGATCAAGCCAGTCAATTCTAAAGGAGACCAGTCCTGAATATTCACTGGAAGGACTGATGCTGAAGTTGAAGCTCCAAAACCCTGGCCACCTGATTCAAAGAGCTAATTCATTGGAAAAGACTCTGATGCTGGGAAAGATCGAAGGCAGGAGGAGAAGGGGATGATAGAGGATGGAATGGTTAGATGGCATCACCGATTCAATGGACATAAGTTTGAGGAAACTTGGGGAGACAGTGAAGGACAGGGAAGCCTGGTGTGCTTCAATCCATGGGGCTGCAGAGTCAGACAGGACTTAGCAACTGAAGAACAACAACAACTTCAATTCATATGCTGAAGCCCTAATTCTGTTACAGAAAAAAAGAGTCACAATATTTATGTAAGGTGGTGAGGCCAGTTTCATGCAATGAGGGGTTTGCAGTGAAGAAGAAAGATCAGCCCAGGGACAAACACAACAAGGACATGTGGAGATTTACAGACAAGGACTTTGGTTGGGGGGTGGGAGGCGGGGAGTGGGTGATGTAGAGGGTTATTAGCAGATGGAAAACTACTAAAAGTCCATAAGGATTTTTGCTAGGTCCACTCAGTAGGATCTTTGCCAAAGACAGGACCAGTAATTACCAGTAGTAATTCCTTGGGTGAAGGAAATGGATCATCTATCAAGGGTGAGAGATTTTTGCTAAACTGACGTCACAGGATTCTTGCTAAAATTATACTAAGTAGGCCAAGGACAAAACCCAAGGTCAGGGTTTTGAGCACTTAGTGCAGCCTGACTAGAGTTTGGTTAAGGAGTCTTTGTCAAGGCTCAATACCTCAGAATATGAGATTAAAATGAGGCCCCTAGGGTGGACCCCAATCCAATCTGCCTGATGTTCTTATAAGAAGAGGAAATTTGGACATGCAAAGAGACACCAGGGACACACGTGCACAAGGAAAAGATCATGGGAGGACAAGGCAAGAGCAGGTGGCCATCCACAAGTCAAAGAGAGAGGCTTCAGGATACAATCAACCCTGCTTTTGTAACGGAGCAAGACGGAAGGGGGCGACAGAGGATGAGATGGTTGGACGGCATCATCGACTCAATGGACAAGAATTTGAGCCAACTCTGGGAGACAGTGAAGGACAGAGAAGCCTGGCATGCTGCAGTCCATGGGGTCCAAAGAGTAGGGCACAACTGAGTGACTGACCATGATCATGATTCATGATCGCAAATCTCGAATCTCTTCATATCTAGAAAGTCACTAAATCCCTTCATGGTGACATCAGCTTCCTGTGACTAGCAGAAAACCTCTTGTAAAGTAAATGTTCAGTTGCACTGAACACCCACCCCCTTCAATGAAATCTTATATGTTGACCTTCCCCAGCTGCCTCTTTGGTGCTGTCTCAGAGCTCTCTGAGCTGCTGCCTCCTGGGCTACAGTGCTCATTTTGTCCCAAAGAAAACTTAACTTGTCAGCTCTCAAGATGTGCATCTATTTTAGTTACCAGAGTCTTCCCAGGACAGGCCTTCCCCCGTAAGCTCTGCTTTAGCTCCTCTCTGAAGTACCTGCCGCCGCTGCTGCTGCTAAGTCGCTTCAGTCGTGTCCGACTCTGTGCGACCCCCATAAACGGCAGCCCACCAGGCTCTGCTGGCCCTGGGATTCTCCAGGCAAGAACACTGGAGTGGGTTGCCATTTTCTTCTCCAATGCATGAAAGTGAAAAGTGAAACTGAAGTCGCTCAGTCGTGTCTGACTCTTCACAGCCCCATAGCCTGCAGCCTACCAGGCTCCTCTGTCCATGGGATTCTTCAGGCAAGAATGCTGGAGTGGGGTGCCATTGCCTTCTCCGTGAAGTACCTAGATACTAGTATTTGATGCAAATTTCCTAAGTTGTCTGGCAGATGTGAAAATCAAATGTAAGAACGACTTGATAACCATGAACACACAGCACCATGCCTCTTGGAGCCTAGGGACTGATAAAATTAACCCTGTGACTCCACTCTGGTGCTTCACGATCAGCCAATCAGAGAATTGTGCACAGAGAATCAATCACAGACCCTGCAACCCTCCTTCCCACCTGCTCTTTACAAATGCTTTGCAGAAACGCTTTGAGGAACTCATCTCTTTGCATGGCCTTGGAATAAAGCTTTCTCTGCTTCAAACTCCAACGTTTCAGTTTGTTTGGCTTCACTGTGCATCAGGCACATGAACTTGTGTTAACACTCTCACTTTGATCCTGAACTTCCTGCTTCCTGAACTATGGAAAATAAATTTCTGTTGTTGAAGCCACCTAGTCTGTGATACTTTGTTACACAGTAAAAACAAGCAGGACCCTGTGGTACAAAAGCCTCTCTGTGTCTCTCATTTCTTGTTTGCAGGAAAAGCCTTAAGCTTCCTATCCCAACCTTTAGTTCCAAAGGGCAGATGAAGCAGCTACTGTGGCACCCTATACCAAGACCACAGGTGTGGAGCCTCGTACCAAGGTCCCAGGACAGAAATCTCTGGAGTTGACCAAGCCCCATAGCAACTGCTGCCACAAGCTTCCAGATCTAAATCAACCAGTTCCCCGACCCCACATTAGGTGAAATACCCTATTACTCACCCTATAGCTTCTGAACCAATCACCCAATGCCACCATTTCAGTAGGAACTTTCTCTGTCTTGAGGCTATAAAAATTGGCTACTAGCCTAAGAAAGTGTTTGGCTATCCCTTGAGCCAGCTCAATGTTCTAACAGCATCTCCCACTCTAATAATCTTCATTCTCCTCTCACTCTGCCGCATGTCTGGAAATTCTTTTCCAACCTTCGCAGGGACCATGACAGTTACTAGTTAGGTAAGGGGCTTCCCTGGTGGCCCAGTGGTAAAGAATTTGGCTTCGAATGCGGGACATGTGGGTTCGATCCCGGGGTCAGGAAGATCCCCTGAAGAAAGGCATGGTGACTCACTCCAGTATTCTTGCCTGGGAAATTCCATTGACAGAGAAGCCTGGCAGGCTACAGTCCATGGGGTTGCAAAATGGTCTGACATAACTTAGTGACTAAACAAAAACAATTAAGGGAGAAAGGGAATGCAGAAAGGAAGGAAAAGCAGTAAAGAAGCAATAATGCAGTGATAAGGCAGAGCCCGAATTCCTCAAGGGATATACATAACAATATGATGAAAAACCTAGATAGTGTATTAAAAAGCAGAGACATTACTTTGCCAACAAAGGTCCATATAGTCAAAGCTGTGGTTTTTCCAATAGTCATGTATGCATGTGAGAGTTGCACCATAAAGAAGGCTGAGTGCCAAATAATTGATGCTTTTGAACTGTGATATTGGAGAAGGCTCTTGGGAGTCCCTTGGACTGTAAGGAGATCAAATCAGTCAATCCTAAAGGAAATCAATCCTGAATATTCATTGGAAGGACTGATGTGGAAGCTGATGCTCCAATACTTCGTCCACCTGATGCGAAGAGCTGACTCATTGGAAAAGACCCTGATACTGAAAAAGACTGAAGGCGCAAAGAGAAGGGGACAAAAGAGGACAAGATGATTGGATGGCATCACTGACTCAATGGACATGAGTTTGAGCAAGCTCTGGGAGATGGTGAAGGACAAGGAAGCCTAACGTGCTGCAGTCCTTAAGGTTGCAAAGAGTCAGACATGACTGATCAACTGAACAACAACAAATGATGAATATCTTTGATTTGTTCCATAGGAACTAAGGTCTCCACCTAGGTGGAGGATGGTAACTTCAGGTTGAGAACAAAGACACAGACCCTAGCCTGGCTGGAACCAGAAGGCTGATGATTGAGATCCTGAAATATCACTGTGTTACCTCCCCACCAACCAATTAGAAGGGAGCCATGCATGCTGCAGCCCTTAACCCAATATTGCCTTTAAAAACTCTTCCCTGAAAGTCGCTGGGGAGTTCTGGTCTGTTGAGCATGACCTGCTCGTTCTCCTTGCTCAGTCCTTGCAACACACCTTCCTCTGCTCTGAATTCTGATGCTTCATTTTTTCTGGCCTTACTTTGCATTGAGCACACAAACTTGGGTTCTATAACAGCTGTGCAAGCAAAGGAACACACTCCCTGAATATCAATTTTAATGAGCATCTTTAAGTAGGAGAGAGAAATAACTGCTTAAGAAGAAAAAGAAAAAATTTGCAATACATTCTGCTTTTAGATTTAATAATCTAGGCCTTATAAGATCTTTAAAAATAAAAGGAATGAATTCTTCAGAACAGGGTCTCCAGCTGAGCTTCCTGATCCTGCTGGTTTTGAGGGGTAAGTCCTCCATCTTTTGAGATCTTTCCCTATTGCTGGGCCACATGAACAATACGAAAAGATAAATCTGTATCATAAACACACTGAACTATTTTACAGAAATAACTTATGGGGAAAAGAGCAAAACACTCCCTCTTATTACCAAATGATTGCTTCAGGAGCATTTCCTTCATAAACTATCATCAAATATCCAACCACGAAACAAATCTATTAAATTGCATCAATTTCTAATCAAATTCAGAAAAACACAGGAAGTCAAGTGCTCTGGGTCATAATCTCAGATTCATCATTAATTGTAGAAGTAAACAGTAACTAGTAACAAGGTGAGTCACATTTCTTCTCTATGTCAATTCCAAATCTAGACAATAAGACTAATGACGTATTTCCTAAACTAATATTTGGTAAGTTATTAAAGTGATGAAAATAGTTGTGAAAAATTTAGATGGGCAATGGGCTAGACAAGTATGAGGCAATATTGCATGCAGCGTTTTTCTAACAGCTAATTTCTACAAAACAAACCTTTGAAAATAAATTAAATCCATCTAGACATATCCTCAAAAGAATCTTATAAAATATGTATTAGAGGTTTTTTTAACCTATTACATGAAGTAAATTGTGTGACCTCTTACTGAAATAACATATTACTATACAAATTAATGACCAAAAAATAATGCAAACCCAGAAGTTTTTCATAAATCACTTGTGCTGCTTTGTCCACGATTTTCTCAAAGGTGTAAATTCCCTTCCAAATTTCAGAGCAGATACTCTGAAAATTTTCTGTGTTAAAGACTACCAACCCGAACTTTGCCACTCTTACTCATAGCAACACCCTTTCCACCCATTGAGTTTATCTTTCCACAATCTCTAACAGCATCTAAGCCTCCTTTTTCAAGAAACTCAGCTTCCTGTGAAATTCAATTAATATGTGCATGCAAACTGTACCCAAAGTTATATGCCAAATTTTGACATTGCTGAAGCTTTAAAACTCAGAGTATGTGTGTTTCACCTCCCCTGCACTCATACTTAGTTTTCATTCCCTGAGTCAAGAATATGGGGTCAAGAAGTTCATTCAGAAGATGGTTTCAGGAAGTGGGGGAAACAGCAGGTGAAATGGAGAAGGGAAGGGAGCTGATGAAAGGTATGTAAAAGCAGGTGACTGGAACTCATCCCACCGGGGACCTCTGGGGAGCAGTCTAGAGCACACCCCCAAAGCTGGATATTGATCCACATCTCCCATTATATACTGGTTAATCAATGCCATCAGCATGAGTCTTTTCAGCTCCTCTTTCTCCTTCACTTTTCTCATCCATTCTCTTATCAAAGCCGACGGGTTCTTACCTCTCTATACTGACTCAGCTTCACATTTCCTTTTTTCCTCCCACATCCAAACTCATAAGCCCCTTGGGCAGAGTTCTGTGAATCCTCTGTGCTGGGAGCCCTGTCTCCAGTCCCAACCTGGTGCCATCTTGGCTATGCACTACAGTTCAAACACCAGTGACAGAATGTTGATTTTTTCTCCTGCTCAAGTGGTACAACACTGCATATTATATTAAAGCCAAAAGATTTGACCTAATCTTTCCTTTTTGCCCAACTTTAACCCCAGATAATCAAATCTACTTGATGCCTTTTGTGGGATCTGCACCATCTGACTGGACCCCGGCCCTTTCTGGTCATCCATTCTCCCATTTTCTACCAGTCAGCCATATTTGCCTCCTGTGAGTTCTTGAACTTGTCAAGTTCCTTCCAACTCCGGGGTTTTGCACACGCTCTTCCCCTCCTTAGTCTGCAACATTTCTCTCGATTCTTCACTTATGCCTCCCTGAGTTGGAATGGTGTTTAAGCCTTTCTAACTGATTCTCCTGTACCCAGCCTCCACTTGCTGTGCTCTGACAGGTCAAATGCCTTGTTACATACTTTTATAGCCTGTTTTTCTCCTTCCTACCACATCATATGATTGCAGTTAATTTATTGATTAATTGCATTAACTGATTAATTACATTTTAAATTTCTGCTTCTCCCAGCAGGCTGTAAGTTTTATGAGTGCCTGCACTGCTCACCCATGTATCCTTAACACCTAGCATGATGCTTAGCACACTACCAGTGCTCAATACATATGAAAGAATGAATATTATGCAAAGTACACTTTCTAGCTCTGAAGGTTTTGATTTCTTGTCCCCTGATGGCTTCCACCCTCTTCAATTAGATAAAATATTTTGTAAACAACTGTGCTCAAGAAATATTGCAGATGATAGATCCCCCAACAAACAAACTGAGAGGGCTCTGTGTAAACATAAAGGTAAGGGGTAAAATGTTACAAAATCATTATCATTCTTTATCCATCATCAAAACATCACATTGTGCATCATTTGCAAACTAGATCTAATGAAACAATAATGTTTTCAGGGACTTGATAGCAATGCTGGCCGTAGGAGACTATAGAAAACAAGATGATCCTGTGATCTTGTTAAAGCTTGTGTTTACTCCCAAATTTAAGAAGAAATGCAAGCAGTGCTAACAGAAGTTAGACAGTACAGTGGTGACTTAATGCTTTGGAAATTTAGGGGACAGGTGTGACAGCCTATTGTGTCTCAGAATAAACAGTTTCAATAAAGTCATAAAGCATAAAAATGGGAAGAGAATTTTATTTTACTTAATCTTATTTGCTAGAACTTAACATTGAACAAGTGGTGTTGGCTGAACTATAGGAGTTTAAAAATTCCCCTTTCTCTATCATGGGTCCCAAAGAGAAATGTATCCATTTGTTCCATCACAAATGTTCAGCTGTAGATTTGAGGGATAATAAAAGCTCTGGCCTTGCTATTTAATTATTCAGTTGACAGGTAGAAAGATTTAGCTATCCAAATGGGCTTGTAACTCAGAAATGGAAATATATGTTTATTTTAAAGGATAGCCATGTAATTTCAAAACAAACTAGTGTCAATCTAAATTTTTATTATGACAGTGGCAATTTGGCAATAATGTAAAAAGCTGTAAAAAAACTGGCAGTCATAAATTCTCTTTTTACTTGGTAGTCTTGATTATGTCTTCTGAAACAATACGTTCTTAAAATTTCTACACTAAACACAGCAAATGAATCATTGCAAAAAGGGTGACAATGAGACATTTATAAATATAATATTTTTGTACTGAATTATGTTTCTAAGAAGGGTTTAATGTATATTTTATAGTAGAACTACTTCAAAAATATGTATACATAACTAAAGGGAAAGCCAAAATAAAAGCAAGCACTGTATTATCAATTTCTGGTAAAACTTTAAAATGCTGTCATTAATTATAGATGGAGTACTTTTCCTGCAATATATTCCTATTTGTTTGACACCTGGCAGGGCTGGGACCAATTTATTCACTTTCTCTGTTACACGATATTCAGTCCCTGGGGCCATTATTTTCAAGGAAAACCAAGCAACATAACTAGAAGCCTACATGAATGATTCATAGTAGAACACTCTAGAACATGTCACTCAATGGTGTATGCTGATTGTCTAATCTAACTTGACAGTTGAAGCTGCTGTGGCATCAGGAGGAAGTGATCCATTTACCAGATCCTCCGGATAAGCTAGGCCCTTTCAGCAGCTGTGGAGCCCAGTAGGATTCCCTTGTCTGCAGGAAGTATTTGCAATGTTATCTTGACAAAACATTTCCTGAAAATACATATAGACACACACACACACACATACACACACACACACAGAATACAATGGCTGCTTATCTATGGCATCTCCAGTTTAGTAGTGAACTTATCTTCTATTTTTAATAACCCTCTTATTTTAGAGGTAGCACCTTAACATTTATTAAAAAATTACAAAACACAATCAAGCAAACAAACCTTCACCTTCCTATCACCCAGAATCACCATGTCTTACATCTTAGTGCATATGCTTCTGGGCCTTCATATGTTTGCATGTTTACTGTATCTATATATTGTTGTTCTTGCTCAGTCACTAAGCCATGACCAGCTCTTTGCGATCCCATGGACTGCAGCATAGCAGACTCCTCTGTTCTTTACTACCTCCCAGAGATTGCTCAAATTCATGTCCACTGAGACAGTGATGCTATCTAACCATCTTATCCTCTGCCATCCCCTTCTTTTGCCTTCAATCTTTCCCAGCATCAGAGTCCTTTCCAAGGAGTCGGCTCTTTGAATCAGGTGGCCAAAGTATTGGAGCTTCAACTTCAGCATCAGTCCTTACAATGACTATTCAGGGTTGATTTCCTTTAGGATTGATTGGCTTGATCTCCTCACCATCCAAGGGACTCTTCAAGAGTCTTCTCCAGCACCACAGTTCAAAAGCATCAATTCTTTGGTGCTCAGCCTTCTCTAGGTCTAACTCTCACATCTGTACATGATTACTAGAAAGACCATAGCTTTGACTAGATGCATCTTTGTCAGCAAAGTGATGTCTCTGCTTTTAAACACACTGTCTAGGTTTGTCATAGCTTTTCTCCCAAGGAGCAAGCACCTCTTAATTTCATGGTTGGAGTCCCCATCTACAGTAATTTTGGAGCCCAGGAAAATAAAATCTGTCACTGGTTCTACTCTTTCTCCTATTTGCCATGAAGTGATGGGACTGGATTCCATGATCTTTGTTTTTTGAATGTTGAGTTTCAAGCCAATATTTTCACTCTCCTCTTTCACCCTCATCAAGAGGCTCTTTAGTTCCTCTTCACTTTCTGTCATTAGAGTGGCATCATCTGCATATATGAGATCATTGATATTTCTCCTGGGAATCTTGATTCATCCAGCCCAGAATTTCATATGATATACTCTGCACAGAAGTTAAATAAGCAGAGTTACAATATACAGCCTTGATGTACTCCTTTCCCAATTTTGATCCAGTCAGTTGTTCCATGTTTGGTTCTAATTTTTGCTTCTTCATCTGCATACAGGTTTCTCAGGATACAGGGAAGGTGGTCTGGTATTCCCATTTCCTTAAGAATTCTCCACAGTTTGTTGTGATTCACACAGTCAAAGGCTTCAGCATAGTCAATGAAGCAGAAGGAGATGTTTTTCTGGAATTTCCTTGCTTTCTCCATGATCCAATGAATGTTAACAATTTCATCTCTTGTTTCTCTGATGTTTCTAAACCCAGCTTGTACATCTGGAAGTTTTCAGTTCATGTAGTACTGAAATCTAACATAAGGGATTCTGAGCATAACCTTGCTGGCATGTGACGTGGACAGAACTGTGCAGTAGTTGGAACATTCTATGGCATTGCCTTTCTTTGGGATTGGAATGAAAACTGACTCTTTCCAGTCCAGTGGCCACTGCTGAGCTTTCTAAATTTGCTGACGTCCGGAGTGCAGTACTTTAATAGCATCGTCCTTTAGGATTTTAAATAGCTCATCTGGAATTCCATCACCTTCACTAGCTTTGTTTATAGCAATGGTTTCTAAGGTGCACTTGACTTCACACTCCAGGATGTCTGGCTCTAGGTGAGTGACCACACCATCAAGGTTATTCGGGTCCTTAAGACCTTTTTTGTATAGTTCTTCTGTGTATTCTTGCCACCTCTTCTTAATCTCCTCTGTTTCTATTAGGTTCTTATTGTTTCTGCCCCTTATTGTGCCCATCCTTGCATGAAATTTCCCTTGATATTTTCAATTTCTTTGAAGCGATCTCTAGTCTTTCCCATTTTATTGTTTTCCTCTATTTCTTTGCATTGTTCATTTAAGAAGGCCTTCTCATCTCTCCTTTCTGTTCTCTGGAACTCTGCATTCAGCTGAGTATACCTTTTCCTTTCTCCCTTGCCTTTCTCTTCTCTTCTTTCTTCAGCTATTTGTAAGGCCTCCTTAGACAAACATTCTGCCTTCTTGCATTTCTTTTTCTTTGGGATGGCTTTGGTCACTGCCTTCTGTACAATGTTACAAATCTCCATCCATAGCTCTTCAGGTACTCTGTCTACCAGATCTAATCCCTTGAGTCTATTTGGCACCTTCACTGTATAATCATAAGGGATTTGATTTAGGTCATACCTGAATGGCCTATTGGTTTTCCCCACTTTCCTCAGTTTAAGCTTGAATTTTGCCATAAGGACCTCATGATCTGGGTCACAGTCAGCTCCAGGTCTTGTTTTTGCTGGCTATATAGATACAGAGCTTCGCCATCTTTGGCTGCAAAAAAACATAATCTGATTTTGTTATTGACCATCTGGTAATGTCCATGTGTATCTATATATACCCACATATTTATGCATTTTTCTTTTCCAATTTGAGATTATACTCTACATACTGTTGTAACACTTAGCCTTCTTGGGTCAATGATCTTAACCTTTCTGCTTCAGTACGTTTTCTTTGTCACTGAAGAGCTTACAAGTATTTTAGCCCTACCCAGGGATCCTGTGAATAAAGCTCTCTGGCTGTTATAGCAGCTCTTATTTTTCTGCAGCCTGTTAGGATCCGCTTTTTATGACATCGACTTATTGAAGACATGGGGTCAGTTTTCCTGTGCAAAATGTCACCTACTAGATTTGTCTATTTGTTCCTTATTGTACCATGAAGCTGATTTCTATACCCCTCTTATCTTGTACAGACTGAAAGTTAGCTCTAAAGTACTGGTGGATTCATATTTTTGGCTAGAAATCACCAGAGGGGATCCTGTATTTAGAACTGTACTGTCCCGTGTGGGAACTGCCAGCCATATGTAGTCATTTATGTTTCAGCTTAAGTTAATTACAACTGAAAATAAAGCTCCTCACTTGCACCAGCCCCATTTCAAGTGCTCTAAAGCCCCATGTGGCTGGCGGCTGTCATTTGGACAAGGCATATATGGAACGCTTCCTTCATCACAGAAAGTTCTACCAGACTTGCTACCTAGAGACTGAGTTTATCTCTTCATTGCTTAAGTCTAGGCTTGGGTCAAGCAGATACTAGTGTAAGTGTGATGCAACAGAGGCTTGGAGAATGTTTGTGCTCCAGCAGTTGCCCGTCTTTGGCTGCTGATCCCCTGAGACTGCCATGTAAAGAAGCCTGGACTAGCCTACTGGAGGATGAGATACCCCATGGACAGTGCCCCCAGCTACTCCTGCTGAGGCTCCAGAAATGTGAATAGAGCCATCCAAGACCATCATGAGAGACCACAGAGAAGCAGACCTCAGTTATTCAGCCATCTCTGTCAACTTCCTGACAGATGAGTAAGGCCATCTGAGACCCAGCAGCCCCACGTGACTGAGCCCTCAACTGAACACAGAGATGAATAAAGCTGGTCTAGACAGAAGAACCCACCAACTGACTCACAGAGAGATGAAGAATAATACATGATTATTCCTTTTACCAACAGAGTTTTTGAATGGGTTATTACTCAGCAATAGATAATTAACACATGATCAGAAAGGAATTGCTATCGTGTTACTTTGGCCCCATGCAATGTATTGTTCTCCATTAAACACTCGCCTAATATATAAATCTTGCCTAAATCCATAATGTCATAGATTTTATAAAATTATATTTTATAACTTTCATCATTCATGTAATATACTAACTTTACATGTAATACACTAACTTTCCTTCTACATGTACTAACTGGTTTTTTTTGTAAAGTATAGTTCCTCTTCATCAAGTGGGCCAGTTGGTTATCTTATCATACAATACCACCTGGAAAGGTAGGATAAATCTTTAGTTTTTTTCCTTTCAGTTCAGTTCAGTTCAGTCGCTTAGGCGTGTCCAACTCTGCGACCCCATGAATTGCAGCACGCCAGGCCTCTCTGTCCACCACCAACTCCCAGAGTTCACTCAGACTCACGTCCATCGAGTTGGTGATGCCATCCAGCCATCTTACCCTCTGTCATCCCCTTCTCCTCCTGCGCCCAATCCCTCCCAGCATCAGAGTCTTTTCCAATGAGTCAACTCTTCTCATGAGGTGGCCAAAGTACTGGAGTTTCAGCTTTAGCATCATTCCTTCTAAAGAACACCCAGGGCTGATCTGCTTTAGGATGGACTGGTTGGATCTCCTTGCAGTCCAAGGGACTCTCAAGAGTCTTCTCCAACACCACAGTTCAAAAGCATCAATTCTTCGGTGCTCAGCCTTCTTCACAGTCCAACTCTCACATCCATACATGACCACTGGAAAAACCATAGCCTTGACTAGACAGACCTTTGTTGGGAAAGTGACGTCTCTGCTTTTCAATATGCTATCTAGGTTGGTCATAACTTTTCTTCCAAGGAATAAGCGTCTTTTAATTTCACGGCTGCAGTCACCATCTGCAGTGATTTTGGAGCCCCCCAAAATAAAGTCTGACACTGTTTCCACTGTTTCCCCATCTATTTCCCATGAAGTGATGGGACCAGATGCCATGATCTTCGTTTTCTGAATGTTGAGCTTTAAGCCAACTTTTTCACTCTCCTCTTTCACTTTATTTACCAATTAAAAAGTAAGAAGTTGTTTAATGGCCATCTCATACTACACTTTTCTGGTTTTGCCTTGAGTGACTTAACGAAGTCATGAATTTATACATTAAATACATTTTATCAATATCTGTAATCATTATTCTTTTTGACGCCCAAATTGTCCCAACTTTGGCCACTGGAAGCCCCTTCTGACCACCTTCTCTGTCTTTTTGATACAAGTCTATTAATGTTAGAAAATTTCCTTTTCTTCTGGTCAGAAGTCACCTCAAATTCACCCTATATCTTCCCTGCCCCAGATCTAGGACCAGCCATTTCTCTTAGGAGTGTTGGGGGTTGTACTGAAGCACATAACTGGATGACTCAATTGTGCCTGAGATGAGGAAATGTGATTTGAGCATGTCAGTTCTTCTTTCTTTCTTGGGCTCCTACTTACACTCTTTGTTCTCAAATCTTCTCACAGCAGTTCTCACTCAAGATTCAACCCTCCTCTGTGTTTGGCCACTTGGTGGGTTTGCAACTTATAAAGTTTCAGAATCTCCCTTCCTTCCGCTGTTGTGTCAGCGTTGATTTCATACCAGTTCTGCTGCCTCTCTGGCTTTGGGGTTTTCTCTGTCTCCTAATATTGCTGAAGATGTTGTAAATGAGTTTTGCTCTTTGCTATTCCTCATGTTCTCACTGCTTTTCAGAAACTGAAGTAGAAAGATTACAAATTGGGCTGCCTTCAATCCCTATGCTCCTGCAGCTGTTCAGTTGCTAAGTTGTATCTGACTTTTTGAGACCCCCATGGACTGTAGCCCGCCAGGTTCCACTGTCCACGGGGTTCTCCAGGCAAGAATGCTGGAGTGGGTTGCCATTTCCTTCTCCATCAATCCCTATACTCAATCCTCAGTCCAAACGAGAGTTGGGCAAGTGACCCAGGCAAGGTTAATCAGAAGGTTCATCCTCCTGATCATGGTTTTATGCCAAGAAAGGGCACTGACCTACCTCTATCTAATCAAAAGCCATCTGGGGCTTATACTGGAATGACTGGATGAGAGGAACAGAACGAATAAAAGCCTGGAACTGCTAGAAGCTCTCTGACTCTCTCGCGGAGAGAATCTGACTGAGACTGATGCCAGCCTGGAGAAGAGTATTGAAAAGTAAAAAGAGACAAACTTGTAAGGGCCTCATTTGGGCTCCTGACTCCAGGCTTACCTGCCAAACCAAACCTATGTTTTTTCACTTACATAATTTTTTAAAAGCCCTTTTAATTATATCAGTGAAGATGAAGTAACCAGTGAACAGCACACAGGAAGTCCCCAATATATGCTATCATTATTATTTTTGAAAACTAATTTGAGTTAGGTTTCTATTTGTAAATACAACATTAACAACAACAAAAATAATACCAAAGATTTTTGAGAATTGTGCTAGGCACTTTACACATTAAATCATTAAATCCTTACTTCAAGCCATGAAGTAAGTATTCTTACTTCCATTTTAAAGACTTAAAACGGAGCTGAGGCTTCAAGAAGTTTAAGTAAGCTGGTCACAGAGCTGGTGAATGGAAGAGTTGGGATTTCAACCTTAGTAGATTGAGTCCAGAATCCAAGCTCCAAATGGCTTACAAATCGTTGGCGATTTAAAAATAATTAAAAGATAGGCACTTAATCGAAAGCAGCCAGAAAATCACCTGTAACATTGTGCTTAGTTGAGAAATATGTCTCTGTGTTTAAAATCTACGCTTCGTTAACAGCTCACGTAGTTAGAGGCTCTGCTGATATTCTCACAATAGTGCACCGAAATGACTTCACACCAGATTTTATAACCGAATGCTCAATTTCACTTTGCAGAATTCTTCATGTTAATTTCTTTGAAAACTGCCAGTTGAAACAATTAGCAGAATAGCTGAACAATCAAACCTATGGGATAAGGCCCACCAGATTTCCAGGACAATGCCTTGTTGGTTGAGGGGGGAATTCTGTTCAGTTTTCTTCTCACTCTCCAAGCAATGAAATTTCCCCTCCTAGCCAAATATGAACAACATGTTTTAAAATATGCAGTCTTTACCATTTAATTAAAATTAAAGTGTCATAAATTGAATTCAATTACTACCCATTTTTCTTTTTAAATATGCCTAATAATAAATAAGCTTAACCAAAGTGATGTTATCGTTATAGATTCATTTTCACCCTATTTCTTCACAGCACCTTTGTCATGATCATCTCATTAACAGGCACTAATGTGTTTTTCTACATCCTCACTAAAGAAAGAAAAAGAAAAAAAAAATGAAAATATTCTATCCCATCAACATCTAATTAGAACTTCTCTGGGGAAAGGCATTTTGAAACAAAATATAACTATGCTACTTGGAATATATAGTGATAATTCTCTTTAGTTTATAGCCAGCCTGCCTCTAGGAAACAAGTCATGGAGACACCAATATGTCAGTAAGATTCTAATTTGTTTCTATACATTTTCAGCCAATATGCAATAATTCCATGGGTTAGCAACAATTTTTACCCATTTTACAAATAAGGAATCACAGGCTTAGAGAAGTTAAGTAAGCTGAAAAGCACACAACTAGGAAGTGAGAGGATATAGACCTAGATGATGCCAAAATTTACACTTGGAATTTCTACTTTTTCTCTTCTAATAAGAATTCACTGAAAATATTGGAATTACAGAAATAGTCCAGAGTCCAGAGAGGATAAGATGCATCTGCTCCAAGAGTAGTTTCTTCCAGAGTCTGCAGTCCTGAAATCATCCTGAGGATGAGTTAAGTGGTTGAGAACTCATGTTAAATGCTTCCCAGGAGAGCCTCCATAAGTTAGGGATCAACTGAAGTCCCCCACTGAGGAATCAAGGTCTCCTTGAGGGGGAGAAAAGTCTTCCCTAGCTGGGTAGTGCCCAGGGTACCTGTGAGTTCCCAAGGATGACCAACAGCGGTAACATTCATTAACCTAATGGGAAGCCACCACCTCATCTTGCCAAACACAGTGAGACCAGCAATTATAGTGCAGTGTGTTGATGACTATGAGGAGGGAAGAACAGGCAGCTTGGGAAGCGCACAACAGGGATGACTGAATCTAATTTGGGGGATGACTTGAGCTGAGACCTAAAAGATGAATAAGGCTTCTCAGGGAAGAGGGAGGCTCTGTGTCATATGGTTGGAATGGGGGGGATCTAGGACCTGATGGCCTGGGTTCAAATGCTAGCTAGGCAAGTTGATTAATCCATATCAGCCTCAGTTTTCACATTTACAAACGGGAATAGGAATAATAATTCCTATTTCATAAGCAATTGTCCTCACAAGGAAAGATTAAATAGGACGTGTGTGTGTGTGTGTGTGTGTGTGTGTGTGTGTGTGTGTGTTGTTCTTTAATCATTAAGTAGTGTCTGATTCTTATGGACTATAGCCCACCAGGCTCCTCTGTCCATGGGATTTCTCAAGCAAGAATACTGGAGTGGGTTGCCATTTCCTTCTCCAACTACGTATGTGTCTCTGGAGCTCTTCCCTTCACGGCCCCAGCTCCTGCTGTTCAGACCCCCCACCATATTTCTAGCTTCCCGAGATAACCCTGGACTCTGGCAACACTGCTTTACCTGTGGGCTCCTAGCTATAAGTAAAGTAGAGATTTCCTACTGGGCAGCCTCACCATCTCATTTGACTTCTCAGCCCTTTCATTAACTGCATAACTGTTTCATGGCATACAGTTTGCTCTCTCTGAAATACCTGGAGTGGTTACTATTGTGCCAACTAGACTCTGACTATACAGTTTCCAAGGAAAACCCAGGATAGGGCATGGATGTCTGGTGCACAATACCTATAGATGTCCAGTTCCGTTCAGTCGCTCAGTCGTGTCTGACTCTTTGCAACCCCATGAATCGCAGCATGCCAGGCCTCCCTGTCCATCACCAACTCCACTACAGACTGAATTCTGGCTGGTTTGTGAAGTTTCTCTACCAGCAACTAGAATTTTGTCCGTTAATGTCAGACTGTACCTACCTTACTGCTACTTGCTAACATAACTCTTCAGATACCACCCTTCAAGAGGCCAGTAATAAAAGCAGCAGCAGCCATAACAAGCACCTCACACAATCCACCAGGCCAGGCACCGTTCTAAGTGCTTTACATATGTACCTCACTTGGTACCCATGGTGATGCTATGAAGTGGCGCTACCATATCACTGTTTTACAGATGAGGAAACCAAGGCACATAGAAGAGAATTCCTGAAATCAAAAGACTGGTAAGAGGTCAGACTGAGATTTGAATTTCTCTGGCTTCAGAGCCTCCCTCTCAAACAGGATACTTCACACTCTCCAGGAAAGGGAGGAATTGGCTAAGGTTTGCAAAAATCCATTTTGTACACCATCTGACTAAAGTGGAAATCTCTCTATTCAGAGGTGACAGGAGCACCTGATCTGAAGTAGCTGATGTCCAGTGCCCACTAGGGGTCCTCCGGGTGAGGGGAGTCGGTGCGAGGTAGAGATGTCCTGATCTTGTGTTTGGGGTTTTCCTCCTAGCAGTTGCCAGCTGTGGAGGATAATGTGACTAACTCCAGTAAACCCTGGATTACACAAGAGGATTAAAGATCTATCTGCAAAAACCATTTGTGGCACAAAACAATCAAACTGATCGCAAGAAATGTGGTGCAGAATTCTATGAAAACGGCATGAACGTCGTGCCAAACCGTACTCAGCATTCCAGCGAGTAGAATCCAAATGAAATGAGGAAATAATCACAGGGCTAAGATGCTGCCTAATTAAAGTTAAATTTAGCCAACTCTGGTTTTTCAGAGTTGTGAAATCCATTTCAATTTAGACAATAATCATGATAAACCAGGATAATGAGCAAAGGGACTGAATTTGAAAGGTGGAGTGTCATCAGTATAATAATTAAGTTAAAAAACACTTCACACACTCACACACACACAAGGGCAGTTTGAGGTTGACATTTTCAGTGATTTTACTGTGACTTTGTGGCTTTCTAACTTGAAAGAAAGAATGGATATCAGGTGATGTGGTGATTCTGTTGCCATTTCCAGGGGCCCTGAGTGAAGCTGGTGTCTCATGGCAACATGGGCGGGGTGATGGTGGAGGACCAGGACGTTAATGACAAGGCAGGGCAGATGCGGGTTCTGTTCTTCCCGACAGCTCCATCGCTGGGCCTGCAGTGACATGCAGACCTGGCTCTAACACAGATTGCAAGGAAAGGGGAAAGAGGCTGCTCAGGAAATGGGGGTCGGAGCCAAGTGAGTGCCCTGGACTCGGGCTGCCTTTCCCCTGTGAGCCTTTGCCTTCGCCTCAGTTAATACATATCACTGAGAAGTAATCAGGAAATGTCTGTGAAGCTTCCACTCCCACAAAGTGGAAACAGGGAGAAGATAAAGGTGTGTGGGGGGGGGCGGGGGGGAATGGTTGATTAAAAAAATATTCTTTACAGTCAAGATTCTGACACACATACATGTACATGCAAACACATATGTAATAAGAAGGCTCTAGCTGCTTTATGCCTTTTTCCTGCCTTTAGGGAAATTATATAAAGACTAATGATGTGGCTACTGACCTGCCATCTAATTTCAGACAGAACTGAGTGAGCAAGAGATTCAATTTCTCTTAGATCCCCCCTCAATATTCAATTTATTATCTTCTAGGTATCAGAGACTTTGTCTTATTTTATCTATGTTGCAGTACAAAAAAGTAGGCAACATTATCCCTAATTTAGAGGTTAAGAAACCAAGACTCTGACAATTTGAGTCAGTTGCCCCCATATCGCGGAAGAGCAGGTGACATGTTTGGGATGCAGTGTCTAAGCTGCCAGACTACAGTGCAACACTGCCTCCTAGCTCCTGCCCGCAGTAAAGTGCCAGAGTGTCTCCATTCCTGCCCAGCCTGAGTATGAGCCATCTATAATAAACATTTTTTAAAATATGGCTTTAAAAATGTGAATGACAGATCTTCCTTCACTTACGATGGGGTTACATCTCCATAAACCCATCATAAGTTGAACATACCTCAAGTCAAAATGCATTTAATACACTTAATTTACCAAATATCACAGCTTAGCCTAGCCAACCTGAAACATGCTCAGAAAGCTTACAATAGCCTACAGTTGGACAAAATCACCTATCACAAAGCCTATTTTATACTAAAGTGCTGAATATCTCATGTAATATTTGAATACTGTACTGAAAGTGAAAAACAGAACAGTTGTCTGGGCACAGAATGGTTGTAGTTGCACTGATTGTTTTTTTTGCTGGTCGCAAGGCTAAGAAGGTGCTTATGGCACCAGAGAGTGCTGTACCACATGCCCCTAGCCCAAGGAGAGAACTAAATTAAAAATCCAAAGTACGGTTGCTACTGAATGCATGCCACCATCAAGCTGAAAAGTCCTAAGTCAAACCATCAAATCAAGGACCATCTATATTAAGTTTCAGTTTTAAAGACAAAATGCAAGCAATGGACAAAAGAGACTTTCTCAATTGGCCCTGCATCTTCTTGTAATTATTTCAAAAATGGCATAAATTAGAATGCTCTTTTGGAGGCAATAAAACCACACACGAAGTGAATCCAATGCTTTTAAATACACCCCAAAATTAGATTCACTGAGAAAATAAACTGGAATATATATGTTTATAATCAACTTTAACATTAAGATAAGAATTTAACAGTCTTTGCCTTTGTTTGACCTCTAAAGAGAATCTGCTCTGCTAATTCTAACACCCTCCTCCCCAACTCTGCCCAGGTGCTATGGCATTGCTTCTCAAAGTGTGGGTCAGGGAGAAAGACTGCGACAAATGCATCAAATAATATCTCTCTCTCATCATATCTTATGACTCAATCTGACAGTCAATTCAAGTAATTTAAAATGATATCTATCATAAAATAATACCACCCAGGAAAGATATTACTAAATACAAGATGGATGAGATGATTTTATCATTTCAATGCTGTCCTCAATGGTATTTTCTAAAGCTGGTTGCAACAATATCTGTCTTATCACTCATAATATGACTCTGACACTCTCCCCTCTGATAGACGGGCTCAAGTTTCCACCCCTTGAGTTTGGGCAGGCTTGTGATCATCATGAAGGTGACTTCCAGGGCTTGGTCATAAAGGGCAACACAGCTTCTACCTGGTTGCTGTGGAGCACTCGTCTTGGAAGCCAGGCACTATGCTGTGAGGAAGCCCAAGCAGTCACATGATGAGGCCAAGTATAGATGCACTGGTCCTCAGTCATCCCAAAGCCTCTGAAAACGTCAGCACTGACTGCCAGACAAGCAGGTGAGTGAACCTTCAGACGATGCAACACCCTAGTCACAGAGTAACCTCTAGGCTTTGAGTCTTCCTAGGTAGGCTCCAGATATCATGGCCTAGAGATGAGCTGATGCCTCTGTGCTCCCTTTCAAATTCCTGGCCCACACAATTATAAGCATAATAAAATGGTTGCTGTTTTATGCCATAATTTTGTGAAAATTTGCTATGCAATAATAATAAGAAGAAATGTCCTTCTTCCTTCCCTTCTTTCCTTCTCATCTTTTAAGTCATAAATACTATCTTCTTTATAACTCTACCACTGCCCTCTAATAACAGTTTATATCCACTGCTATTAAAGCAAGCATCATTTTATTCCACCAGTAATTACACTTCTGTCTGCCCAACACAAGCTTTTGGGCTTTGTAAGGACAGGGACTTTATTGATTTCCATTCCCCTAAAGCATGTGTTGTATGCATGAATAAATGAATGAATGATAGAAATTGCCTAGAAACCATCATACTTTTGACCTCAATCTCATCTTTCCAAACATGGAGAAGCTTGATAAGTTTTAAAGCTATTGTATTTGTGAACAGACATCACTTATCAATCGATACACATGCAATCAATACACTTCCTTATTCTGTGTAAAGAGGCTAAGCTGAAAGTCTATGAACAAAACACAAGAATATTCACAAGTCTGGGGGCAAATGCTGGCTATGCCCCTCCCATGTCCCTCTGAACTCTTGGTCGGGGGGTCCCACAACCACATGCTTACCGTGTCCAGTTATAGGTTCTACAACTTCCTCTAAAGGCTTGCTCTCAGCTCCTGAGAAGCACAGCTGAAAAGTGCCAGGGAATTAAAATTCTAGAAACAGTACTCAGCAATCATGGATGTGAGCTGGAAGATGAATGAACCTCACTCATCACAATTTCTCAGTTGCTGACTGAGTTAAATCTGGGGCTCATTCTACACTGTCCTCCAGAACCCCACATCAGGATTGGGCCCCAGCAGCACTATGTGGGAAACTTCTCAATAACTCATCTTTCTTTTCCCACTTTTATTCTCACAATCTCTTGCTAATACTCTTGAGATCGCCTTTGAAATAAACCACTAATAAACCATTAGTACTCTAATTCTCAAAGCTATGGTTTTTCCAGTAGTCATATATGGATGTGAAAGTTGGACCATAAAGAAGGCTGAATGCTGAAGAATTGATGCTTTTGAATTGTGGTGCTGGAGAAGCAACGAGATCAAACTATTCAATCCTAAAGGAAATCAACCCTGAATATTCATTAGAAGGACTGACGCTGAAGCTAAAGCTCCAATACTTTGGCCACCTGATGCAAAGAGCCAACTCATTAAGAAAGACTCTAATACTGGGAAAGATTGAAAGCAGCAGGAGAAGGGGATGAGATGGTTGAATGGCATCACTGACTCACTGAACATGAGTTTGAGCAAGCTCTGGGAGATCGTGAAGGACAGGGAAGCCTTGCATGCTGCAGTCCATGGGGTCACAAAAAGTCAGACACTACTGAGCAACTGAACAACAACAACTCAGATTCTCTACCCAGGGTCTACTTCTGGGGAAAACACAGAATGAGCAGTACCCTAAAAACACAGAACGGGTATTACTGACAGAACAATAACAAGAAGAGAGTACAGGCAGATAAAATTCGCCCAGCAAGTTACAATTCCTTCCCATGGGTTTTGACAAATGACTCCAATACAAATCTCCATGTGCTACTGATTAAAGATAATCAACTCAAGATTCAGGCCATAATAAAGGAAAGCAGACAAAGGGCTCATTGACGCATTGGTGAGGACACTTTTGGTTGCAAGGGACAGAAAACTAACACAGGGTAGCTTGAGCAAAGTAGAGATTGCCTAGCTTGTGTAGCTGAAGTGCTGCAAGAAGAGGAAGGTCTGCAGGCATATTATTAGTATTACCAAAAATCTGTTACCTCCACTGATCAACTGCGCTATTTTCTTGACTTTTTACTATTCAGTAAGCTCTTTGAAAGCAATGGGAAGATGCAGCTTCAGATTCACATCTCCCTCACTTAGTAACCCCAACAGGACAAGAGATACTGTTTCCCAAGAGTCCCATGTCAAACCTTGCTCTTGGTTTTCATTCCTGAAGTGAAAACTGCACTCCGGGCATACAGAATATGCACGCTGCACAGCCTGGCGGAGGGTCAGCAGTGGCTCCCTGAAGGAATTCGGGGGTTAGAAAGGCAAGGGCTATCACCCAAAGAAGCCCAACAGATGCCCACTACATTACCACAGAAACTTGCCTTTAAAACTGAGGAAGCACAGACAAGCAAAAACAAAGCTTTCAGTTATTCAAGATGTAAAAATCCCATCTTTTGGGAAAGCCAGTTTCTCTTGGTTTGTAATGAAAAAGCTAGGGCTGTTGAGTGTATTGCATATAAGTAAATAAACAAGGGTCCTTTCTTCCCTCTGGGACCCAGTGGCCTGAACTCAGTGCAGCATGAAACTGGGAAGTGGCACCGGTGTGGACAGGGGAGACCCAGGAGGAGCACTCTCTCTCTCTCTGGTTTGAGGAGAAGAGAAGAGGTTTCCTAGCACTGAGAGGATGAGAAAACACCCTGCTTGTCTTTGTTGTTGTTCTTTCTTGTCTTTTTTTCCATCCTGCTGGACCTCAGCCCACAAGTAGTCTTGAGGTGCAAACGGTGGTGTTGTCAGAGGAGAGGCAGCAGTGCAGACCCATGGGAGCTTAGCACTTGATGGAAGGGAACTTTGCCTCCAAAAGAAGAGTTATGGTCTCTCCAGAAGGTAAGGCAAACCATCATTGCTTTTTAACCCTCTAAGTCCTAAAACATGGCTCTAGATGTAAGCACACCTGTGGGCTGTGTGTGGCAGAGTGAGATTGATAAACTCCAGTTTTCTGCCCAGGTGAGCAAAAAGTGGAGTTCAGGGAGCTGAAAAGTGTCAGGGACATTCAAGAGAGAGGAGGAAGCTCCTGGGCTCACTCATTCACATCTGGAGTTGTCTCTAGACAACACATATAGCCCTTAGAACTGAGCTACAAAATAGACTATGCCCAAGTTCCTGGCTGGACCCTGGGTGGTGAAGATATGGCACAAATCTAAATAGTACCACACTAGATTTAAAAGCTGAACTGACCTTGAAACCACAACCCATAGAAAGCTGATTAGAAACTGAGGACTGAGCCCCACTGGGCTAGTTAACTGCTAAAACAAAAATATCAACACTCTCCATAGGATTTCAGAAAGACTCAGAATCTTATAATGTAATATTTTAAATGTCCAGGATACAAACCAAAATTTCTCAGCATGTAAAGAAATGGGAATCTCAGCTCACAAGGAAAAGGAAGCCAATGCTGAGATAACACAGATATCAGAATTATCTAACAAAGCTTAAAGCAGCTGTTAAAGAATGCTCTAACAAGGAGTCTGGAAGACCCTGGACATAAATGGAAAAACAAAAAGTTTCAGCAAAGAAGGTAAAATGAACCAAATAAACATTATATTTTCTTTTTCAAATAAACATTTTAAAGCTGAAAAATACAATCACTGAAATGAAAAACTCACTAGATGGACTCATCAGCAGAATAGAGATGGTAGAGAAGAGTCAGTGAACTTGAAGATAGAATAATAGGAAGAAAACAACCTGAGCAATGCAGAAAAGAAAGATTAAAAAGTAAACAGATCCTGAAGGACCTGGGAGAACATACCAGAAGGTTTAACATTCCTATCTGGGAGACTTCCCTGTTCGTCCAGTTGTTAAGACTCTGCATTCCCAAAGCAGAGGGCTCAGATTTGACTCCTGGTCAGGAAATGGAGAAGGCAATGGCAACTCACTCCAGTACTCTTGCCTGGAAAATCCCATGGACAGAGGAGCCTGGTAGGCTGTAGTCCATGGGGTCGCTAAGAGTCAGACACGACTGAGTTACTTCACTTTCACTTTTTACTTTCTTGCATTGGAGAAGGAAATGGCAACCCACTCCAATGTTCTTGCCTGGAGAATCCCAGGGATGGGAGAGCCTGGTAGGCTGCCGTCTATGGGATCACACAGAGTTGGACATGACTGAAGCGACTTAGCAGCAGCAGCAGCAGGAAACTAGATCCTGCATCTGCAACTAACAGCCCACATGCTGCGGAGCCCACATGCTGCAAGTAAAGATCCCATGTGCCAAAACTAAGACCCAGTGTCAGTTCAGTTCAGTTCAGTCACTCAGTCGTGTCCAACTCTTTGCGACCCCATGAATCGCAGCACGCCAGGCCTCCCTGTTCATCACCATCTCCCGGAGATCACTCAGACTCACATCCATCGAGTCTGTGATGCCATCCAGCCATCTCATCCTCGGTCGTCCCCTTCTCCTCCTGCCCCCAATCCCTCCCAACATCAGAGTCTTTTCCAATGAGTCAACTCTTCGCGTGAGGTGGCCAAAGTACTGGACTTTCAGCTTTAGCATCATTCCTTCCAAAGAAATCCCAGGGTTGATCTCCTTCAGAATGGACTGGTTGGATCTCCTTGCAGTCCAAGGGACTCTCAAGAGTCCTCTCCAACACCACAGTTCAAAGCCAGACTTTATTTTTTTAGGCTCCAAAATCACTGCTGATGGTGACTGCAGCCATGAAATTAGAAGACGCTTACTCCTTGGAAGAAAAGTTATGTCCAACCTAGATAGCATTTTCAAAAGCAGAGACATTACTTTGCCAACTAAGGTCCGTTTAGTCAAGGCTATGGTTTTTCCTGTGGTCATGTATGGATGTGAGAGTTGGACTGTGAAGAAGGCTGATCGCCAAAGACCCAGTGTAGCAAAGTTAAAAAACAAAAACACATTCCTAATCTTGGAGTTTGAAAGAGGTAGAGAAAAGGACAGAAAATGCATTAGAAGAAATAACAATATAAGAACCTCCCAAATTTGGCAAAAGTTGTCAAAGTGCACAGTTAGGGACCTTAGCAAGTCCCAATAATAAAAGCCTAAAGAAATCTATTTCTTTGAGCCTCTCTTTTTTTTTTGGGGGGGGGGTGGGTAAGAATACTGGAGTGGGTTGCCACTCCCTTCTCCAGAAGATCTTCCTGACCCAGGGATTGAACCTGGGTCTCCCACACTGTAGGCAGACGCTTTACTGTCTGAGCCACCAGGGGAGAAATATCAATAACCTCAGATATGCAGATGACACCACCATTATGGCAGAAAGCGAAGAGGAACTAAAAAGCCTCTTGATGAAAGTGAAAGATCTTTATTTTTTTAGGCTCCAAAATCACTGCAGATGGTGACTGCAGCCATGAAATTAAAAGACGCTTACTCCTTGGAAGGAAAGTTATGAGCAACCTAGATAGCATATTCAAAAGCAGAGACATTATTTTGCCAACAATTCTTCTAGTCAAGGCTATGGTTTTTCCAGTGGTCTTGTATGGATGTGAGAGTTGGACTGTGAAGAAACTGGAGCTCTGAAGAATTGATGCTTTTGAACTGTGGTGTTGGAGAAGACTCTTGAGAGTCCCCTGGACTGCAAGGAGGTCCAACCAGTCCATCCTAAAGGAGATCAGTCCTGGGTGCTCATTGGAAAGACTTATGTTGAAGCTGAAACTCCAATATTTTGGCCACCTCATGCGAAGAGTTGACTCATTGGAAAAGACCCTGATGCTGCAAGGGGTTGGGGGCAGGGGGAGAAGGGATGACGGAGGATGAGATGGCTGGATGGCATCACTGACTCGATGGACGTGAGTTTGAGTAGACTCTGGGAGTTGGTGATGGACAGGGAGGCCTGGTGTGTTGAGATTCATGGGGTCACAAAGAGTCGGACACAACTGAGCGACTGAACTGAACTGAAAGAAATCTACACACATAATAATAAAACTGCTGAAAATTAAAGTAAAAGGAAAAAAAACTCTTGAAAGCACCTAGGAAAAACCAACACGTACTTACTGGAGGACAACAACTGAGGTGACTAGAGATTTTTCACGAAAACCACGGAGTCTGGTATGGAGTACAACTACATACTTAGAGTGCAGGAAGAGAACCATGCCAAGTCAGAATTCTAGTCTGGGGAAAATATCCTTCAGGAATGAGTTCAAGTAAGAATATTTTTAGGTGAATGAAAATCAAGAGAATTACCAGCAGACTTGCTCTAAAAGAATTTCCAAAGATGTTCTCCAGGCAGAGCAAAATGATACCAGAAGGAAACTTATAATGTCAAGTATGATGACACAAAAATGGCCAATTTCTAAGTAAATATAATACGTTACTCTTCTGTGTGTGCGTGCATTCTCAATCATGTCCAGCTCTTGGCAACCCCATGTACTGTAAGCTGCCAGGCTCCTCTGTCCATGTGATTCTCCTGCCAGTCATCTCTGTTCATGGGATTCTCCAGGCAAGAATACTAAAGTCGGTAGAATTTCCTCCTGCAGGGAATCTTCCCAACCCAGGGACCGAACTCACATCTCCTACATTTGGGGCATTGGCAGGCAGATTCTTTACCACTAGCCACCTGGGAAGCCACTCTTCTCCTACTGAGTTTCTTAAAATACGATAGATGGTTGAAAGCAAAAATTGTAACATTATCTGGAGTTTTCATTATCTGTTGAATGTACAAAAAACTTGGTACATTTACTGGTAAGGTTTCAATATTCACTCTGAAATGCTAAAATATTTAAAAGTGAAAAGTGAAAAATTATGTAAATTGTAATCCCTATAGCAATTGCTAAAAATACGACACAAGGAGATCTAGTCACACAAACAGAATACATACATACAAAATATGCTCTTGGGCCACAGTGGAATCAAACTGGAAACCAATAATAGAGAGATGGCTGAAAAATCACAGAACAGAACAGGTAAAGAAAAATGGGAATACTAAAAAACATGTTCAAATAATCCCCACAAAAGGCAGGAAAGGGGAAACCAGAATAAAAACAGAGGAAACAGAAAGCAGATAAAATGGTTGACTAAATTCAAACATATGAAAAATTGCATTAAAGTGTACATGAGTCAAACACATTAATTTTCAAAGAGATTATCAAAATGGATTTAACAACATGACCAACTATATGCTACTTCTATGAAACTCATCTTAAACGTAGTGATCCAATTAGGTTAAAGTAAAAAAGGTGAAAAAGATATACCATGTAAAAACTAAGGAAAATTAAACTTGAATGGCTTCATTAATGTCAGATAGACACCGAAGCAAAGGAAATTATCAAGGATAAAAAGAATTGCACAATGATAAAAAGATTAACACAGCAAGAAGAAATAACAATGATAAATATGTATAGACCTAACAATAGTTTTAAAACATACAAAGCAGAAACTGAGAGAACTGAAAGTAAAAACAGAGAGCAGTCCTAAGATGGTGGAGGAATAAGATGGGGAGATGACTTTCTCCACAAATTCATCAAAAGAGCAATTGAACGCTGAGCAAATTCCACAAAACAACTTCTGAACGCTGGCAGAGGACACCAGGCACCCAGAAAGGCAGCCCACTCTCTTTGAAAGCAGGTAGGACAAAATATAAAGGACAAAAAGAGAGAAGAAAGTGTTAGGGATGGAGACCTGTCCCGGGAGGGAGTCAGGAAGGAGGAGAAGTTTCCAAACACAAGGAAAACCTCTCACAGTCCGGTCTGTGGGGAATCTCAGAGGGCAACATAACCAAGAGGGATAAAAAAACACAAAACTCCACAGATTACATGCCTAACCGCAACTCCCAGCAGAGAAGCAGCCCAGACGCTCGCATCCGCCAGCAGCGAGCGCCGGCTGAACGGGAAGGTGCAGGCTGCATGCTTAGGGCAAGGACTGGGCCGAACACCCTGAGGACAATCTGAGGGGGCTAACGTGAGACAGCAACCCAAACTGTGGAATAGCCAGAGAGAAGAAAAAAAGAGACAGAGGGGACTTTCCTGCGAAAAGCTCTAACCTAAGGCACTGCCGGGCCTGCTCGCAGAACCAAGGACTGAGCAAATACCAGAGGACAGCTAGCTGACTGTGGACCGGCCCCTCCCCACCAGAGGCAGGGAGGCAGGGAGGCAGGCAGGCGGCAGGCAGAGGCGGCAGGCAGAGCTGGCAAGGGGCAAGCTCGGCCCCAGAGATGGCATCCTCTACCAAACTGCAAGCAGGCTCCCAGTTGCTAACCAAGTCTTCCTGGGATCCTGGACGGTTGACATCGCCAGGAGGGTCTCAGCCAGAGATCAGCTTCCCAGAGGAGACACATGGCACACCTGAGACAGCACTCCCACTGCGCACCCAGGAAACCCAGCGGCCTGGACTGGGGAGGTGATAAGACGCACCGCACACCTGGGAGAGCGCGCTCACCAAGCATCTGGTCGCCTGAGCTGCTCGGACCTGGGAAGGGCACAAAACCCAACTGCGTCTGTGCCTTTGTGGAGTACCCAAGACCTGAACCTGAGCTGTTGAGACCTGGGAAGTGCATGCAACCCAGGGCCCGCTTTAGATAGTTCCCATGCAGAGTAACCTGGAGCCTGAGCAGTGTAGACTGGGAAAGCACATATGCTGTGAGCGGGGGCAAGCCCAGTGTGGCCCAGACACTGTGAGCACTCCCACACACGCCAGTGGTATTTGTTTGCAGCGTTCCTCCCCCCACCGCGCACCCCCCCCTCCC
>SJYT01033798.1:186224-319755 GCA_006410635.1 Cephalophus harveyi
AAAAAAAAAAAAAAAAACACCCTCCTAGGTTGCTTATCCATAGTACCACTATCTCCAGAACATGTGTTTGGGGATGATGCAAACTAAGGTGCTATCTATATCTTCAACACTTTACAAGGACCGAATGTGAACAGGAGCTGGGTGTCCTGATCCCAGTGGCGTCAGTTTCAAGAGGGATTCGCAGATGTGGGACCTGGCAGCTCCACACACCAGAACAGCAGCAGTTTTTTCCAGCCCATGTCCCCAAGCCCAAGCCAAGAATTTTGAACCACAAGACACAAGTTCACCTTTCATGGTGGTGGGCCCATTTCTCCTACCCAAGGCGGTGACTTGGAAATTTCAAATGACCAGAGTTGCCTCGGCCTCATGCTTTGTTTAAGATGGGTCCCTTTTTGTGTGGGAAGAAAAGATCCTCTGTTTTCATCCTTTCGGCAGGGCCAGTGGGTTTGGCTCAGCCAGGGAGCCAGATGCAGACAGGAAGGGAGGACTCATAGGCCTGTCCTCTCTTGGCCTTGTCAACCTAGAGAACAGGTCCAGGCCAGCCAGAGTGTTATTAAAAGTGATGCTCAGAAGTACAAAAAAGGAACAGACACTTTGGAAGGCAAAATTTGGTCAGTTTTTACAAAGCTTACTGTGCGATGTAACAATTGGATTCCTCGGTATTTACCCAGCAAGTTGAAAACTTAGGTCCATAAAAAACATGCACATGAATGTTTAAGATGTGTATAAGAGACAGACCATATCCTGAATAATAAAACAAAGCCTAACAAATTGGGATGAATTGAAATTATATAAAGTATGTTTCCTGACTACAGTGGAATTAGATTAAAGATCAGCAAGAGAAAGATAACAGGAAAATCTCCAAACACTTGGAAATTAAACAATAAATAATCAATAATCAAATGTTCAAAGAGGAAATTTCAAGGGAAATTAGAAAATACTGTGAAGTGAGTGAAAATAAAAGCAACACATCAAAATTTGTGGGCTACAGCAAAAGTTGCGCTTAAAAGGGAAACTTTTAGCACTAATTATTTGTGTTAAAAAAGGAGAGTCTCAAGCTAATAATCTAAACTTTCACTTTAACAATCTAAAAAAAGAAGCACAATAGAAAAATAAATCCTTTTTTCTAGCAGAAGAAAGGAAATAATAAAAAGGAGAACAGAAATCAATTATATGGAAAATAAAAAGATAATTGAGAAAATCAATGAAACAAAAAATCTAGTTATTTGAAAAGATCAATAAAATTTATAAACATCTAAAAAGACTAACAAAAGAGGGAAGTTACAAACTATAATGTTAGGAAGGAAACAGGGGATGTCATTATGGAGCACAATTACTCAACAGGAAGTAGAAAATATGAATGGTGCTGTAACTGGTATAGAAAGTGAACTCATATCTCAAAAAGCCCATCTCAAAATCTACAGTTCCAGATGGTTTTGAAAGGTTGTTGTTGAATTACGACGCGGGATTCTTGGCCCCCGGATGAGAAGAATTCAATCCGGGGCCAGAGACGAGGCTTGATCGCTCAGAGCTTTTGTGTAACAAAGTTTTATTAAAGTATAAAGGAGATAGAGAAAGCTTCTGACATAGGCATCAGAAGGGGGCAGAAAGAGTACCCCCCTGCTAGTCTTTAGCTGAATGTTATATAGTCATCAGCAGTCTGTTAATGAAAGAAAGGAATGTCTCAAAACTTCGAATGGCACCAGGCCCCTCACCCATAGGATGTATTTTGGGATAATCTTGGCTCCAAATGGTTTATCTTGGGCCCTAAAAGGATTAACTTGAACCTTGAAGAAGGGCAGAGCACCATACAAATAGTGTTATTTACATAGCTTAAGATAAACATTTCCATAAGAAAAGGCAATGGTTAACTTCAGGTGAAACCAGGTGTCATTATGGCAACACAGAATTTTAAGAGAAACCTCCTTTTAAATTTGTATGGAGAAGGAAAAAATATCGCTAGTTTGTTTCCTCCTGCTGCTTAAGAGAGATAAAATGTCTGACACTCGCAGGCTATTTCCTCCGTTTGGAGACCCCTGGCCTTCCTGCCTGTTACCCTCTCAGTTTCACTGAAAAATTCTACCAATGCTTCATGATTAATGGCGATTATATACAACTTTTCTAGAAAATAGGAGAGGAGGGAATACCTCCCAATTCATTTATCTTAAATGCTGAAGCCAGTATAAGAAAATGACAATATTCTTTGTGAACATAGATGCAAAAATTTTTAACAGAATTTTAGCAACTTGAATCTAGCAACCTTTAAAAAAATAAGAAGTCACAACCAGTGGGCTTTATCTTGGGTAATGTCAACATTTAGTTCATTACTTAGTTCAATAATTAGAAGAGATTACCTTAACATTTGAAAATCAATTGATGTAATATTGTCAAAAGAAGAAAAAATACATGATCATATCAATTAATACAGAAAAGCATCTCACAAAATTCAATATATATTCATGCAAACTGTGTGAAAAGAAGGGATTTTTTGTTAACCTGATAAGAGGCATGGTTGAAAAACATTTATAGAACATCATACCTAATGAAGAAAGATGGAATGCTTTGCCACTATGAATGGGAACAGGGCAGACCTCCTTCATCTTCATTCTTATTTGATATTATATTGGAATTTCTAGCCAGTATAATAAGGGGAAAAGGAGGCATCCAGTTTGAAAAAGAAAAAATAAAATTTCCCCTCTTTACAAATGAAATGATTGTCTACGTGGAAAATCACAGGGAACACACACATGTGCATGCACGCACACACACATACGTGCGTACACACACCCCTCTTAGAGCTAATAAGTGAATTTAACAATGCTGTAGGACACAAGTTAAAAAAATCAATTATATTTATATATAATAGCAATAGGGATTTGGAAACAGAATATTTTAAGTGCTATTTAAAATAGCTTAATAAATGACATTACTTAGATATAAATATAATAAAACATGTACAGGATCTGAAAACTACAAAATGTTGAATTAAATCAAAGGAGACCAAAATAAATGGAAAGACATACCATTTATTCCAGTTCATAAGACTGGAATATAACACTGTAAAAATGTCAGCTCTCCCCAAATTCATTCATAGATTTATCAATCCCAATCAATTTTCAAACAGGATTTTTTTGGAGATAAATATAAGGTGATTCTAAATGTTCATGGAAAGGCAAAGAAATGAGAATAGGCAAAACTATTTTGAAAAAGAATAGAAATGAAAGAATTACATTTTTCCATTTTAAGGCTTCTATGCTATAATAATTGAGGTCAAGGTGGCACGGTATTGGCCAGAAGAGATGTAGATCAGTGGAACAGAATAGACTTTAGAAACAGATCTACACAGACATGGCCAACTGGTGCTGTTTTAAGTGAAGTGTAATTCACATACAACAAAATGCACAGACCGGAAGTGTGCAAAATGAGTGGTGTGGCAAATCTATATCCGCATGAAGCTCATATACTATTTCCATTACTTCAGAAAGTTCCCCAGTTCTTCCTTCCAATAAACACTAAGTCCCATACAAAACTCTTTTACTAACTGAATTTTTGATAAAAATACAGAGGTAAATCAATAAATAAAAAGAGAATTTTCTCAATAAGTGTTGTTAAAACATTCACACTTTCATATGAAAGAAAATGAACTCTGACCTAAATCTTATACCTTATACTACAATTAACTCTAATTAAATCATAGATTTAATTGTAAAATATAAAATTATAAAACTTTTAGAAGAAAACGTAAGGAAAAATCTTCATGATCCATAACAGAAGAAAACTGATAAGCTGGACTTCAACAGAACCAATAACTTACTTTTAGAAAACCACTGCTAATGAAAAGACAAGCTATGTCTGGGAGAAAATATTTATAGACTATCTATCCAACAGAAGTCTTACATCCAAAATACAATAAGAATGCTCACTGTTATAAACTGTAATGGAAAAGAATTAAATATACATGAATATTTGAATCATTTTGCTGAAACTAACACACCTGAAGCTAACATAATATTGTAACTATATAACTACACTTCAATTAAAAAAAATCCTCAAAATGCAACAGTAAGAGAATGAACAATACAATTTTTTTTAAATACGGCAAAACTTAAATGAGCAAAAACTTGAACACTTCATCAAAGAAAATATGTGGATGGCAAATAAGCACATACCAAGATGTTCAGTGTCATTAGCCATCAGGGAAACGCATATTTGTACACCCGTGGTGGATTCGTGTTGATGTATGGCAAAACCAATGCAATATTGTAAAGTAAAAAAAAAAAAAAAAAAAAAACCATGGGGAGATACTACAACATTACCATTGGAATAACTGAAATTTTAAAATGCTGACTATCCCAAGTATTGGTGAGGATGCAAAACAACTGGAACTCTCACACTGCTGGCAGCAGGGGGACACAGTATGGTCTAGTCTCTCTGCAAACAGAGTGGTCATTTCTGATAACCTTAAGATATACTTACCAGTTGACTCAGCAGCCCAACTCAGGTATTACCCTAGATAAATTATCTAGGGTAATGTATCTAAGATAAAGAAAATTTATCTTGACCCCAAAACGTATACATAAATGTTTATAGCAGTTCTACTCATCACTGCCCAAAACCAGAAATGGCCAAATATTCTTCAATGGGTGAACAAACAAACTGGGTTCCATCCATACCATGGACTTATGCTCAGCAATAAAAAGAAATGGAATGTGTATACAGGTGACAACTTGTATGAATCTCAAAGATACTATGCTGAGTGAAAGAAGCCAGTCACAAAATGTGAAACACTGTATGAATTCATTTATCAAATTCTCCAGGAAAGACAAAACTTCGGGGATAGATAATAGATCTGTGGGCTTCCCTGGTGGCTCAGTGGTAAAGAATCCATCTGCCAATGTAGGAGACACAGGTTTGATCCCTGGGTCACAAAGATCCCCTGGAGAAGGAAATGGCAACCCACTCCGGTATTCTTACCTGGGAAATCCCATGGACAGAGGAACCTGGTGGGCTACATGGGGTCACAAAGAGCAGGACATGACTTAACAGCTAAACAACAAGAACAATAGATCTGTGGTTGCCAGAGATTGGGGTTAGTGGGGGAGAGTTGCAGGTGGGAGGGTACATTCTGACACGTGGTTGTGGTAACATGAATCCATACAATTGTTAAAATTCATCAAAAGGTACATATATGCAAAAGGTCAGTTTTACTGTGTATTCGTTCAAAAAGTAAAAGTTTAAGAAATTCTAAAAAAAGAGTCAAAATGTTTTCAGTCAGCCAACCAAACACAAGAAGAAACAAGTTATTTAGATACAATATTTTGTAGGTGAAGATGAAAAGGAGAGGGGGAGAATTCCTAAAAGGAAAAGTAAGTTTTGCCTTGAGCAGTGATTCTCAAACTTAAGTCTCTATAAGAATCATTTGGAGAACTGAACAACATTATTTATTCTGGCCCTCACCCTGTCCCCACTCTCTGAGAAATACTTAGTGGAACCTAAGTTGGTCCCTTAGTGGGACCAACTCATACCTAGAAGAAGTATGAGTTGTGAACTTACCTCCGCCTGCTTTAAACGTCAGATGAAGAGCAGACTGGACTTGTTCCAGGAAATCAAAGCAGATGTTTCTGGATTCAGTTAAGTAATTAGGACAAAATTTTCCTTCCGAGAGTTTACATTTGCAATGCTTAGGCTTGTAAATTGAGACACATAAATAAACCCTCCTTCTACCAGCATAACTAAAGCTTTTTTCTCTTCCTAGATTGAAGCTGTTCACAGGAGATTCTTTGAGTTTTTCTACAGTCACCAGAGAGTATGAGCCTTAAAAAACAAACCTGCCATGAAATGACTTGCTCCAAATTTTTGGTGAAGATTTTTGTTTGCTTGTCTTTGGCAGAAAGAGGAGATGTAAATGCATTAAAGCAACCAATCTGGGCATTTTGGATTCTGGCAAATAATGTCAAAGACACAATTTAAAAGGTCCTTCTATCTTTCCTTCAACTGCAGTTTGATGTTAGCTTAACTTTAAAAAGTTTGTTTTGAAAGTAATTTTAAACAGTCCTATCTAATTTTTCATAAGATTTTTAAAAAGAGAGGGAAAAAAAAAAGTGAAAAAAAAAAAAAAAAAAACCCTCCTAGGTTGCTTATCCATAGTACCACTATCTCCAGAACATGTGTTTGGGGATGATGCAAACTAAGGTGCTATCTATATCTTCAACACTTTACAAGGACCGAATGTGAACAGGAGCTGGGTGTCCTGATCCCAGTGGCGTCAGTTTCAAGAGGGATTCGCAGATGTGGGACCTGGCAGCTCCACACACCAGAACAGCAGCAGTTTTTTCCAGCCCATGTCCCCAAGCCCAAGCCAAGAATTTTGAACCACAAGACACAAGTTCACCTTTCATGGTGGTGGGCCCATTTCTCCTACCCAAGGCGGTGACTTGGAAATTTCAAATGACCAGAGTTGCCTCGGCCTCATGCTTTGTTTAAGATGGGTCCCTTTTTGTGTGGGAAGAAAAGATCCTCTGTTTTCATCCTTTCGGCAGGGCCAGTGGGTTTGGCTCAGCCAGGGAGCCAGATGCAGACAGGAAGGGAGGACTCATAGGCCTGTCCTCTCTTGGCCTTGTCAACCTAGAGAACAGGTCCAGGCCAGCCAGAGTGTTATTAAAAGTGATGCTCAGAAGTACAAAAAAGGAACAGACACTTTGGAAGGCAAAATTTGGTCAGTTTTTACAAAGCTTACTGTGCGATGTAACAATTGGATTCCTCGGTATTTACCCAGCAAGTTGAAAACTTAGGTCCATAAAAAACATGCACATGAATGTTTATAGGAGCTTTATCGACAATTGTCCAAGTGCCCTTCAATAGTGAATGGATAAATAAACTAAGGTACATCCATTCAATACAACATTATTCAGTGATAAAAGGGAATGAGCTATCAAGAGTTGAGAAGACAGAGGAACCCTAAATGCTTACTGCTAAGCAAAGAAGCCAATCTGAAAAGGCTACATAGTCTATGATTCCAACTATATGACAGTCTGGTAAAAGCAAAACTAGTGAAGTGAGAGTGAAAGTCGCTCAGTCATGTCCGACTCTTTGTGACCCTATGGACTGTACAGTCCATGGAATTCTCCAGGCCAGAATACTGGAGTGGGTAGCCTTTCCCTTCTCCAGGGGATCTTTCCAACCCAGGGATTGAACCTCAGGTCTCCCCCATTGCAGGCAGATTCTTTACCAGCTAAGCCACAAGAGAAGCCTAAAGGTGAAACTATGAAGATAGTAAAAAGATGAGTGACTGCCAGGGGTTCAGGGAGTCAGGGGGAAGTGAGGGACGGAAGAGCCGGTGGAATACCAAGGATTTTTAGGGCAGTGAAACTATTCTGTATGCTTCTCTAATGCTGGATACAAGTCATTCCACATTTCTCGAAACCCTTAGAACATACCACACCAAGAGAAAACTGTAATGGACTCTATGGACTTTTTTGATAGGTTTTGATAGATTTATCAATAAATTACTGATTCGTTAATCATAATTCATCAATATCAGCCCATCTATTGTAACAAATGTGCCACACTAACATACAATATTAAAAACAGAGAGGGAGGAGGGAGTATGGGTGCAAAAGGGAACTCTCTGTGACTTCCTGTCAACTGTTCTGCAAACCTAAAATTGCTCAAAAAATCAGTTTAGTAATAGTAATAATAATTTTTAAATCACCAATTATATATCAGTGGCCTCTAACCCTGGTCAGAACCCTGCACACTCCTTGAATTCTCAGGACCCCACTGCAATATTTTGTTGATTTAGTTTATTTCCCTAATGGTTTGAGTGTTCTGAGCTCCAGAGAACACTGACTGCTGGAGGTGTTCATTCCTACGTGTTACCTGACTTTGTCAGCATCAAAACCACCCAGGGTAATATACAAACTGCCTGTGGCCAGAATCTTTCCAGCTTCCCGCACAGGTTTACCCACAACGCCAGAGCCACAATGCCTCTGGGCAACAACTTCTTGATGCGTAACACCAGGGTGATGACAGAATCCATCTTTATAGTTTTTCTCAAGTAATCCCTATTTACCAAGCCCTACTCTGTGCCTGGCACTGTCCTAGACACTGGAGATGCTGTCATAAAGAAAAGAGATAAAAATCCTGGCTCACACAGGCTTCCTCTCCTGAATGGATTTAGGGAGACAGTTCATTGAAGTACTAAGCATAGTGTTGGCCCTTAGTAGGTGCTCAATAAATACTAGCAATTGCAGCGGTGAAAAACACTATATCCATCAGGACAAGAGCTGTAATTCAGGCTTGGAGTTTGCAAATGCCCTCAGTGCCACTCACAGACGAGTAGGCTGCAGAGCCGCGGCACTCCAGCAGATGGCAGCAGCGGCAGACACATCCCACAGTGGCCCAGGCGCGTGGCCGAGGGGAGGAAGGATGGGCTGAAGGATGCAGAGGCTCAGATTCTTATCCTCTGGATCACAGTGGAAAGCTTGTTCTTTCTGAGAAGGGTCTCTGATAACAGAGCTCCTTATCTTATCGCGGCATCTCTTGCTTTGTCCTTTCAAAAGCAGTCACTTAACCCCCTGAGGCAGGGAGACAAACCCTCTGGCCCTGCAAGACAAACGTGAGGTTTCAGCTGCTGAATTGTAGAGCTGGAGGAGACAAGCGAATTCATGGCTCCCAGGTTTGCACAATCGAAGGCAGCCTAGGCCAGGTGGTAGGACACACCTTCCACAGCTCTTCCTGATTCCCAGAGATCAGTGGCACACTCACCGCAACTGCTGGACAAGCCAGCTATCCTGACCCTGAGGTGACACCACCTACTTTTCAAAGCTCAGTACTGCCTGTTAGGAAAATTAAATAAATAGTCTTGTTTAGGATTTAGAGACAAAGCAGAGCAGGCCTCTGACGTTGATTCTAACCTACCTGGATACTGCCCTGACTGGTAGTGACTGTGAGTGAATGCCCGCTGTTAATGCAAGACTTGAAGCATCTTAGATAAGATGATGCTTAGAACGCATGGGTCATAGCAAACACATTCTTCCAACAACACAAGAGAAAACTCTATACATGGACATCACCAGATGGTCAATACTGAAATCAGATTGATTATATTCTTTGCAGCCAAAGATGGAGAAGCTCTATACAGTCAGCAAAAACAAGACTGGGAGTTGACTGTGGCTCAGATCATGAACTCCTTATTGCCAAATTCAGACTTAAACTGCAGAAAGTAGGGAAAACAACTAGACCATTCAGGTATGACCTAAATCAAATCCCTTATGATTATACAGTGGAAGTGACAATAGATTCAAGGGAGTAGATCTGATAGACAGAGTGCCTGAAGAACTATGGACAGAGGTACGTAACATGGTACAGGAGGCGGTGATCAAAACCATCCCCAAGAAAAAGAAATGCAAAAAGCAAAATGGCTGTCTGAGGAGGCCTTACAAATAGCTGAGAAAAGAAGAGAAGTGAAAGGCAAAGGAGAAAAGGGAGGATAAATCCATCTGAATGCAGAGTTCCAAAGAAGACCAAGGAGAGGTAAGAAAGCCTTCCTCGGTGATCCATGCAAAGAAATAGGGGAAACAACAGAATGGGAAGATCTAGAGATCTCTTCAAGGAAATTAGAGATACCAAGGGAACATTTCATGCAAAGATGAGCACAATAAAGGACAGAAATGGTATGGACCTAACAGAAGCAGACGATATTAAGAAGAGGTGGCAAGAATACACAGAAGAACTGTACAAAAAGGATCTTCATGACCAAGATAATCATGATGGTGTGATCACTCACCTAGAGCCAGACATCCTGGAATGTGAAGTCAAGTGGGCCTTAGAAAGCATCACTACAAACAAAGCTAGTGGAGGTGGTGGAATTCCAGTTGAGCTATTTCAAATCCTAAAAGATGATGCTGTGAAAGTGCTGCACTCAACATGCCAGCAAATTTGGAAAACTCAGCAGTGGCCACAGGACTGGAAAAGGTCAGTCTTCATTTCAATCCCAAACAAAGGCAATGCCAAAGAATGCTCAAACTACCACACAATTGCATTCATCTCACATGCTCACAAAGTAATGCTCAAAATTATCAAGGCTTCAATAGTACATGAACCATAAAATTCCAGATGTTCAAGCTGGATTTAGAAAAGACAGAGGATCCAGAGATCAAATTGCCAACATCTGTTGGATCATCGAGAAAGCAAGAGAATTCCATAAAAACATCTACTTCTGCTCTGCTGACTACGCCAAAGCCTTTGACTGTGTGAATCACAACAGACTGTGGAAAATTCTTAAAGAGATGGGAATACCAGATCACCTGATCTGCCTCCTGAGAAACTGTATGCAGGTCAAGAAGCAACAGTTAGAACTGGACACAGAACAACAGACAAGTTCCAAATAGGGAAAGGAGTACGTCAAGGCTGTATATTGTCATCCTGCTTATTTAACATATATGCAGAGTACATCATGAGAAATGCTGGGCTGGAGGAAGCACAGGCTGGAATGAAGACTGCCAAGAGAAATATCAATAACTTCAGATTTGCAGATGACACCACACTTAGGGCAGAAAGCAAAGAAGAACTGAAGAACCTCTTGATGAAAGTGAAGAAGGAAAGTGAAAAAGTTGGCTTAAAACTCAACATTCAGAGAACTAAGATCATGGCATCCAGTCCCATCACTTCATGGCAAATAGACGGGGAAACAACGGAAACAGTGGCACACTTTATTTTTGTGGCTCCAATATCACTGCAGATGGTGACTGTAGCCATGAAATTAAAAGATGCTTGTTTCCTGAAAGAAAAGCTATGACCAACCTAGACAGCATATTAAAAAGCAGAGACATTACTTTGCCAACAAAGGTCCACCTAGTCAAAGCTATGGTTTTTCCAGTGGTCATGTATGCATGTGAGAGTTGGACTATAAAGAAAGCTAAGTGCTGAAGAATTGATGCTTTTGAACTGTGGTGTTGGAGGAGACTCTTGAGAGTCCCTTGGACTGTAAGGGGATCAAACCCATCAATCCTAAAGGAAATCAGTCCTGAATATTCATTGGAAGGACTGATGCTGAAACTCCAACACTTTGGCCACCTGATGCAAATAACTGACTTATTTGAAAAGACCCTGATGCTGGGAAAGATTAAAGGCAGGAGGAGAAGGGGACGACAGAGGATGAAATGGTTGGATGGCATGACTCAATGGACGCGAGTTTGAGTAAGCTCCGTGTGTTGGTGATGGACCAGGAAGCCTTGTGTGCTGCAGTCCATGGGGTCACAGAGTCGGAGACGACTGAGTGACTGGACTGAACTGAACTGAACTGAGATAAAATGGGAGAGGAATCTCGAGACTGTTGAATCCCTGGAGGGGGCCTGGCCAACCAAGCCCCAGGCTTAGCATTATTTCAAGTTTTGAAAGATGAAACACATGGCATTAACATGAAATCAGGCTTGCAATTTGGTCACAGACTGATGATGATATCAGTTTGCCTCACCAGGGATTACAAGAGGGAATCCCCAAACTGTAATCTTTAAAGTCTCGCCCGTGGTGTGGACGTGCTGCCTGGAACCCTTTCCCAGTTGGGACTCCAGATGTGCTGTGACACGGGACTTCCCATCTCTGTTTAAGTCTGGATATTGGTCAAAACCAAATTTGGTATTGTATTCTCTGCTCTTCCTATTTCTCTTTTCTTTTAATGTTAGTATAATGAAAGTAAGCTAGATAAATCTCTAATAAATATTTGTATTATTTATTTATTTGTATATAACTAGTGGCTTATTTTGTTAACAAATCCTTTGAACCTGAGATGAAAGTGAAAACTTTTGGCAAAACAGTGCCCCAAGAACTCATCTGCCACCTCCAACTGGCCTCCAGGTCTTGAACCCTGACAGTTCACGTCAGCAATTTCCACTTAAATTTCAAATCCACCCCAGAAGCTGCTGAGGAGGATGAGGGACTTGCCCAGGGCTGCCCCAGGGAGCTGGGCACAGCCCAAAGCTGAGCAGAGCCCCTACCTGCTCACTCTGCCTGTGCATCTACACCCACAGACGTGTGTGTGTGTGTGTGTGTGTGCGCGCGCGTGCATGTAGAAGAGCAAAATGGTTAAAATGCAGAGTGCAGCCCAAGATTACTGTGACTGGTATTACTCCTCCTTTATGGATAATAACACCCCCACCAAGAGCAGAGAACATCGATGGGCATTTACCACATGCCAGGCCCTGGGCTCAACACTGTCTGTGGATTAACTCACTTCATCTTCACAGTCACCTGCCCAGACAATTACCCTTATCACCACATTTCACACGTGGGGAAACTGAGGGCTCTGAGCAATTTCCTCTGCATCACTGAGCTGTCAGAGGCAGAACTTCAAGCATTCCTTTGCTTCGAGAAGGAAGGTGATCAAGGGAGAGCTCGTCTCGTCCAAGGGCCACCCCTTGGTGGGGAGGCTGGAGAGATGGCTCCCTGAGAGGGCAAGGAGCCAAGATCTCACCTGCTAGGGTTTAGAGAGGTTGCCCTTCCCCACCTGGCCTGGTGCCAACCTTCCATCTGCCTGCAGGCTCCGCTGACTCCAGGAGGAAGGCGACGCAGTGACACTGAAAGATCTCACACACACACTAAATGTGCCGTGTTTTTCTGGTGTTTTCTAGCTTGCCAGAGTGCTCAGAGCTGTCATGGTATGTTTGGGCTTTCCCTTCTTGGCACTTAACCTTGCCTGAACCTCAATTTTCCCACCTGTAAAGTGGGAGACAGTGATATTTACCTTGAGAGTATGGCTTTGTGAACTTTAGCAGTCACAGCACAGTGCCTGGCTTGGGGTTTGTGCTCAATGAATGGAACTAGTTACGGTCACGCTTCCTTAGGACAGAGCACCATGCCTGGCACTTCCCATTCCTCCAAAACCACCACCATAGAAAACCCTTAGTTTTGCAGCCTGGGTGGACTTTTTCAATGACTCAAAAACCAATCAAGAAAATGAATTCACACACAAAAAAGCTGAAATGGAAAATATTGGTTTAATGTGTTTCCCTCTCCGGGTAAGATTTGCATTTGAACAAAATGTTTCAGCGCCGTCAGTTGAAGGAGTGATGAATGAAGGGGGCTTCAGGCTGAAACCAGGCTGCTGGTGCAAATGGACAGCAGAGGGAAATTGCGGTTCTGATTCTAAGGGAACTGAGAAAGAGAACACGGCACATTGTGATCTGGACTCCCTCACTCCTCTCCTGTGCCCTTTATACACACACAACTACCTAGAGCCACCTGAACTCAGAGCTGTGGTTTCTTCCTCTATACTTTTATCTCCCTAAGGTGTAAAATGGCATAACAATAATAAGTGCTATGCCTTAGGATTATCATTGTGACGATTAAGTGAATTAATACACATAAAACCCTTCAAATGTGCCCAACATCTACGAAGCACTGCTGCTGCTTCAGTCGTGTCTGACTGTGCGACCCCATAGAAGTGCTACACTGTATTAATTAAAGGCTGGCTTTAATCCTCAGCTCCTGCAACTATGCCATACTACTGAATGCTATTCCTTCTGCTCACACTTGCACTGAAGTATGCACACCACATTTCCTAAAATCTTGACTGCGTCTCAAAGGTCATCCCCCTTTGATTTCAGGGAGAACTATCCCTAATCTATACCCTACAGTTAATATAAAGCTGCTTGATATATTGAGAAGGACACAGGGACAGAAGATGATTCACTACTTGGGCAAAGTCAGACTTTTCTGAGGCAGAAAACATTCCACAGAGCCCTTTAAGGAACAAATGGCATCATGGGTGTGAAAGATTTTAAGTGGAAAGCTATTATTACCAACCTACTAAGCGGAGTCCTGGGAAGTGGGGTCATGAATTCTGTGGCCATTGAACTAATTTTCCCCCTCCTTCCTGCTCCAGCCCCAGACTCAACATCTCACCCGCATCTGTCTGCTCAGGCTGCTCTAACAGAACACTATAGATGGTGTGGCTTAAGCAATGGAAATCTGTTTCTCCCACTTCTGGAGGCTGTGAAGTCCCGGATCAAGGCTGTGGGAAGAGATGTTGAATTCTGAGGCTTCTCTTAACTTGTACACAGCCACCATCTTGCCATGTGCTCATGTGACCTCCTCTTTATGCATGCACAGAGCAAGTGAGCTTTCTGGTGTCTTTTCTTAGAAAGGCACTAAACCCATCATGACAGTCCCCCCCTCATGACATCATCTATTCCTAATTATTTCCCCAAATCTCACCCTCCAATACCATCACACTGGGGATTAGGGTTTCAAGCTATTGATTTTGTGGGAACACAAACATTGAATCCATAACATCACCCATCAGTAAATGCTGTTGGGGTGACTGGGCTGATGGTTTGAATGCTACCTAAACCTGGCCCATGGGACTGTTTTGACTCAAGGATCAGAGCAGGGCTGACACTATTATTGAAAAGAAAGACCACCAGTCTTGTTTTCTTTTCTTTTTTTTTTTCTTCACGTTTCTTCTTTCTTGTCTATTTTGTTTGTTTGTTTCTTAAGCTTTGTTTTCTTGTAGCTGACCGTGGTATAGAGCAGTATGGCACCAAATTCTCTACATGGGAGCAAGGTAGCAAACCATGTCTCTGCTGCATTTGGTGGAATTACCTAACATCTCTGCACCCTAGTTTTTTCATCTTTAAATGGGGATAATAAAATTAGACATCTCACAGGGAAGCATCAGATGTGATGATGCTTATATTTGTTTAACAGAGTACTCACCATGGTACATGGTGAGAAAATGGCAGTTTTGAATCTAGAACATTTTTGAAAGGAGGAAGAACATTAAAGTTTTTGCTATAGAACTGAGGTTCAGAGAGCTTAATTTGCATTTAGATCTGTGCTTATGGGCAGGACACTTAGCTTCGTGGTCTCCCTACTTACAAAATAACTAAACCAGAATTTCCTAATGTGTGTCCACTAAGTATTCATCCTTTTAGATGACTAATGAAGAGGGTGTTGCAGCCATGAAGTTTTGAGCAAAGCTTCATTCTCTTTGCCTCTGAGAGTCCTAACAGTGGTGTACTGAAGCTGGCTTGGCAGCTGATGGTTAAATATTCAGGAATTCTGTGAACCAACTATGCATTTAGTGACATGATGTTGATAACTTCACACCAGTCAGAGCAGGAGTATTTATACTCCAAAAATTGGCAAATGTTCAAAATCAGAGCTATATTTTTTCTCAGAGAGCTAGTTGTTAAATAGTTATCAGCACACATTGGTCCTAATACATATGAGCTTATTAAAGTCTCCAAGCAGTTCAGCAATCAACTCATTTAATTGGGCACTTCCCAAACATTTTAGACCCAGGATCACCTCACTGACAGTGTTCTGAAAACATTTCAGAAACAGCACTGGATGATTCTATGGCCCCTTGATTCTACCGTTTTCGCATTAGAAGATACAGTCACTGAGTTCCCAAGTTGGGAGGGACTCCTGGCTGTCTGAAGTTAGAGTTCAGTGCTCTCTTTACCACACTTATTGACCAAGAACCATCCTTTCACAATTCCACGACATTTCCAGACTCATCCTTTGTAAATGAAGGCTTTCTTGCGTTCTTCACATTGATGGAATGCATTACCTGCCACAGGTCTTTACACGTGATGATCCTGCTGTTTAAACGCTATCCTCCTTCTAGTTAATGTCTCTTCATTCTTGAGACCTCACTTTAGACATGGGTTCTGGTGGTGGTGCCGAGCCTGCAGCCATGTGAGATTCTGCTGATCTCTTTGACACTTTCACTGAACCCTGCTCCTTGTCTTCAGAGTGCATATTGTGTGGCAGCTGAAACAGGTCCAAAAAGTCTCTGAAGCTCTTCCTATCAAATCAACTTCCCTACCTTTTGAATTTGGGCTGGCCTTATATCATGCTCTGACCCACAGAACCTGAAGGTAGCCCCCTGGAATGTAGCCCTGAGGCCTCCATGCTAGTCAGGTTAGGACAGATAGAGAAGGACTGCAGGAAAGCTGGTCTCTAATATGAAAAACCAGATTATGAAGGGACAAACAGCCTTGAAAGTCAGATTATCCTTGTGAGAGATTTCTCATATTCTGTCCAAAAGCATCTGTTGCTCCCCTTCGGTTCAAAAGCATCGGATCCTAGAGGGTACAGATTTGAGTTTTTTTCTAATGCCAGTTCTTTGTTATGGACAGGGTAATGGAATGTTTTAAGAATTTAGCACAAACAGTGCGATACACTATATGTGTTGCCTTCAGCTACATACTAAGAAAGATTGTCACCAAAATGAAGAATTTATAACCAGGGGCACTCAGCTTCCTTTAAATCATAAAGGCCTGATTCTAGATTCCTTAGTGGAAGAGTCTTTGATAAATACTAAAAATAACATAAGAAAAGTATTTTCATTGGTAATATTAGGAGTGTTAAATTAACATGTTAGATGCAAAAAGTCGGTTCTCATTAAGTAAACCAGTAGTATTCGTGATATATGGCTAGGCCGGATCCTGGAGAGACATCTTCCCTTATGTGAATAAAGTCAAGTGAGCCTTGTAGTATGCACACTTAGGTTGATACCAGGGAATGGGTCTCCTGTTGCTGCCTCTAATTAGCATCACACCTGCTTCCTGTGAATCTTATATGAAAGGTGAGGTTAAAAGGGCAGAGATCAATGACATCCAGCTTGCAAAAATATTTTGTATAAACCCTTTTACGTCTCCTTTGTAGCAAAGGTTTAAGTACTATGTCTAACGTGTGTGGCACAACTTGGTTGGAGTCTTGGTTACACTATACTTTGTCCTTCAAATGCATGAGGTGATTGATCCCTCTCACTGCCCAGGATTTTTACTTTGAAGCTCTTTTCAGAACATGGTAGAGGGAGGGAAAACCGAAGAAGAGAATGTCAGTTTCACCAAGCAGATTGGAATTAGGGTTGATAACATGACCAGAATTTATAGGGCAGAGTTGTGGAGAGATGGAAGTAATACAAGGAGCTTCAGAAATCTGCACAAGGATCTCCTAGAATCTTTGGGTGAATACCAAGTGGCATGTATGCAGGATAAGCATCCTTAAGAATAGGCAGAGAATAAATACTGTGTAACTATGAGTTAAACTGAGATTCTGGAACTTGAACAGAACTGAGAGAAAGTTTTTAAGTGTAATTGGAGAGACCACTGAAAATTCTGGGGACTCAGTTGACACAAAAGAAAGACCATGCATAGGGGAAGAGCTGCTACAATTCAGACTTGAGAATATACTAAACTTTCCCTAAGAAATATTAAAAACAAAATTGAAAGGATCAAGCTAATCCATAAGGAAGTTAACTGCCTTCCAGACAAAATGCAACATTATTTAAAGGAAAACAACAAAACACAGATATTCAACAGTGTATCATCCACAATGCCCATGACACATGAAGAAACAAGAAAATGTGAAATAAGAAAGATCAGTCAATAATTGAAATAGACTAGAAAAGGTAGAGGTGATAGAATCAAGAGACAAGGCTTTAAAAAAAATATATGATTATAAATCATGGACATTAAAAGAAAATAAAAACATTATGAGGGAATAGATAGTGAGTTTCAGTACAGAAATGGAAATAATAAGAGAGAACTAAACTGATATCTAAAACTGAAAAATGCAGCATTCAACATGAAATAGATGAGACTATATGGAAGAAAGTATCGGGGAATTCGAAGAAACTAATAAAACTGAAGCATACAGAGAAAGAAGCTAAAAAAAGTAACTGAACAGAGTTTTAATGACCTCCATGGACAGAGGAGCCTGGTGGGCTGCAGTCCATGGGGTCGCTAAGAGTCGGACATGACTGAGCGACTTCACTTTGACTTTTCACTTTCATGCACTGGAGAAGGAAATGGCAACCCACTCCAGTGTTCTTGCCTTGAGAATCCCAGGGACGGTGGAGCCTGGTGGGCTGCCGTCTATGGGGTCGCACAGAGTTGGACACGACTAAAGCGACGTAGCAGCAGCAGCAGCAGCAGCAGCAGTAGCAGCAGGATAATACCAAGTCTAAAATTTATTTCTTGGTTCCTGAAGGAGAAGATAGTGATAGACAGGCAGGGAAAGTATTTTAAGAAATATAAGCCCAAATCTTTACAAATTAGATGAAAGATATAAACTCATAGATTCAAGAAGCCCAACAAATCTCAGATGGGATAAACAAAAAGAAATATACACAAATGCACATTATGAGAAATCTGCTGTAAAATGATGAAAATAAAATTTTAGAAATAAATAAATAAAACAAGTTATATACAGAAAAATGATCATATAAATTGTGGCTGACTTCTCAAAAAAACCCTTCAAAATCAAAAAACCACAGTTGTGAGCCATATACAGTAGAATATCATCTTTAAAGTACTGAAAGAAAGAAAAAGCTATCCTCTTAGAATTCTATGTCCAGTGAAAATATTCTTCAAAAATAGAGAAACAAACTCATTATCAGACTAACCAATTTAACAAAATTCATCACCAGCAGAACTTCATAAGAAATATTAACATAAGTTCTTTAAGAGAAGGAAAATGATAACAAATGAAAATCTAAATCTACACAAAGAAATGAAGAAACTTTTAAATGATATCATTAAATAAAGCTCCTGCCTTCATTTGTAAATTCTTTAAAACCTAATCGACCATTTCAAGAAAAAATAACAAAATAGTATGGATAGTATAATATATGTGTAAGTAAAATGCATGACAACAGTACAAAGATTAGGAGGGGGAAACGGATGTATAATGCTGTAAGGCTTTTACACTGTATGAGACATGTTTTAAAAAAAATATATGATTATAAATCATGGACATTAAAAGAAAATAAAAACATTATGAGGGAATAGATAGTGAGTTTCAGTACAGAAATGGAAATAATAAGAGAGAACTAAACTGATATCTAAAACTGAAAAATGCAGCATTCAACATGAAATAGATGAGACTATATGGAAGAAAGTATCGGGGAATTCGAAGAAACTAATAAAACTGAAGCATACAGAGAAAGAAGCTAAAAAAAGTAACTGAACAGAGTTTTAATGACCTCCATGGACAGAGGAGCCTGGTGGGCTGCAGTCCATGGGGTCGCTAAGAGTCGGACATGACTGAGCGACTTCACTTTGACTTTTCACTTTCATGCACTGGAGAAGGAAATGGCAACCCACTCCAGTGTTCTTGCCTTGAGAATCCCAGGGACGGTGGAGCCTGGTGGGCTGCCGTCTATGGGGTCGCACAGAGTTGGACACGACTAAAGCGACTTAGCAGCAGCAGCAGCAGCAGCAGCAGTAGCAGCAGGATAATACCAAGTCTAAAATTTATTTCTTGGTTCCTGAAGGAGAAGATAGTGATAGACAGGCAGGGAAAGTATTTTAAGAAATATAAGCCCAAATCTTTACAAATTAGATGAAAGATATAAACTCATAGATTCAAGAAGCCCAACAAATCTCAGATGGGATAAACAAAAAGAAATATACACAAATGCACATTATGAGAAATCTGCTGTAAAATGATGAAAATAAAATTTTAGAAATAAATAAATAAAACAAGTTATATACAGAAAAATGATCATATAAATTGTGGCTGACTTCTCAAAAAAACCCTTCAAAATCAAAAAACCACAGTTGTGAGCCATATACAGTAGAATATCATCTTTAAAGTACTGAAAGAAAGAAAAAGCTATCCTCTTAGAATTCTATGTCCAGTGAAAATATTCTTCAAAAATAGAGAAACAAACTCATTATCAGACTAACCAATTTAACAAAATTCATCACCAGCAGAACTTCATAAGAAATATTAACATAAGTTCTTTAAGAGAAGGAAAATGATAACAAATGAAAATCTAAATCTACACAAAGAAATGAAGAAACTTTTAAATGATATCATTAAATAAAGCTCCTGCCTTCATTTGTAAATTCTTTAAAACCTAATCGACCATTTCAAGAAAAAATAACAAAATAGTATGGATAGTATAACATATGTGTAAGTAAAATGCATGACAACAGTACAAAGATTAGGAGGGGGAAACGGATGTATAATGCTGTAAGGCTTTTACACTGTATGAGACATGGTATAATGTTATTTGACGGTAAACCGGGGTAAGTCAGCTATGCACATTTTAAACCTTGGAGCTACTACTGAACCAAACTATTTGTTGAATGAATGGAAAATTTATTCTAGGCATTAAAAACCTATCTTTTATGGGACTGTGGACTGAATTAGATGTGACATTGGTCTTCTCCTGAACATTTTGCTTCAGTGGGATAAGACAGTGGAAAATTTTTCACAAGGGCAAAGGAAGGAGGAATGGGGACCAGAACAGGGTGAATTTTCTGCTTCACTGTGCCTAATACAATGCTCCAATTGTTAGAATGTCAAATGAGATTCAACCAGACAGTACTGTAAATTCCAAGGGAAATAAAATATTCCAGGAAAGTCTTACAGCCAAGACCTGAGCTGGCCTCCTGTGGTGACATTCCATTAAGAAAGACTCCAACTTACATTTTATGGAAGGATTAGCACTGACAAAGTATCTTGCTTGTTAACATCAATACTCAAAAGAAAATTAAAATTTTTTAGACTATGACTTGTCCTTTACTTTCAGCAGCTGTTTGAAAGTTTGAAAACACCTCACATTTTTCTCTTTTGACTTATACCTTGATATTTATTTTGCATGTTTCTAAGTGCCCCCAAACACTTGGCTGTCACAGCAAGTCAAACTGCTCTGCAAATTTCTATGTTTGCTCTCAGTTTCTTTCATACTCGTGGCACTGCTTCCCGCACTACGCGGGGAGCTCTGCTCTAAGGCACCCTGCCTCGTCTGGCTGCGCTCCTCACCATGGAGTAAGGAGGCTGTGGTGTAAGGGAGTGCCCACTTGGAAGGGGAGAACCCCGGAGATCATGCGCTGGCTAGCTTGGACTCTGGGGTCGCCGCTGGATGACTCCAAGCTCACGTCCAGGGCCTTTGTGGAGCTCTCCCCAGCTGCACCCCAGCCCCCAGGTGAGCCCCTGGGCCACAAGGGGCAGTTGTTTGCGCCCAGCCTTGGGCGGGAAGAGAAGCAGAGGGAGCTGCGGGCCTGGGCCTGGTCTGCTCCTACGATCACGCTCTGGTCAGAACTCTGAGTAGTCGGCAATGTCTTTTGGTCATAAGGAAAGTAAATTTTAAGGGAGGAAGATAAAACCTTGCTTAGTTAACAGATTATTGGCTTGATTTAAAACTTTTAAGTATTTGGACATAAGGTATGTGGGCCTCCATCTGACCTCTTGCCTCAGATACCATAAATTCTAGGGCAGGTGAGTCTCCATGGCTCACTCACAGTTTCTTACGGTGGCCGTAACAAAGTACAAGCTGGGTGGCTTGGAACAATGCAAGTGTGTTGTCTTCCTCTGGAGGCCAGAAGTTCAAAATGGAGGTACTGGCAGGGCCAGCCTCCCTTGGAAGAGCTCGGCAGTGACCGGTTTCAGCTCTGTCTCTTAGGCTCTGGCGGCCTCCGGCGGCCTCTGGCTTGTAGATGGCCTCTTCTCCCTGGGCGTCTCTCTTCACTTAATCTCCCGTCTGTGTGATCTCTGCCCAAGCTTCTGCTTTTGATGAGGGCACCACTCCTACTGGACTACAGCTCACCCTAATGATCTCATTTTAACTTGATGACCTCTGTAAAGACCCTGTCTCCTAATAAGGTCACAGTCTGAGGAACTGGTGATGAGGACTTCAACATCTCTCTTTCGGGGGTGGGAGTGGGGTGGCACAATTCAACCCAGAATGCCTTGTCACCGAGAACTCCCCAGAGGACTCTATTCAATATTATATCTTGCTCCCTTTCTAGCTCTCACACTCCAAAACCCTCTTACCATGATTTACTTTATCTTTTTTCCATTGTGATCATCACCTTCTAACATGGTTTGTAATTAACTTGAGCATTCAATGTATTGTTTATTGACTATCTCTTCCTGTGAGAATATGAGCTCCCTGAAGGCAGGAATCTGTCTAGAACAGAACTTGGCTCAGTAAAAGGTGCTCAGTGAACATATGTGGGATGAACAATTAGATCCATGTCGCCTTTGTGGGAAAGAAAAATGACACTTCCTGTCTGGTAGGAATGACAAAGTAGTCACTACCCCTGAAGAGGGATGGCTAGAGAGAGAAATTAAGCAGGAGACCAAGGCTGTGCCTGGCCCTCTGAGATGCCTACCGTTCTGTTTGGGAGAATTCTACCAGCACGGAACAGCACACATACCTCACATCTTTAAATTACACTGAGTTTATGCAAATGAGTCTACATCTAGATGAAGCCTTGCCATTAAAGGAAGAAAGTAAGGAGAAAAATTGGAAGCAAAAAGGAAGAGAAAAGAGCGTAGTACTGTCATACAAATACCAAAGAACGTAAGGGGAGAATCAGAAGCTAAGAGCCATTTCAGACTTTCACTTATCTTTGCAAAAAAAGCTAAAATCAAATTTACACAAGATTCCTACAATGACTGTGAATGTGACCAGATGGCTTTAAAGCTGTAGTAAAGTATAAATGAGGAGCATCATTTTTCAACTGCTAGATTGGCTAAAATTCAAAGGTTTGATAATAGTAAGTGCTGATGAGGTTTGGAGAAACAGGAATGCTTTTGTGGGAATGGAACTTCCAGGGCTGTTTGGTCTTCTCCAGGAGACAAAATACACATCCTGCTCCTTGAAATGATTCCACTTAGTACAGGTATGCATGGAGGTATGTGACAGAGTAGTATAAATGATGAGCATCATTTTTCAACTGCTAGATTGGCTAAAATTCAAAGGTTTGATAATAGTAAGTGCTGATGAGGTTTGGAGAAACAGGAATGCTTTTGTGGGAATGGAACTTCCAGGGCTGTTTGGTCTTCTCCAGGAGACAAAATACACATCCTGCTCCTTGAAATGATTCCACTTAGTACAGGTATGCATGGAGGTATGTGACAGAGAAAACAATACGAATGGCTGTCAATAGAGGTTTTAAACAAAAGGATAAATAAACTGTAGTATATCAGTACCAGGAGCTCTTGACCTTGACTGTACCCTAAAACACTTGGGGAGCTATTAAGAAGTAGGCTAGGTGACTCCTAGCCTACTACAGAATAGAATCCCTATGGCCAGATGTGGAATCTGTAGTACGTGCATCAGTATTGTTAAAAAAAAACAACCACCACCAAAATTAGGGTTAAGTAACAATGATCTATTCCATGAACACTACGCTATATTTAAATCAAGTTGGGACATATGTGCCAACATAGGTAGATCTCCAAGACATTATTGACTGAAAAAAGAGAGCTACAGAAAGTCAAGGACAGTATGTTTTATGTAAACATACAGTGGTAGGTAGCCTTGAAAATGGGTCCCAGCGATTTCTGACTTCTGGCAATCTCCTCCCCTCAGGGAGAACCTCCTACCTTTGGATTTACTGATTTGCTTAATGAATAGAGGGTGGCAGGATGTCCTCTTGGAAATCAGGTTACAAAAGACTGGGCTTCCATCTGGGGTGCTCTTTGGATTTCTCGCCCTAGGAAACCCTGCTCCCATGTCATAAGGCAGCCCTGTGAGGATGCTTTGGTGGAAAGACACTTGCCAACAACCACGTGAGCGGGCTTGCATGTCGGTCTTCTGTCCAGGCCTGGCTTTCCAGGGAGCCCAGCTTGGTGCCAACAAGCTTGTCTGCCACTTAATGAGACACTCTGGGTCAGAAATATCCAGCTAAGCTCCTCCCTGTCTTTCTGACCCAGAAACTGGGAGGTAATAACAGTTGTTGTTTTGACTGCTAAGCTTGGGGTAATTGGTTGCATAGCAATAGATAAATAATAGACATAGGAAATATTTATTTTCAGTGTCTCCAGATATAGGTATAGAAAGACACAGAAAGGCATAAAAAAGATGGAGACAAAGATGATGGTGGTAATCTCAGGGGTGATGTGGGTCTGGTTGATTTGTTGTTTTTACAAGGATTGGTCAAAGAGATAGTTGCTTTATCTGAAAAGTTTCATTTTTATTTACTGGGAGAATACACACATGGATTGGTGGCCTAATTAAAAATTAGTAATACAAGATGTTGTGAGTTGTGATTGGGAAAGGCAGCTTTTAGTTGCTGGGATTTGGAGCTGAGAATGAGTGTTTGTGGTGCCTCCAGCAAGATCTCAAGAGCCTTCCACTTGTTCCTCCTTCCCTGATGAAACATTTACGAGTGGGGCGTGTCTCTGGCTCATAGCCAGTTTTGTCACCAAACTCTCTGGCACAGTTCAGAGCCATCTGGGGAAAGTGGGTTGAAAAAAGAAAGGAGAGGTCAAATGAACGGGTAGACAAAGTACTCTCAGGGAATGGGAATACAGCAGCAGAAGTGACCCTGAGACTTCAAGAGTGTGTGTGATTTCTTCTCTCATTTCAGTTTTGACAATTCAGACAAATAAAAAACAAGCCACACTTCCTAGAATCCCTAGGTGCCAGCCAGGGAGGGGCGACCACTTTAGCTAGTTCTATACTCAGCTGATTGGGGAAGAGCCACAAGTCCACAATAAAAGTTTGTGGTTTCCAACTGTGGTTTCCAACAGTTTCTAGTTACCAACGTTATGATGCCAGCTAGCATTCATACTATGCATCAGGGCCTGTGTGCTGTACACAACTCCCACAATGCAACATTACGAGGCAGAGACTAGCACGCCCATGCTGAATGAGAGGCAAGTCTTTCTCACAGCTCAACCAACAATAGGACATTTTGGGTCCCTTCTAACCTGGAAGCCAAAAAAAGCAACAGTCTAGCCAGAAGGGTGCCTTAGACAGACGGTTTCTTGAATAGGACCTCTCTTTGATTAAAAGAAGAGAAGGGAGGCTAGCATTTGACAACGGAAGAAGGGCAATGAAAGAGTAAAACATAGCTATGCTCTCGCCCACAGCAGCAGGCCATCACTGGGCACCCACTGCTACCACTGCTGTGATGGCGCTGGGTAGAACAGCCAGGCTTGTGGCCCTGGTCAACCCACCGTGGCATCAGTGCCCACGCCAAGGAGCAGAGGCAGGTGGCCTCCATCTCCATCCCCCCCTTGCTTGCTGGGGCTCAGCACACGCCTGGCTGCCTCCCTTCCCCAGGCCTGGCCAATCCAAGCAGCAGCTTCCACTCACCTCTGCTCTCACTCTGAAACAGCAATACTGGCCTCTTCCGTCCCTCTTTCTGCAGGGTCTAGCTGTCAACCTGCAAAGAAAAGAGGTCTGGAGTCAGGTGGTCCTACACTCATATCACAGTTGGGCCACTTCCTAAGCTCTGAGACTGTTAGGCAAGTCATTTTACCTCATTGGGTGTCAGCTTCACCCTGTCAGCTGGGGACAATGACAGACTGGTAATAAGGGGCATGATGTATGAAAAACCTCATAGGCAGGACGCAATGTGGTTTGCGTTTCCTGGCTCTAAGGATTTCATGACTCATCAAAACATGCTTTTCCTCTCTTCAAATATTTGCATCTTAAAAAAGAGTTCACAAAGATCTTTATAGGTTAGGCATTTGGAGGCAGTAGATAATCAGTTTTTACAACACTGCCCTATGACGATGAGAATTTAATTTTCCTTTTCCTTTAGACACCACCAGAAAATTCCACACTTCCCTTGTACTTCAGTGCTACCATCATTAAACCCAAATTCTGCACAGAAAAAAAAAAAAAAAAAAATTAACTTGAAACTTTCAACACTGCAGGAGATGGGATCATATGGAAAAAACGGCGCCCTCTGGAGGCCTTCATGTCAAATATGTGGCTGGTATGCTGACGGTGGACAAGCCTTTTCTCAGCATCACCCAAAGAGCTCAGTGGAGGAGGCAGGAAAGCTGAATTGCATACCAACGTCTGCAGGGATTTAGATGCCAAATATGTTGAGAACATCCCCTATGCTTCCCAGACATAAGACAGGTCCTGGTGAGGGGGATTTCTGTTTGAACCTCTCTTTCCTTCATGAATCCACTTGGCAAAACAAAAACAAAAGCGATTTCCCAAAAGTTTTTCACATGTATAAAGCTTTTCTTGATGTCAGCCCAATTCTCGCCAAAAGAAAAAAAAGAGCCTGTTTCTCACACCCCAAGTAACCTTTCAGAGCCACGTGCCTCATTTTGAGTGGAGAGGATGAGAAATCACTTTCAGAGAATTTTCCTATGCATCATGCCTCCAAAAATAGCCCTTTATTTCCTTCTTATCCAATGACGAAAAAGGTTAACAGCAGTCTAAGAGCAAATGGGGGAGAAACTCACACTTTAAAAATAAGGATACGTGTATAAAAAAAAAAAAACAACTTTATCTACTTCTGATTGTTTTCTCTCCTGTCTATATCAGTGAGGTCTCAAAAGTCAGGCTCACACTTTCTGGGCCCCTCCTGTCTATGTCTGGGGCATTAATGGTCTCTATGGCTGAAGCCCTATGTCACCGTGAACCTGTGTTGATGGGGAGACACTTGGTTTGACGCAGGGGGATTCTGGGGTTCCTGACTCATTTGCACAGGTTCCTCTTTTTTTTTCTCTCTGAGGAAGTCCAGAAAGAGGAATGGGCAGCTGTTGCCAAGTCTCACAGAGGCCTGCATTTGAACTCTCCTGAAAGATGTCACAGTGTCTACTGGACAGCCTCTAGGAAGGCCAGGCTGAGGAAAGCAGCAGTCAGGACTCCCTGTGTAAGGAGCTGAACCCTCACTCAAACTGTTATAAGCAAAGAGGGAAGGCGCTGGCTCAGGCAGCAGGGAAGGACCCAGCGATGGTCCCTCGAGTCCAAGGCAGATCCCCCAAGTCTAAGTGCGAGGTGAGCCGCAGGCAGGACTCAGGGTGAGAGCTGTTGTGTCCTGCCCCCAAGCCCTGCTCTCTCACTGCCACCCCTGTTTTCCGCACTCTCTCAGGCTGCCGTCTCACAAGCCCTCCTCATAAAGGGGAAGGCAAGATGACACTGCTGCTCTGGGCTGACACAGCTGCCTCGTGTGGTCTTTACTTCCTAGCATCTGTCATTCTTCCCAGGGGAGGATTCTGATTGGACCTCCAAGTTCCTGACTCTAGTTCTTGGACCAAGCACCATTGCTGGTTGGTTGACGGACCAGGATGGGCCAGGCCTGACTCACATGCCCACCTCTGGCCCAGGGAGTTGTGCTGAGTTCCAGAAAGGCATTGCCAACACTCACAGGACAGGAAAGAAGCAAAGGCTATGATGCCCACTTACAGGGTCAGGAAAGCCTCCCCAAAGCCACAAGGACTTGCCATAGGACACAGAAGGGGGAAAGTGGAGAGCAACGAAGTGAATTTGCTTCTACCACTGTGCTGGGCTTGCAGAAAACTTCATAGAAATGCCAGTGACATGATTGCCATGGAGGGCTTGAGGGGACCGAAAGAAAGAGGGAAAGCTGGGAGATCTGTGACTGAGTTCTGTGCTCTGTTGTTAATGGGGAAAATATTGATACTTTGGATATTTTAAGTATCCAACAATATAAAATATTGGATATTTTAAACATCCAACAATGGAGAAATAGTTAAGTAAATAACAGTATCTACTCACAGTAGATCATCATCAAGAAGTTTTTGTGATGGAGTAAAATGAGTGCATGATAATGTTAAAGGCAAGAGGCAGGACACAAAAATCTGTATACTATATGGGCTTAATCATGTACCCCCATCCCTCCAAAAAGCAGTAAACAGAAACATACATCTATTAACCATGGTTGTTGATAGACTGTAGATTATGTGCCCTCCATCTCCTTATTTCTATATCTTTTGATTTTGTTTATTTATTTATCTCTTCTACAGTAAGCCTGTCTTCCTCTGCTAATTAGAAACAAACAATAAATGTAATAAGATCATCAAGTTGAACTTTAGAAATTTGAGAATCACTAGAGGAGATTAAAAAATTCCCAGAGTTCTAGGAGACCAACTCCTGGGATCTGGTGTGGGAGACAGAGGAGAGAGGCAAAAGGGAGAGGATCCTGAGAAACTGAAATCCTCTTTTTCCCTTTGAAAGCAATATTTTCTGAGCAGCTTTACAAAGATCATCTCCTTCAAATGTTTTCAATAACTCTTAAGATGTGGGTACAATTATGTACCCCATCTTTCAGATGAGAAAAGGGAGGTTCTGTGAGGTCAGCTGACTTTCCAAATCACACAGCTGACAAAACAGCAGAGCTGGGCCTGGAGCCTCGCTCTTTTCCCGGCACCGCAGCAGAAGGAAGTGTGGGCAGGGGCTTTAGTTCTTAGCTATCACACTGAGATCTTAAAGGGAAGGAGAGAGAATGACAATTTTCCCCCAGTAAACATTCCCAGAGAAAGGTCTGACCCAAGGCAGAAAAACATCACAGTCAAGCGGAATTTATTTTAGATCAGAGAGACAGCTATCTCTAAGAATGTGGCATCAGTTTATGGCTTTCAAAGATGAGACCATTGAGACCCAGAAAGGGTAAGTGACATGCCCAAGGTCACACCACAAGTGAGTGTTGTTGCCGCAGCCAGTCAAGGCTTGTCATTAGTAGTGGAGGGCTCTTTGGGGTCATTACATGACAGTGCCTCATTTGCTATAAAAAGAAGCAGGCACCTCAGCTGGAAGGGAGCATCCTTGCCTGTCTCCTAGAAACACACATCCCCAAAATGGATCTAGAGCTGCAAGGGACAGAGGTGGTAAGGACTTCTTGATAACGGCACTGGAAACTCTGTTATGTTTAATTAGTGTTCAAAAGTCAAATATAAATTAAAGGCATTTTTATGAAAAAGGTAAGAAAGATCCTTTACCTATGTCTTCAAACCCATATATATTTTTTCAATGTATTTCATTTCTGTTACACTGGGCTGTAGGTTGCCAAGGAGACCGTTATTGGCAGAACTAAGTGGCTGGTGAATAATTAACTGTCTGTCCTCAGCAAGCTTTGGAGAAAGAACTTCTCAGGGCCTCTCCGTAGACTTTGGGCAGAGTCAGGCCCTGTCCACAGCCAAGAGAGGAGTGAGGGGTCGATGGCCACAGGAGAGGTGGGTGAGCAAGATGGAGGCTCACTCCTCCCCACAGCAGCAGACTCAGAAGCGGTCATCGCTGTTGCTGCCATGCCCCTCACACTTGACCAACGCAGGGAGCCCTGCAGGCCATCCACTGCCGCCTTTGCATTTTCTTGCCTGAGGGGCTTTCTGGAAACCAAGGTCTTGATTCTGCCCATGACAGGCTATAAGTTCCAAAAAAAACTGGGAGCAGCCCTCAACCAATGAACGACGGAGGGAAACGGGGGTGCTCTTCCCTGGCACCCGTGTCCCAGGGGGATTCAGCTCCCCGGTCCACATGATTGCTCGCTAACACATTCTTTTTTGTCTTCCTTCCTTTCCCTGGCTTACTCCTCTGCTCACCAGTCAGTGCTTCCTGAAACCATCTCCTAAATCAACTCCCTGTGTCCAGATCCTCGTCCCAAGTCTGCTCCTGGTGCAACAGGAACTGAGATGATCACACAGAGAAGCAAAACCTGGGAGGGACGCAGGAACTGAGAGCAGTAGTTTCTCATCTACTGTTCTCTTCTGCTTTCATGTGTAAAAGGATGTTTGGTAACATGGGATTTCTTGAGTTCCCCTCACTCTTTTTGTTTTTTAGCTTAGCCTAAACTCAAATAACTGCCTGCTCTCAATGACAATTCCCCTCCAGTAAACACCCTCCAGTAAAAAAAAAAAAAAAGGATTTGAGGGGCTCCAAAGCCATGGTGAGAATGTGAACCAGCTAAAGAGTGCTTGAGCTATAGCTCAGAGTTTATCTTCCCAGAGAAGATTATGATCCAAGGCAGGAAAAACACCATAGTCATGCAGAATTTGTTTTAGAAAACAGGATGCCTGTTTTCAGGCATCATTTTATTGCTCAGATAGCTGCCGCTGTCTGGTTTCTCCAGATAAAAGTGCAGAAGAGAACTAAGTAGAAATGGAAAGTCTCCTAACCTTTTAGCACTTTCTGTCCGGACCTTTCTAGTTCAACTTCCTTTGGTGTGAAAGTTGCAAATTCCAGCTGAGAAGACATATAGTCAGACATTTATTTGGTGCATTAAATAATCCTGAACATCTTTCAGGTGCTCAACTAATATCTGTGGTTACATAAAAAAGAACTTTGGGTTATAAGCGCCTTTGCCCCTTTGTTATGCAAAGGACAGGATCTTAAGTTTCCTAGAGAGGACTGGAACCTTCAGTGGCACAGAGAAGCAGAAACTACCCTCCGCAGACTGCCCACATTCCCTCTGAGCTCTTACTCAATTCTACTCCACAGAATACACACAGTTAGAACTTAAACCTTTGTTACTCTCCAGTTCATCTTAAAATCTGCTAATGAAATATCAGTCTGAAAGTTTTTTCCATTGTCACAAAAAGTTGCAGTTCTTAAACACTTAATAATACAGTGATGTTGCAATTGCATTCAGGTAGTGGCAACTTTCTTTGCCAACATCTAAAAATTTCCCAACCTTTCTGGGTTGTTAAAATGAAGACTCTTCCTTCCGCCTACACCCGCCCCCCAAAAGTTTCTAACACTTGAGTTGTCTTGCCAAACGCTGCTGAGAACTACATAGCAGCGAACCATTTATTTCCCACTAGCAGCATTGTCTACTTTTGCAGCCTGGGAGAAAGAAGCAGGTTTTTTTGTTTTGGGGTGTTTTAATTTATTTTCCTTTTTCAGCTGGCTGGTCATTTTTTACAAAATCACCAAGGTTAGGCAAATATAACAGAGAGAGCATGTGGTCATCATTAAACACAATGCAGTTTCTGGGTATATGGTCAGGACACTGAAAAAACTAAGAGCACAGGCAGACAGACCTGAGTTCAAGTTCGAGCCCCTGGACTCCTCAGCTGGGGGATTTTGGGCAGGTTGTCATACCTCTCTGAGCTTCGGTTTCCTCATAGAGTTAATGTGGGGATGAAAAGGAGATAGCATATAGGAAGGGCTAAGCTCAGTGCTGGGCAGAGTAACCACTGCTTCTCAGTCAACTGTGTCTCATTTCTTCTTCTCCAAGTAAACACACCACCACCCAAAACAAGAAGGCAGGAAGGACATTGTGGACACATGCTTTTGCCTGCCTGTCACTCTTTCCTCCCGCTTCCAAGGGCGCAATTCTTTTTACCCTGATGGTAATCTCCTGTGTGTGTTGGGTGAAGTCCACTATCTTCTTTTCTTTTTAGCCACCAAGGTGGGAATGAGTCTCAGGCTTCGCTGAACCTCTTGCCCCTGCCTGAACCACGATGGGAGACGCAGGAATGAACCCATGAGTCACAATGCCTCTATTCTGAGTCCTCCCTGGATTTTCTTTCTGGCTGGAGATACCATATTAGTTCACTCAGTGCTAAGTCTGTACAGGTAAGGACTCTGTGCCTATGACGGCTGCCTTTCCTGCTATGTCAGAGTTTGCTCAGAAAAGCTGAACCTGTAGAAGATACATATTTCGGGTTATTTGCTACACTGGTTTGGCCTTTTGTAATTGTAAGAGTGGTTCAACAGTGTATGCGAAGGTGTTATTTCTGGGTCGAGGGCAGGAAGTTGAGGTCTGTGGGGCAGGCTGTTGAGAAGGAAAGATGGGCATAAAGTAGGGGAATCAAAGATAAACTGAATTCTGTGAGGATGGGCAGAAATTCATGCAGCGTGACTAGGACGCACACTGGTTTCACCCCACCTCCAAGTCATCTGCTTCGATGATGGAAGTAAGCTGGAAGAGAAGCTGGCTCCTCATGGAGCTAAAAAAGCAGTTGGCCTGGGAGTAAGAGAAGGTGAAGCTGCAGCAGAAGTTGGAGACGTATGAGCCCAGCCCCACAAGGTGAGTAAACAGGCAAGTGGCAGTAGAAACAAGCCACAGCAGCACCTCACGACCTGCACTGGCCTTTCAAGCACAAAAAGAAATATGAGTGACACTCTAGTTCCAGTTCCAAACCTCATACAAAAAGTCTGTGGTTCATACTAACCTGGAACTATGGACAGAAATGAATTATGGAAAATATAGTTTCAGTTTAGCTAAGCAGACAGAACAAATTTACTATACTGGCTATATGATGAGAAGCATTCAAGAGAACGGCAGAGGGGAAAAGCCCTGATGATGTCTTTTGAGTCTCTGGATGCAGCTGGGCCTGAAGCTGTAACTATCTATCCCTAGAATTTCCACTTGTGTGAATCACTGAGCTTAAGCTGCTTTAAACTGTGATTCTGTCTCTTACAAAGAAAGTTGCCTGACCAATATAAATACCTAGTTCATCTTCCAATAGTAATTTAGTACAAAAGTCATAGTAACAGAACCCCAGTGAAGATCCTAACTTTGGTATAACAATCAGGAACAAACTAAAAATCCTGGGATAATAGGGAATAACTGATACATAGCATTTTCACCTTTCATGGGGAAAAATTTGCTCAGGACTGGCAAAAAGGCTTATGTACAAAACATGGTTAATGTCTGCCATTAACATACTGAGTGGCAGGTATAGTATTTGTAGAAGGTAAGCTATCACACTATGGGAAGCCAAAGGAACCCCCAGACAGAAACTCAAAGGTGGGGAGTCCCCATACTTCAAAATTTCAAGGGATTTAAGAGCTCTGTATCAAGAGCCAAGGGAAAAATATGTTTCTTATTATATCACAAAATCATATTTTCCAAGCTCTTTAGGTACCACGTAGTGTGCACCTATAAATGGGGGACAAACACATGGATAAGACTGTCATCCCTTCAAGGTGCTCAAAGAATCACACTGCTCATCCTAGATACCATTTTTCTAATTATGCAATCAAAAATATCATTCAGTTTAGTTCAGTCGCTCAGTCGTGTCCGACTCTTTGCGACCCCATGAATCGCAGCACGCCAGGCCTCCCTGTCCATCACCAACTCCCGGAGTTCACTCAAACTCACATCCATCGAGTCGTTGATGCCATCCAGCCATCTCATCCTCTGTTGTCCCCTTCTCCTCCTGCCCCCAATCCCTCCCAGCATCAGGGTCTTTTCCAATGAGTCAACTCTTCGCATGAGGTGGCCAAAGTACTGGAGTTTCAGCTTCAGCATCAGTCCTTCCAATGAACACCCAGGACTGATCTCCTTTAGAATGGACTGGTTGGACCTCCTTGCAGTCCAAAGGATTCTCAAGAGTCTTCTCCAACACCACAGTTCAAAAGCATCAGTTCTTCAATGCTCAGCTTTCTTCACATCTCTCACACCTATACATGACTACTGGAAAAACCATAGCCTTGACTAGACAGACCTTTGTTGGCAAAGTAATGTCTCTGCTTTTCAATATGCTATCTAGGTTGGTCATAACTTTCCTTCCAAGGAGTAAGCGTCTTTTAATTTCCTGGCTGCAATCACCATCTGCAGTGATTTTGGAGCCCCCAAAAAAAAAAAAAATGAAATATAGCTTATTTGGGGCTTCCCTGGTGGCTCAGTGGTAAAGAATCCACCTGCAATGCAGGAGACCCGGGTTTGATCACTGGGTCAGAAAGATCCCCTGGAGAAGGGAATGGCAACTCACTTCAGTATCCTTGCCTGGAGAATCCCATGGACAGAGGAGCATGAGGGGCTATAATCCACAAAGTCAGACACAACTGAAGTGACTGAGCACGCATACACATATAGCTTATTTACACTATTGTGTTAGCTACATAGATGTTCAGCACAGTGATCCAGTATTTTTGCAGCTTATATTCCATTATAGGTTATTATAAGATAATAGGTATAATTGCCTGTATTGTACAGTAAGTGCATCCTTGGTGCTTATCTGTGCTGTGTATAGTAGCTTGTGTCTCTTAATCTCATACCCTTAGTTTGTCCCTTTCCCCTTTTGCTCTCCCTTTTGGTAATCACAAGCTTGTTTTCTATATCTATGAGTCTGTTTCTGTTTTGCATATACATTCATTTGTTCTTTTTTTTAAGATTTCACATATAAGTAATATGTTAAAGTATTTCACTTATTTCACTAAGCATAATATTCTCTTGGTCCATCCACATTACTGCAAATAGCAGTATTTCATACTTTTGGGAGGCTAAGTAGTATTCTGTAGTATATATATCTACACATCTTCTTAATCCAATTGTCTGTTGATGGGCACTTGGGACAATATTAGAACCTGCTTCCCAGGGTAATGTGGGAATTAAGTGGAGTCCCAACCTAAAGATGAAGAAACTGAAGCTCTGAGAAGTTAATGTGCCCAAGGTTATACAGACAGTAAAAGAGTTTTGACTTCCAACAGTATGACTCCAGAATTCAAGTTCCCAACCATTGTATTTGTCAAAATTCTCCAGAGAAACAAAGCCAATAGGATGTGTATATACATATGGAGATAGACTGATTTAATGGAATTGGTCCATGTGACTGTGGAGGTACAAATCTGAAAACTGCAGGGTAGACTAGCAGGCTAGAAACACAGGGAAGGGCTGTGGTTCAAGTCTGAAAGTAATCTACTGGCAGAATTTTTTCTTGCTTGTATATATATTTATACCTGGAGAAGGAAATGGCACCCCATTCCAGTATTCTTGCCTGGAGAATTCCATGCACAGAGCAGCCTGGAGGGCTAGTTCATGGGGTTGCAAAGAGTCAGACACGACTTAGTGGCTAAACCACCACCACCATACATATAAAACACTGAGAATGATGCCTAGCCCATAATAAGCATGCTAAGCATCGGTTGCCTGGTCAGGGCTCTATATCCAGTATCTGGAGCTAGGAGAACACATAATAGGAGCTGAACACATATTTGTTGACTGACTTGACCCCCTCTAGTGCTCTTTGTTATGTTTCAGGCCAAAGATGTTTAGCGCTAAAAATATTAGACACATCTAACTTTCTCGTCCTCGTACATGATTCCTCCCATAAGCAGCTGAGCTCAGAGTCCTGGAGTGATATCTCATTTCAGGCACACTTAATGGGGCTACGTGGGCAACCCAAACTCTGCTCAAATGCCACACCTGGATACGTGCCAAATTCTCTTCTCTTCTCCCCTCTCCCCTTTCCCACAAGTAGTTAACACAATATCCAAAACGGCAGTCATACACAGCACAAGCCTTGACAGGATGGGTTTGGGGAGATCTTTACATCTAGAAATGAAAGCAGGGCAGGGTAGCCTCCTTCTCCTCAAATACAATTACCTGTGGTTTTTAAACTCTCTCAGAAAGCTCCCCATCGACCCGGAACTTTGTGACTTAATTCCACTCCATTAATATTCAATAGTGAAAACTAAACCAGTTAACTGTTACCAAACCTGCGTAATGCCAACCTGAAGGTGAAAAGTTGGCCCTCCCAGCTGTGTTTCTATAGAACTTTACCTACAGATGTTTCTGAGCTAATGAGAGTTTAAGAAGGAAAAAAAAAAAAGGAATTAGGAAATAGTCAAACAATAGGAGCCTCGTCCTATAAGTTTTCTCCGTGGGTGGTTTGCTTAGGAAACCACATAGGAGTTTCTAATTAAAGGAGTATTAGAAGAATACATCCATAAATTTCAGAGCCAGGCTTAATTTTCTTGTTTGAAAACTGCCAGGGAAGAGAGTGGATTGCAAATATATGAAATATGACCAAATGAGACTTAATGAATTCTAAGTTTATTCACTGAAGTATTTAACTATCCAAGCCATCAAGTGGGGATAATAAATTTGAGTGTGTCATAAGACTGGCCCACTTTAATTCACATTTATAAAATGAGCTATAAATAAAGGGCCTGATTCAGTGCTTAATTTTTAGAGATACATTAACTCTCAATTCTTGCCTCCACGATGCTGAGCAATGGAAGAAAATGAAAGAACACTGCGAGATCAGAAGGAAGGGGACAGTTCTAATACTTGGGCCAAAGGGCAGAGGACTAGCCTCGACGATTCAGCATCTCTCATCAGGACACATACCTCTTCCCTTGTCCCCAAAGTCAAGTTAAAACCTAAGTTAAGCACCTGGGAAGGAGGAGAAGGCTGATTGGCTGGATTAATGATGGCGAGTTTAATAAGGAAGACATTGTTTACAAAGATGAGGGCAAGGTTAAAGGCAATCAACAAAACATGGCAAATCACTATGGGGCCCTTTTTCCACCTCTAGACCTGAAGAAAGCTACCAGAACTACTCTACTACGGGCTCTCTCAACAACCTGCTCCTGAGGGATCTTCATGCTTAGGGACTCAGAGGCCAGTAAACTCAGAAACACACGATATATTTTCAGGTATTGATAAGTGAAATGATGAAAAATAAGGCAGGAAAGGAGTTATAAACAAGTAGTGGAAAGGTGGGGAGAGACTTCTTGGGCAAGGTGGATAGCAAAAGCTTCTCAGGAATGGTGATGTGTAATCTGAGACTGGAGTCAGAAGAAGCCAGCCAGAGGGGGGCAAAGCATTCCTGCTGCCAAGAACCTGGGGGGGACCAGCTGGGCATGCTTGAGGGTCAGAGGGAATCCCCAAGAAGCTGGAAAGTGATGAATGGGGTCAAGAGGGAGACAAAGCCTTCTAGACTCTCAGATGTGTTGGGTTATGTTCTAACCATGACAAATCATAAATGAGAAGATTTAAGCAAGGGAGGGGAGTGATCTGATTGACATTCTCCCATCCAAGTACTAACCAGGCCTGAGCCTGCTTAGCTTCCGAGGTCAGACGAGGTCCGGCTTGTTCAGGGTGGTGTGGCCATAGACCTGATTGACATTCTGAGCAACACTCTGATTGCTGTGAAGGTGATACAAGGAAGCAGAGATAATAACACTGCTTACAAAGTGACTGCCCAGTAACAGATGAAGATGGCTTGTACCATCTTCATGGGAGGACTGAAAACAAAGAATGGTGTTGGGTCTGAGGTCCATTCCATCTACCTACTCATACTGCAGTTAGTGAGCAAGGGGCCTCCCAGAGCTTGAGACAGTCACTACCCAAGAATAAAAGTAGTTTAAAAAAAGAGAACTTTTTGGCATAGTGTCTTAAAGTTTCTGTATGCTGCATTTACTACTTTTTAAATTTTTAAACATTTAAAACATTTACTGAAGGAAAGAACTTGGTTAGGGAGCAGTTGACTTTAATATATATAGAAGAAGAAAAATACATAGGAACTTTGGTAGATCATAGGATCAATGTGGAGTGGGAGATGGCTTTTGCAGAAAAGATCTTCACGACCAAGATAATCATGATGGTGTGATCACTCACCTAGAGCCAGACATCCTGGAATGTGAAGTCAAGTGGGCCTTAGAAAGCATCACTACGAACAAAGCTAGTCGAGGTGATGGAATTCCAGTGGAGCTATTTCAAAACCAGAAAGATGATGCTGTGAAAGTGCTGCACTCAATATGCCAGCAAATTTGGAAAACTCAGCAGTGGCCACAGGACTGGAAAAGGTCAGTTTTCATTCCAATCCCAAAGAAAGGCAATGCCAAAGAATGCTCAAACTACNTTTGAGGAGAAGGAGGCTACCCTGCCCTGCTTTCATTTCTAGATGTAAAGATCTCCCCAAACCCATCCTGTCAAGGCTTGTGCTGTGTATGACTGCCGTTTTGGATATTGTGTTAACTACTTGTGGGAAAGGGGAGAGGGGAGAAGAGAAGAGAATTTGGCACGTATCCAGGTGTGGCATTTGAGCAGAGTTTGGGTTGCCCACGTAGCCCCATTAAGTGTGCCTGAAATGAGATATCACTCCAGGACTCTGAGCTCAGCTGCTTATGGGAGGAATCATGTACGAGGACGAGAAAGTTAGATGTGTCTAATATTTTTAGCGCTAAACATCTTTGGCCTGAAACATAACAAAGAGCACTAGAGGGGGTCAAGTCAGTCAACAAATATGTGTTCAGCTCCTATTATGTGTTCTCCTAGCTCCAGATACTGGATATAGAGCCCTGACCAGGCAACCGATGCTTAGCATGCTTATTATGGGCTAGGCATCATTCTCAGTGTTTTATATGTATGGTGGTGGTGGTTTAGCCACTAAGTCGTGTCTGACTCTTTGCAACCCCATGAACTAGCCCTCCAGGCTGCTCTGTGCATGGAATTCTCCAGGCAAGAATACTGGAATGGGGTGCCATTTCCTTCTCCAGGTATAAATATATATACAAGCAAGAAAAAATTCTGCCAGTAGATTACTTTCAGACTTGAACCACAGCCCTTCCCTGTGTTTCTAGCCTGCTAGTCTACCCTGCAGTTTTCAGATTTGTACCTCCACAGTCACATGGACCAATTCCATTAAATCAGTCTATCTCCATATGTATATACACATCCTATTGGCTTTGTTTCTCTGGAGAATTTTGACAAATACAATGGTTGGGAACTTGAATTCTGGAGTCATACTGTTGGAAGTCAAAACTCTTTTACTGTCTGTATAACCTTGGGCACATTAACTTCTCAGAGCTTCAGTTTCTTCATCTTTAGGTTGGGACTCCACTTAATTCCCACATTACCCTGGGAAGCAGGTTCTAATATTGTCCCAAGTGCCCATCAACAGACAATTGGATTAAGAAGATGTGTAGATATATATACTACAGAATACTACTTAGCCTCCCAAAAGTATGAAATACTGCTATTTGCAGTAATGTGGATGGACCAAGAGAATATTATGCTTAGTGAAATAAGTCAAATACTTTAACATATTACTTATATGTGAAATCTTAAAAAAAAGAACAAATGAATGTATATGCAAAACAGAAACAGACTCATAGATATAGAAAACAAGCTTGTGATTACCAAAAGGGAGAGCAAAAGGGGAAAGGGACAAACTAAGGGTATGAGATTAAGAGACACAAGCTACTATACACAGCACAGATAAGCACCAAGGATGCACTTACTGTACAATACAGGCAATTATACCTATTATCTTATAATAACCTATAATGGAATATAAGCTGCAAAAATACTGGATCACTGTGCTGAACATCTATGTAGCTAACACAATAGTGTAAATAAGCTATATGTGTATGCGTGCTCAGTCACTTCAGTTGTGTCTGACTTTGTGGATTATAGCCCCTCATGCTCCTCTGTCCATGGGATTCTCCAGGCAAGGATACTGAAGTGAGTTGCCATTCCCTTCTCCAGGGGATCTTTCTGACCCAGTGATCAAACCCGGGTCTCCTGCATTGCAGGTGGATTCTTTACCACTGAGCCACCAGGGAAGCCCCAAATAAGCTATATTTCATTTTTTTTTTTTTTAAAGACACAATCCTGGTCCTTCAGGGGTTTGCAGATTCATTATCAACACTTCTATAACACAGTCTATACACAGTAATAAAGCACAGTGGCTAAGCACCTAGGACTGGCAATCAGAATATCTGGGTTTAAATCCTGGCTTTACTTCCTACTGGTCATGTGACTTTGGGCAGTTTGATGACTTTTTCTAGCCCTCACCTGTAAATGACAGACAATGATGATGACAGCAAAACAGGGCTAACGTTCATCGTGTCCTTCCTGGGTGCTAGGCCCCAGACTCTCACACGGACTACCTCCCTGAATCCTCACCAAGGCCCTGAAAACTAGTTCACTTTTATCAACTCCATCTGACAGATAAGGAACTCAGGTTTAAGAGGTTAAATGACTTATTAGGAGAGGGGAGTGGTGGTAGTGAGGAACTGCTGAAGACCCCTACGTACTGGTCCCGAGTAGCCCTGGGCCCACCTGGAGGCACCCATCCGATCCTCTGAACCCCAGAAGGCACGGAAGAGCCAGTGCGAACTCCAAAACCTGGCGGCCAGGGTACATAAATTAAACGCGCGCCTCCCGCCCGGGGGAGTGACAGCTCCCTGTGATCACTGCACTGTGAAAAATGTCAGCCTTCAGAAGGTTTCCTCCCTTCCTATTCTGTTAGCACTCACACAGAGGCCTATTAGCAGTGCTCCCAGCCTGCTGGGGATGCTGGCAAGGCCACGAGAAGAACCCACTCCCCCAGAAGATCTGGCTGCCTTTTCAGCTCCAGGCTGCTGGCACGTGCCACCTGCCCAGGTACCCAGACACAGGATTTATCGTGCTCTGCTGTGTTGGCTCTCAGGCCTGCCCTGGGATCTCATAGTGACAGACACGTGTTTCATGGAGAAAAATTTAGGCCACTACACAACGGGGAAGGAGAGAGAGCACAGGAAGAGGGAGGGAAGAGGACGAAGAGCAGATCAGAAGGCCAAGGCTGTAAAGAAAAAAAAGGTTCTGTCTCATCCCTGAGCTTTTAGAAGTAGGAAGCAGTGTGCTGACCTAGAGTTTACAGCCCAGAGTTCCAGGTGGCTATCTTCCCCGCAGTCAAAGGAGGGCAGTTAGCTTGCAGGCTCAGTTTACTCCTGCAGGGGCTGTGATGAGGACTGAAAGAAGTGGAGCTGGTAGGGCAGGAAAAAGCGAGAATCCCATGTGACAAGGATGACCCTTTCCTTCCCACCTTTGGCTACAGAAACAATTCCTACAAGGCTACATCTCAGGAGGAGATGTCCCAGGTCCACAGGAGCAGTGCCATGCAAGTGTGGGCCACTGGCTGGAGCAGGTCTGAGAATCCTTGGGTACCAGTCGGTGAAAGGTAAGTACAGAACTGAGGAGCCATGATTAGAAACTGAGCGTGATCTCATGCTACCAAGACATTCCAGCATGTGATCACTGACCTGTCTCATTGGCCATGACATAGGCCAGTTTGGGTGTTGAATTTGAGCTCATGTGTTTCCCATGGCCTGAGCTGTATATTACTCACGCACAGTCACAGAACATCTTGGGTAGTGAGTTTGACAAGCACTGTTGAAGAGGTTATTAGTATGCCTCTATAGTCACTAAGTTGCTCTGCCTCTATGAGCCTCAGTTTCCCTGTTTGTAAACTGGTGATAAGTAATGTATGTCCTAAGGACTTTTGGAAGATGAAATGAGATGCGGTGTGTCGAGAGGTTAGCAAGGTAGCTGACAAATGCTGTGCTCTCAGCACAAGTGAGCTCTTGTCACTCGGTCATGGTGAGCAGACAGAGCTTTCAATCTGGCTTGGAACGAGGTGTCTCCACACCACAGATATCTGGGGAAGTGAGCACAGTCTCAAAGACTTGACCCACAGCAAGCCAAGGATATCTCCAAAAGCAAGACAGAGGGGCTGGTCACCCGCCAGGGAATGAAGATGGTAAAGCTTATTCCCTCAGCTGTGAACAAGCGAATCGATGGTGAAGGAAAGCCTCGGGTCCTCGAGTGCTCTAAAAGCCGATAATAAAATTTAAAATCAATGGTGAAGCTGACAGCTAACCGATGGCAGGGCCAGAGGCCAGGAATGAAGTGTCTCTGTGCAGGAAGCAGGCAGATAGCCTGGGCAGCGATCCTCAGAACAGCATGCTGAGCATCCAGGTGAAAGCATCTGGGTGCCTAGATTTCACAGAGATCCTGCCTCCTGGGCTGGCGCCCCTCCATGGATGTAGGAGGAGCATGTGGTAAGTGAGCTGTCGAAGGAGTAAGACCTGGACCCCAGTACTGTGCTGCCCTGTTCACTCAGCTTTTGGAGGTATGGAGCCAGAGTCTGGAAAATTCTTACACTATTAATTTCACCTACATTAAAAAAAAAAAAAAAAAAAAACAGACAATGCAGTCCAGCCACATTGTTATGGGCCAAATGCATCCTCTTCAAATTCATAGGCTGAAACTCTGATCCCTGACCTGATGGTGCCAGGAGGTAGGACTTCTGGGAGGTAACTGAGCTATGAGGCCATGAGGGTGGGAGCCCCATGACAGGATTAATGTCTTATGAAAAGAGGAGGAGACTAGGGCTCTCTCTCTCGGCCATGTGAGGACACAGCAAGAAGGTGGCCATCTGCAAACCATGAAAAGCACTTTCATCATAACTGCAGCAACCAGCACCTCGATCTCAAACCTCCAACCTTCCAAACCTGTGAGACGTAAATGTGTGTCGTTGAAGTCACTCAGTCGCTGACATTTTGTTACAGCATCCTGAACCAACCAAGACAGTATTTCTCAGGTGAGGAGCTACACAGATTCATCTATCTGTACAAGCGTTTCTTGATTCCCCTCGATGTAGGGGACTAATGGTGAAATAGGACATTTGGAAAGTAGTGAGTTTGGGACTGGCAGGGAAGACAGATGGGTTAGCAAACACTTAGCATCCAGGGTACTAGGAACAACAGTGACTTTATGAGACCAGAGGGGAGTGCAGAGGCAACACTACCTGACAGGGAGGGGCGTGGGGTAGGTAGGGAGATGATGCTGAAGAGATGCTAAGCCTTGCTGTACCTGTTCTAAGGACATGGTGGGCAGTGGACTCTGGGTGACTGCTCTCATGATGTGTGGTGAAGGGGAAAGTGGGCCAATCAGAGGATCTCAGGAATTTCGCTAGTATGTTTAAGTGTAGGAATGAAACCTGTAATGGGCTATGAAAGCTGAAGAATGGAAGAGTGTAGAAGAGAGGCTCAGAGTGAAGCAGAGAGAGAGGGGAGGGAGGGTGAGAGAGAGAAAGAGGGAGAGGAAAGGAGAGCGAGAGAGCATGAGGCAGGGAAGGAGAGAGGGAGAGCATGACCTAACTTAACTTTGAAAACTTTGCACAGTTCTATATTTCCATTCCCCTGCAACATGGTTATATTTGGCTATTTTTGAAATGTTTCCATAAATTAGAATGGGTAATGTTTACTAGAAGTAGTCTCTGTTCTTAACAAGCCAAAGACTCCTAACAGAACTCTAGGAGTGATCTGGGAAAGCAGTACTGACTCACAGAAATATAACTGCACAGTCTCAGCCAAACACAAAAAGAGAAATTAAACCCTAGTGCTGACATCACCCTTGCACACATGCGCATATGCCCTGGCCTGAGTGCTTAGTGCAGCCATGACATTGCCCACTGTTCCTGCGTGGGTCTGTGACCTTTGCTAGGTGTGAGCACCTCACTGAGCTGAGTGTGCCTGCTGTGTTGATTACACATTTCTAAGCAAGAGGAAGAGAGAGGAGAGGAGAAAGTAATTCGCAAGCAAATGAGCATCTTGTTTGCATTTCTGTTGTGAAGGCTCATCGTTTACATCAACTGAGGTGCGTAGTGAATTAAAGCCACGTGTGAGTTAGGTGTGTTGATCTCAAGATCTAACTTAACAAAAACACTCAGATTCAGCCTATGGTTTGAAGAACTGAAGCCAGTAATTAACTCTTCAGTCTTAAACAAACAGCTTCCTTTACAAGCTAAGTGTCAACTGAACTTTGATTCATGAAGTCACCAATTAGTCTTCTTGGCTTCATGTTCGGTCTAGAGCCATCAGATTGATAAATATGTTACATCATCTCCCTACACTGCCTCTTTGTCAAAGATAAATGGCAAAAGAGCAGATTAAAACTAAAACCCAAGACAGGATACCTATCTGAAGTCTGAAGGATCTAGGTGTTTCCAAATGAATTAGCCCACTGGAATTAACAACTTTTCCTCTAAGCTGTGTAATGGAGAGGGGACAGTCAGGTGGCCCAGGGCATTTCTTGGTCCATTTTAAACTCGCTAAATGAAAACCACATGAATGGTTGGTTTGTGAGATGTCCACAATTTAACAGCTGGAAGGTGTGAGCTCAGCCATAGTGCAGACAATCTTCTCCCTAGTGTGACTGCTCAGGTTGAGTGCCTGCAGAGTCCTCACTCAAACAGATGGACACCGATGAGGCCCTGACCGAAGCTGAGCAGCCAATGAGAAAGAACTCCATAAACTCCACCCTCAGCAGAGAAAAGCAATGTACACACTTATCTCAGACTTACAGATTTAAATCAAGTGTGACTCTGATTATTCTAATCTGTTAAATTAACAGTTAAGCAATAAGTATTAATTTTCCTGCTAAAGGGGCTTCCCTCATAGCTCAGTTGGTAAAGAATCCGCCTGCAATTGCAGGATACCCCGGATCGATTCTTGGGTTGGGAAGATCCACTGGAGAAAGGATAGGCTACCCACTCCAGTATTCTTGGACTTTCCTGGTGGCTCAGCTGGTAAAGAATTTGCCTGCAATGCGGGAGACCTGAGTTTGATCCCTGGGTTGGGAAGATCCCCTGGAGAAGGGAAAGGCTACCCACTCCAGGGTTGTGGCCTAGAGAATCCTGGGTTGCAAAGAGTCAGACATGACTGAGCAACTTTCACTTTTCTTGCTAAAGGGGTTCAGAACATGCCATGTCAAAATATGCCATTTTGGCATAGACGTTACTTTGAGCCAAAGGCAGTTGAGAGGTAACAGATGCAGAAGAGAATTTCTCTGCACTACCCCTATCTGCCTAAAAGCAAAGCAGAGATTTCTGTCCATGAAGGTGCCTTCCCAGTACCAAAAAGGGAAGGACAAATTGTCATCAGAGACTAGGAGTTAGTTGACACTGAGATGAGTTGGCATAAACAGACCTTCTGAAAATAACTCTCACAGGGAGATCTAATGGAAGATATTTTGCAGTCATTGGCCCACAGTATATCATCTTTTGAAACCTGAATCTGTTTCCTTTGTTAAAATGGCTTATGAGACCCCAGACTCCAATCACTTTTTTCAGTTTCTCTTCTCTGTGAATTCCTGTGCCTGTAAATATTCATAAAACTTGTGTGCTTTTTCTCCTGTTAATCTGTTTCCTATTAGTTTAATTCACAGATCCCCAGACATTGAACAAAATAAAGCAGAAGAAAACTTTTTCTCCTTGACAGTGACACAGTGCTAACCTCAAAACTTAAGGGAGACTTACTTACAGGGGTAAAGGGAAAGGAATCCCTACCCATCAAGGATTGTGAAAGCAAGAATGTCCTAAACAAAATATCAGTATGCTTATAAGAATGACAAACATTTTTAAAGACCAATAACATCAAGTAAATACCTCTGATAGCCCAGTGAGTAAAGAATCCACCCGCACTGCTGGAGACACAGGAGAAGTGGGTTTAATTGCTGGGTCAGGAAGATCCCCTGGAGGAAGAAATGACAACCCATTCCAGTATTGTTGCTTGAAAAATCCCATGGACAGAAGAGTCGGGCAGGTTATGGTCCAAAGGGTCGCAAAGCGCTGGACATGACTGAGCAATTAAGCATGCAGGCAGTATCAAGCAGTGGCACAGATGTGGCACCATGGGCACTTTCTACCTCTTGCTGAGCACATAAATTTGGTGAAGACTCTTTTGGAAGACAATATGGTAGGCTCTGTCAAAAATTAAAATGTACAAACTTTTGATCCAGCAATTTCATTTCTAGGAAGTTAATTAAAGACATCCTTGCATACATGCACAAACTCAGCTGGTGAGAGAATTTTTATTTCAACATTGTTTTTAATAGCAACACGCTGAAAAATCATCCAGTATCCAGCAATGGAGAAGCAGCTACAAGGAGTCAGTAGAAAGAAAGAAGTAAGCCTCCACCAATATCCCAATGTGGGAAGATATCTCGGACAATGAAGGTGTTTAAATAGTAAGTCACAGAAGAGGACAAGGATTTCTTAAGTAGATTATAGTGAAGTACTGTCTGTTAAAAAATGAACGGACAGTACTTTATTAACGGACAGTTCTTTATTTAAATTAAGAACTTCTATTCATCAAAAATCTATTAAAAGAATCCACAGGTTCAACAACTGATGAATGGATCAATAAAAGTGGTATATGCATAGAGTGGAAAATTACTCACCAATTAAAAAAATGAATGCCATTCTGATACATGCTAAAAGCTGGATGTACCTTGAAAACATTATGCTAAGTAAAAGAAGCCAGTCACAAAAGACAACATAATGTATGGTTTTATTTAAATGAATGCCTGGAATGGGCAAATCTATTAAGACAGAAGTTGATCAGTGGTTGTTAGGGCCTGAGGGGAAGGAAGAAGAAGGAGTAATAGATATGGCATTTCATCTTGAGGTGATGAAAATATTCTCAAATTAAACAGTGTTGATGGTTATAAAACTTTGTGAATGTGGTGAAAAGCACTGCATTAAATACTTTCAACAGATGAATTTTGTTATGTGAATTATATCTCAATTTAGAAAATTACATTTAAAAAACAGTAAGAGAGATAAAAGGCAAACCACAGACTGTGAGAAAATATCTACAATATGTACACCTGACAAAACCGTATATCACTTCCCAAAGGTGTTTACACAAATGGCCAAAGTTTATTAAAAGATTAGATTCTGAACATCTTTAGTTACCAGAAAAATGCAAACTGTAACCACTGTGAGAAAACACCACCCGTGGTCCAGAATGCCAAGAATTAATAACAAGTGCTGGTCAAGCTGTAGGCGATTGGGACTCTCTTACACTGCCAATGGGAATGTAAACTGGCACTGTCACTTTGAAAATCTGTTTACATTATCTTCCAAGGCAAAACACACATTTGCCTATGACTCGGAAATTTCTTTCCTAGATATATGCTTAGCAGAATTGAGTGCATATGCCCACTCAATGACATGCTCAGAAATGTTCACAGCAGCTTTATTTATAAGCCCCCTGATGGAAGCAAACCAATAGTCTTCCAACTGGAGAATGAATAAACATGTATGAAATACGGTAGAATACTACTTAGCAATAAAAATGAAAACAACAAAAACAAAAAAAATAAGGAGACAAACAAGGATGTGGATAAACCACCCAGGAATTTTTAAGTGAAAGAAGTCACTCATTAACTGGTATATACTAAATGATTCCATTTATTAGAAGCTTAAGAAAAGGCAAATTAAACCGAACAATGGTAACAGACTCAGAATAGTGGCTACTTTTATAGAAAAGTGGACTTCCCTGGTGGCTCAGATGGTAAAGCATCTGCCTACAATGAGGGAGACCCAGGTTAGATCCCTGGGTCAGGAAGATCCCGTGGAGAAGAAATGGCAACCCACTCCAGTATTCTTGCCTAAAAATTCCCATGGATGGAGGAGCCTTGTAGCCTACAGTCCATGGGGTCGCAAAGAGTCAGACACAACTGAGCAACTTCACTTCTATAGAAAAGTAGGGATGAGAAGGGTACATTACAGAGCCTAGGTAATTGCCTGATAAAGAATGGAGTTGGACCTTTTCATTACACCAGACACAAAAATTAACCATGTAGGGATTACAGACCTAAAAGTAAGAGCCAAAGCTACTAAGAAGAAAATTGTGGAGGGAATCTTTATGACATTGTGTTAGGCAAAACCTCCTTAGATATGACACTAAAAGCATCAGTGACAAAAGAAAAAGATTAAGTGGACTTCACCAAAATTAAGAATCTTTAATTTTCTTCAAAGGATACCACCACATAAATAAAAAGGTAATTCACAAAATTGAAGAAAATACTTGCCATTTGGTAAGGCTTCCCAGGTGGCTCAGTGGTAAAGAATCCGCCTGACAGCAGGAAACAAAGTTCAGTGTCTGGGTTGGGAAGATCCCCTGAAGGAGGAAGCGGCAATCCACTCCAGTATTCTTGCCAGGAAAACCCCATAGACAGAGGAACCTGATGGGCTACAGTTCATAGGGTCGCAAAGACTCGGACCCAACTGAGCGACTGAGCATACACATACACAAGGGATTTGAATCCAGAACATGTAAGGAATTCTTATAACCCAATAATAAAAAGACAAATAACCCAAGTTAAAAATGGAGAAAGAATCCAAAGAAAATATATAAATGACCAAAAGTACATGAAAGGATGTTCATATGAATAACCATTGTTGCTGTTATTGTTCAGTTGCCCAGTCATGTCTGACTCCCTGTGACCTTTAGCAAAATGCAAATCAAAACCACAATGAGATATAACATCACAGTCCTTAAGGTGGCTATAATAAAAAAGATAATAACAAGTGTTGACAAGGATGTGAAATATTCTCATAAGAGTTTTTAAAAATGGATGGTACCTGATTATATTTCAAAGAGACTGTTAAAGCATATAAGAGGATGATTTCACATACATGTAAACAACCCGTCTATACATACATAGATAGATATGTATGAACTTGGGTGTAAATCCCTAGACAAAATCTTGGGAAGACACGTTCAGAGCTCTGAAGCTGTTTGTTCTGGGAGTGAATGGAGGTCACTCTACAGCCTATGAGTGACCCCCATAAGGGGTCTATGGCCATTTGGGTTTGTTTCCTTCTGCAGTGTTTCATTTTTACCCAGCAAGGATGTTTTCCCGTATTACTTGTGTAATAAAACAAAGTTTTAGAGTAAAAACTGCCAACTAGGAGTGCACAAGGGATTGTCTGAAGGTGGCATGGATATACAGAGGAGGGAATCGTCATCATGGTGTGACAGACAAGGGCAGAAAGTTCTTTGATGTGGAGCTGGAAGCTGGGTGTGATGTGCCTGGGCAAGGTGACGTGGAAACTCAGAGAATGGAGCAGCGTTTTGACAAGTCTAGTATTGCCTTGGTTTCAGTCTTAAAAGTATATTCGTTATGTAACATGCCTTTATTTTGGATCTATTCCTATGAGAAAAGTATAGACATATACAAGTATCAGAGAAGATTTATTTCACACACACACACACAAACAAAAAAAGAAAGAAGGAAAAGAGGAAGGAAGGAGGAAAGTTGGGAAAGGAAGGAAGGTAAAAAGGAGGGAGGAGAGATAAAAATAAACAAAACCAAAAGGTGAAACCCCACTGCCATTTTAACTGACCAGACCTGTTAAGAAATAATGAAAACTGTTGAGAGTTCTAGAATCCCCGGGATACTATGCAATTCAATTTTTTTTCCCTGAAAGAAAGTCTCTGACCAGCCTTAAGAGTATAGCTGAACCTTGAGCAACGGGAGGGTTAGGGACACTGACCCCTCCCTGCACAGTCGAAAATCCAAGTATAACTTACAGTCAACCCTCCATAACCACGGTTCCTCATCTGCAGATTCAGCTAACCATGGGCCATGTACTGTTGTGGTATTTACTATTGAAAAAAATTCACATCTAAGTGGACATGTGCAATTCCAACCCATCTTGTTCAAGGGTCAACTGTGTTGTCTTTCCTATGCTAATTCTGCTCTTTGCCTCATGATTCAATTAGACTTTATCATCAGGTAAAATCATGTCTCAGAACATTCTGCAGCCTGGCATTGTGTCATCCTCTACAAAGAGCTGCTGAATAAAGATGGTAGCTCATGCTTGGCTTCATCATCTGGGTCATCCTTAGCTTGATCTTTGGGGTGATTCAGGGTAAATTTTTTGGTTAGCTTGACCTTCCACGGTTCACAAAAGGTCCAACTTTGCCTCCAAAGTGTGTGCAGGCAGGAATAGAGTGGAATAAGCTGGTTGTGCATAAATATAGTTGGCCACACTAGAGGAGATACCACTCAAGTCATAAAAATTCCTGTCTGTGGTTACTGGCAGTTTTTGATCATGTTACTTGTCCTCAAGCAGGAGTGAAATGCAATTACAAATTCACAGAGCCCTTGGGTAAAGGAATAGGATTGAAATTATCCCTTCAAGTACTCCATTTTAAAACAGGAAAACATTCATAAAAAGAGAGTTAGGCCAGTGGTACCAAAACATTTTTTAAAAACTTGGTCTACCTTCCAGTATGGACTTGCTGGAGTCACAATATTATCTAAACGAACTGCCAAGACCCCAAAGTCTGCCAAGCTAGGAATTCAGCCAGTATGATTGTCCATCCCTTCCAGTTTAAAATTAAATTAAATCTTTGGTTGTTTGCCTGAATTAATCGTTCAATTTGCAAAAAAACAATCAAACCTATGGTTGTAAGTGATTCCAGCTGTGGGGTGTGTTTTTTTTCAGCAGCAGAGAAAAATTACTTAAGCATTTCATAAACAAAACAGAGATGTTTTGGTTTTCTTTCAGAGATGAAGGGATTTCTCAATGGTTGTTGTCCTTAAACCTGGATTATATTTCTTCCTCTTTGGAACCCAACAGTTGACTTTGATGAAGACAATATAAACAGGTTGCCTTCAACTCCAAGGACATTGCTACCAACCTTGAATATATTTTAAGGGCCTTTGAATGAAGCCAAAGAAAACAAGCTAATTACTCAATGTCACACATGCTGCTCGGTTTTCTCCTGGAGGTTGACCACAGGAAGCCACACTCTGACACTCTAAACATACCTTTACTGCATTGGCATCTGATGAGCTCAAATTAAGTCAACCTGATTAAAATTCATTTTTTCAGTTCTTGGCTGTTGTTACTTCTCCCTTTCATGTAAATAAATACAAAAGAAATTTAAGCTCAAATTCCTTTCAAGTTGTTAATATGAGATACATCTCAATTTTTATGACTGAAGGTCTTCCTGAATAATGCTACAACTTCAATATTGGGAGTTTTTGAGTGAGAACAGCTATCTTTCATAAATATAGCTTGAAGAAAATTGTTAAACCATCAGTTAATCTTTATATTCAAGGGAAATGAAAGGAAAAGACTTACTGATAAATTACTTTTTCCATATCCGGAAGCAAAGTGTGTACAATAAAGCACATATTCCCTAAATAACAAGAATAAATATATCTCATTTTTCTCCTTGTATATTGTGCTTATCAAACTAGAGCCTTATTTGACAAGTACTTTATTCTAATATTATAAATAGGCCAAAGATGAATACAATTCTTTTGTTCATAACTAATATATTTGGGAAATCAACTCTGAATCATTTAGGCAAACCATTTCAGTATATACATGAAAAGAACAAATTTTTACCCTCTGAACTGAATTATAAACAGTTTTTCACTTTCTTTACTGTAAATAACTGGAGACTTTTGCCTCAAAGTTATTCCTAACAAGAGAAAATTGCACAATGAAATGTGTTTATCTTTTTAATCCCTAAAGGCAGAAGATACAGAATATACATATGGGATGCTAACATGACATAGAAAATCTATCACTGAACCCATGGAAAATAATCCAGGCCTCTCAGCCCAAGACTGCTGGGGTCTTGGAGTGTGCATTCATGTGTGAGTGATAGGAGCCAAATAATTGGAGAGTAAAGCTTATACTTGACATGTAGCTGAGTTCCCATTCATAATACGAGGGGTCAGAGTCTAGGTTTGGCTTTGGATCTTTACTAGTTGTGAAGGAAGGACTTGTCAAGCAGATCATATAAAAAGGAAATCAAAATATTTTCCTGCATCAAAGAACAAGCTGGAGCCTGGTCCATTAAGCTAGCAACATGCCAGCCTGAACTTCTAGGTTGGAGCTGTGGGTTCCATGCATAGGAATAGCAACCATCTGTAGAGCGCTTTACAGTAGGAAAGAGCCTCCTCCTAAGGGATCTTTGATTTATCACCCTATGTCAACCTTTGGGAGAAAAGATTTTTTTAAAAAAAGAAGTATTGACTTTATAGATGAGGAAACAGCCTGTATACAATGAATCTAAGATAGAAACCCACATCTTTGAACCCCAAATCTACTCTATCAAATTTTTGTTCCTAAGCAATCAATAGCAGTTCAGCTGTCTTCTCTGAGTGTTTTTCCATTTGTAAAATAGGAATAAAAGCATCTTATAGCAAGGTTGTCATGGTGATCTGATGAGATAAGTTATGGGGATCAATTAAGACTCTTGGTACTATGAAGTAAAAGACATATCCAATTTACCATGGCTTTAAAATAAAGCAATTTATTGGCTCCTGGACCTGAAAGGTCCACGGTAGGGGCATTTCAGGAGTGAAGTGATTGAGAGGTAGGTGGAGAGACAGGGCGGGGCTTCATTTCTCAGGGAGTCTCTGGGCCCTGCCTTCCTCTGTGTACTGGCCTCCTGCCCAGGCTGGCTGCCTTCAGAGTACTGAGATGACAGCCTGCAGGTCCTGGCTGCATGTTTCCCTTCTACAGCGTGGAGAATAAGACGTTTCCTTTCCCCCAACCATCCAGCTAAGTTTTGAGCTTCACTCTCATTGGATATTTCTCTAAAAGGACTTTATAATTTACACCTTTCATTCCCCCCACCCACCCTTGGCCAGTTTAGAATATTACACCATGGCATCCCAGGTCATAACATTAGTGTTGTACTTCCAAATGATCTATTCCAGTGGAATGCTGGTCTTAAGAGTCATACCAAATAATCATAAGGAGGAAGGGCGGAGGAGGAGGGGAGAGAGGAGAGGAGGAGGAGAGGTGGTTTCCTGCTGATGACATGAGCTTGGAAGACACAATACACCTCTATAACAGTTAGGCCTTGTCATCTGAACTCTGGGTATCCAAACTCAGAGGTTATGTAGCTATGAAGAGGGAAGGCTCCTCTGTTGCAGTTGGCCTTGACCCTAGGCTAGTCCCCATTACTTCTCTTTCCTCATCAGCTATAGTTCCCGCCTTTATTTCCTTCAGGTCTCTGCTCAAAACAACCCCTCATTAAGGAGAAAAGTCCTAGTTCCTCTCTGGATAAGGTAGTACTGCCTTCTACCCCCTACACTGCGTTAGTCTTTTGTGGGTTTGTGTGTGTGTGTTTTATATGATTTAACACCGTCTAACATATTACTTCTCTTTGTTGACTGATAATCTGTGTTCTCACTAGGATGCAAACACTTTGGCAAAGGGTCTTTTGTTCTCTGCTATGCCCTCAGCACCTGGAACAGTGCCTGGCATAGGCTCTAAGCTTAACAGTGAATAAATAAATGTATACTATATCCCACTTCTTGGTGGTTCACAATGCCTGGATACCACGGCTCTGAGAGTCTTGCTTAACTTGTTTAAAATCAGTATTGCCCAAATACGATCACTTAAACACTTTTGTTTAAAATAAAAACTAACATTCCCAAGAACTTAAGTTTGCTAGAAATCACTTTGGGAAACACTGAACTATTATCTCCCAATTTTATAGGCAAAGAAACTGACCCTCTGAGCAAACCAGGAGTATTACCAGGCCACACAGCGAGCCAGTGGCCATCAGGACTGAGCCTGGCCCTACATTTTTCCAGGATACACAGGCTTCATCACCACCCTGTTCTGTATTGATTGAGGATCTTTGGGGCTAATTATACTGGACACACCAATCAATAAACTCATCAATGAGTAATAATGGGCCATCCATTCTGTGCCCAGTCATCGGCACCTGCATTGTGACACTGTAAAATCTCCAGTGGCACTTTTACAGGACATACAATTTTTCAAGAGCTGTTGATTGATTCCTTCAAGACTCACATTCACCAGTAGATACATTTTCACAGAGAGTTCTGGTTTCATTTATCTTTGTTGTGTCAATCTTCTTATCATTTTATTATTATTATTTTCAAATTTAAATTAATTTTATATTAATTTTATATTTGAGGAGGATTGATCAGGCAGGGCTCCTGGAGGCCTTGGATATCCTTGCAGGCATAGAACTTACTTGCCACCTCCCAGGGTCCCAAAGAAAGTCTAGAGGGTGTAGACGGCCGGGAGAATGCTTTTCAACTGCCAGGACTTGAAGACCCCACAGCCCTCTCCGGGAGAGCAGAAGAAAAAGTCTAAAAGCCTGACAGAGCCACCAATCCCACGTGACATACTCTCTTCCTAAGCACTCCTAGCTGGTGAGGTTGAAGCGTACCTGAAGGATATGGATGTGGTTACAGCCAAGCAGGTTCATGTTCCCCTGCCTTTCACCCCCCACGACAGCCCCGGGCACACCTTTGGCAGTGACCTCACCCTGCCTTCACTGCAGCCTCCCACTCTGATCTCCACACCTCCTGTGGCCCCTATATCGCTGAGTCACCCTTCCCAGCACCTCGGTGCAGCCTGTTCTCCCAGATGGCAACACAGCTCTGGAAGTTCCTGACGACAATCACCTCCCTTCTGGCATGCATTCAGAGACCATGGCATGGCAGTCACCACGCTACATATCGTAGGTCATCGGCATTTCTGCACACACATTTGATGACCTTAAGGTGCTCATATCTGGAGCGCTGGTTTCCAAGCCCAGCTGCACCCTGGAATCAGCTGGAGAACTTGAAAAAGTCCTGCTGCCTGAGTTCCACCCCCAGAGAGTGATGTAACTGGTCAAGGCTGAAGCCAGGCACTGGGACTTTAGAGATTTTAAGGAGCAGAGAAGTATCAGCCCCTGCTATAGAGCAGTTACTATGTAAGGTGAGAGTGCCAAGAGAGGCATTCCAAGGTCACACAGGAGGTCCCTCCCCCAGCCCAGGTGAACAGGGAGGTCAAGGTCAAGGAAGGCAACCTCTGGATGGTTTTTATGGATAAGTAGGAGTGGGTCAAATAACCCAGAAGAGAAAAGGGCTGGGGTGGGGTGGAGTGAGGATTGCAGGCAGAGAGAAGGGGAAAGGTGGGAGAGAGTTAAGGAGTTTGGAAACCACACTGGAATATTACATTTCAGAATATACTATATCCCACTTCTTGGTGGTTCACAATGCCTGGATACCACGGCTCTGAGAGTCTTGCTTAACTTGTTTAAAATCAGTATTGCCCAAATACGATCACTTAAACACTTTTGTTTAAAATAAAAACTAACATTCCCAAGAACTTAAGTTTGCTAGAAATCACTTTGGGAAACACTGAACTATTATCTCCCAATTTTATAGGCAAAGAAACTGACCCTCTGAGCAAACCAGGAGTATTACCAGGCCACACAGCGAGCCAGTGGCCATCAGGACTGAGCCTGGCCCTACATTTTTCCAGGATACACAGGCTTCATCACCACCCTGTTCTGTATTGATTGAGGATCTTTGGGGCTAATTATACTGGACACACCAATCAATAAACTCATCAATGAGTAATAATGGGCCATCCATTCTGTGCCCAGTCATCGGCACCTGCATTGTGACACTGTAAAATCTCCAGTGGCACTTTTACAGGACATACAATTTTTCAAGAGCTGTTGATTGATTCCTTCAAGACTCACATTCACCAGTAGATACATTTTCACAGAGAGTTCTGGTTTCATTTATCTTTGTTGTGTCAATCTTCTTATCATTTTATTATTATTATTTTCAAATTTAAATTAATTTTATATTAATTTTATATTTGAGGAGGATTGATCAGGCAGGGCTCCTGGAGGCCTTGGATATCCTTGCAGGCATAGAACTTACTTGCCACCTCCCAGGGTCCCAAAGAAAGTCTAGAGGGTGTAGACGGCCGGGAGAATGCTTTTCAACTGCCAGGACTTGAAGACCCCACAGCCCTCTCCGGGAGAGCAGAAGAAAAAGTCTAAAAGCCTGACAGAGCCACCAATCCCACGTGACATACTCTCTTCCTAAGCACTCCTAGCTGGTGAGGTTGAAGCGTACCTGAAGGATATGGATGTGGTTACAGCCAAGCAGGTTCATGCTCCCCTGCCTTTCACCCCCCACGACAGCCCCGGGCACACCTTTGGCAGTGACCTCACCCTGCCTTCACTGCAGCCTCCCACTCTGATCTCCACACCTCCTGTGGCCCCTATATCGCTGAGTCACCCTTCCCAGCACCTCGGTGCAGCCTGTTCTCCCAGATGGCAACACAGCTCTGGAAGTTCCTGACGACAATCACCTCCCTTCTGGCATGCATTCAGAGACCATGGCATGGCAGTCACCACGCTACATATCGTAGGTCATCGGCATTTCTGCACACACATTTGATGACCTTAAGGTGCTCATATCTGGAGCGCTGGTTTCCAAGCCCAGCTGCACCCTGGAATCAGCTGGAGAACTTGAAAAAGTCCTGCTGCCTGAGTTCCACCCCCAGAGAGTGATGTAACTGGTCAAGGCTGAAGCCAGGCACTGGGACTTTAGAGATTTTAAGGAGCAGAGAAGTATCAGCCCCTGCTATAGAGCAGTTACTATGTAAGGTGAGAGTGCCAAGAGAGGCATTCCAAGGTCACACAGGAGGTCCCTCCCCCAGCCCAGGTGAACAGGGAGGTCAAGGTCAAGGAAGGCAACCTCTGGATGGTTTTTATGGATAAGTAGGAGTGGGTCAAATAACCCAGAAGAGAAAAGGGCTGGGGTGGGGTGGAGTGAGGATTGCAGGCAGAGAGAAGGGGAAAGGTGGGAGAGAGTTAAGGAGTTTGGAAACCACACTGGAATATTACATTTCAGAAATTCTGACTGATGAGATAAGGAGGTGGGAAGAGGCAAAAGCATGAAGGACATTGTAGGATTTTAAATGCAGGCAATAGAACTGTAAGATGGGTGGAACAGGATGAGATTTGAATTTGGGGAGCCATCTCAGGGGGCTATGTGAAGGATGGATTGACAGGTGGGTAGAGGGCGGGCAATGGAGGCTCTACTAAGGTATTTATTAACAAATCCTCTGTTAACTTGATCTTCTTTGCCAACACCCAATAGCAAGTAGAACAGACAGCGTTTTCCCAGGTCATCATCTGGGATACAAACACAGTTGATGGCTTGAAATGCATCATTTTTCAAAAAAAATTCCTGATTCCATCCCAATGAGACTGTTGTTATTATCCCCACTTTACAGATGAACAATCCAAGTTAAATAGCACGCCTGAGCATCTCACAGATAGTTAAGCTGCAGAGCCAATACTTCCAACTCAGCGAAGCCAGCATCCCTAACCACCACATGTTGGCCCCTCCCCATTTCTGACTGCATCCTGGGGGCTACTGGCATCAGTAATGACTCAGCTAATGTTTGCATTTTAATGGAGCCCTTCTGTTACCTTAAAGTGAAGCAATCACTTTTCATAATTGATCCAGATGTCTGATGCCTCGATGGCACAATTTAAGGGTATAAAACCAACTTCCGCCTTATAAATCATTTTGACTTGCCCAGCAAATTCAAATTCTTCTAGTTGCAGACACATGCCTCACTTATGAACTCAAGGCAAATCACCAGGAGAGGATGGAAGGCCTCGACCTGGTTTCCTGCCACTGCTGGTCACAAAGCAGAAGGGCTTATTAAAAATGCAGATTCTCTAGGCTCTTCCAGGCCTCCAGGAAGTCTAGGTGTGATGTCTGGTATCTACACTGTAAAAGCTCCCCCTACCATCAGCCTGGAGGAGGCAGCTGGCTCAGTCCCTCCCTCTGTAGGAGGGGACCTCCAGAAACAACTATTGTTACACATCCTGTGCACATCATCTGAAAGGAAGAAGATCCCATGTGCATAGGTTTGAAGTACAAGATCTCTCACAGAACTGCATGTCTTAGCCCAAAGCCTTCCTGTTCCCAAGTCTGCTATTGTTCATCAACTCAAACAACCTGTGGCACCACAGGTAGAAGCAATGGGAGACCTCAACGCTGCTGATCAAGAACAAAGAGAAGAAATAAACAACAAGGTCCTACCATATAGAACAGAGAACTATATTCAATATCCAGTGATAAATCATATTGGAAAAGAATATGAAACAAAAATGTATATATATGTATAACCGAATCACTCTATCATACAGCAGGAATTAACACAACATTGTAAATCAACTATACTTCAAAAAAAAAAAAACCCTAAAACTGAAAAAAAAGAACTAATAGGAAGGAGAAGGCAATGGTCAGGTGGGCTTTTAGATGACAGGTGATCCTTTCTCCTTCCACCAAAATGCTCTCTACAGTTTGAGTTCTGCCTGATTTCCTTGCTCAAGTGCTCACATGGTGAAATCTGTATCTATGTACATCTCAGGTTGCTCTTCGGTGGTAAGTGTATGGTGGGGCAGATCGGTGACCAGAGATGCCTCTGAGGATCAGTTAGATTTTAGCAGCCTGGTCACTGAAGGATTTACTTTGAAAATTAGAATAAATCACCTGCCTCAGTGGAAAGTTCTTTCATGTAGAAGCCAACATGGAAATCATTGCCTGGCACCAACCTACCAAATACCCTGTTGGATGCCCCAGGCAACTGTTTTTAAAAAATGAGAAACTTTGATCCCCAGCCAAGTTCTGTGGCTCTAAATTTGAATGGAGTTTTTCTGGCTAAGCCTTTCATTCAGGATTGGAATTTAGTATGATGAGGATGAAATACTTTCTTAAAACTCACTGAGGCCGAAGTCCCAAGAATCAGGGCAGAGGTGCAGCTTCGTCCCAGAAACAGGCAGAAACCTGCTCACACACCAGCCACTTAGGTATAGAGCTGGGTTCAGATGTCCTGCCTTGCCAACCCGTTGTGTTTCCAACTGGCCAGATTCCACAACTGCTGCTTTCTTGGAGAGGCTGCTTTCTGGATGTTTTTGATCTGAAACCTGAAAAAGCCAATCAAATGTTTTAAGACTAAAATGTGTAATTACAAGTTTGGTCTAAGGTAAGACACAAGAAAGGGGAATGACTGCCTAAGATGAAGTATTGGGAAAGATTTCTTTTGAGAGACCTGGAAGAGGGCATACTCTCAGGGTCTGGAATAATGACTTGTCTTTTTGGACCTATGGGTGGCTGTCCCATTCTTGGAGGAAAGAAGATACGTACTTGGGTAGATTCTTTGGTTCAGCATCCACCTGATTTTTCTGCCAGACTATCGGTAGAGCCACATCTAGGTGCACAAACCACATCCTAAATGTTCTAAGGCAGTTTCCATGGCAACTTTACTTCGCTGAGGACCAGGTTCTAATTTACCAGCTCACAGTCCAGGCAAGCTTTCCTGCCACCAGGTGGAGACTGACTCAAATCTATAAACTGGGATATTCTTCGCATATTCAAGAGGCAGATTATTTGAGTTGGAAAGACTCTTCCAAAGTGAGCTATTTCAGTGATTTCCAAACCTAACTGGTGGGAGACACCAATGAGGCACTCAATGCTGTCTACTATATGCTTGCTAGTAGACGATATCAGGGAGTTATCGTTTCACTGACTGTGATAGTGGTGTTTTGAGATGCATAGTGATTTGCTTGAGAATATTCAGGCATAAATAAAAAGAGGAATGAGTACTTATCAGGCCAGGTCTGCAAAGGAAATAGTGGCACATGCAACGAAGGTGATTGTTTATAAGTATACGGGCAAGATCTAGGGGAATCACTGTGGATGGAGCAAGCAAGAGGAGGGTAACTTCCTGATCTGAAATGGCAAGGGACAGGAATGGTTAAGGACCTAACTGTAGACAGAGGTGTGGGGTCAGAGAAGGTGGGCTGGTATGAGCTATAATTAGGAATGAGGAGCCAGTGTCAATCTGCCAGGAGGGAGCCAGAAAAACACACAGCCAACCTTGCTCTCTGATTTTCCTGTCCTTGCTGGAAGATACTGAGAGCTGAAGAGAAAGGGAACCCCATGAACATAGCTGTTGTGTTCACCCTTTCTGAAGCCTGAAGGGGTGAGTGGAGTAGATCTTGCGTGAAAGAGGGGAAATAAATACAAGAAAATGTTGAAGGTGTGGGGGGCAGGAGGGAGGGCCATTGTCCTACTTGCTTGTGACTGGATATTTTCATTACTAAGTTTAAACAACAGATTCCCAAGTGTGGCCCCTGATCTACCAAATCAGGGTTCCACAGGGAACGTTTTTAAAAAAGATCCCTGGGTTTTTCACCTCTTATCTAATCCATATTCCTCATGAAATTTTGAATCAGTCTCAAAATCTGCAACTGCCTGTCTTTCAGCTACAAACACTGGGCTGGAGTAGGCTTGTGAGATGACATCCATTGGGCTGGCTTGTAGTAGAAGACAGATCTTTTTTCTTTTTTAGGTTGTCACCATTCAGCATTGCTCATTGAATTTAAGACTACAGATCTCAGAATCACAAGGACCTAGTCTGAGTCCTGTGTGTAAATGTTGCCTGAATGACCTTGAAAGAGTTACCCACCTCCTCCGAGCTTGGGGTCCTTGGCTATAGACCAGGAAATGCAATATATCCATCCATCTATCATAATTATTACAAGAATGAAAGGAGAAAGCATTTCCCAAAACTTGGTACATTCTCAAGCATTTATATATATAAATTATTATTAAGAATAATGCCACTGGCCTTGTGGAAGTAGATGCTAGATGTTCACCATGACATTAACTTCATATAATTAATGGATCTGTCCTAGGTAACCCCAAGCCTTCTTCATTAACCTCCTATTGATTTATCATCCATAAAGGTAGGAAAACTCTCTTTGAGCCTATTTAGTTTATAGTTTCTATGGTTCCATAAATTTAGTGTCTGTTGCATCCAGTAGATTTTCCTTTTATCCACTAAAACAATTTCTAAGTGCAGCCTTCTACTTAAAGCAAATTTTCCTGCAGTGTTCAGATCTTCTTGATCATACACAGGGATTACAGTCCCTTATCTAAAACTCTTGGGCTGGACATATGATAGAATTTAGAATTTTTTTGATATTAGAAATATACACCATCTATTATTTAACACCTGTCAGAGTCATTAATATTTCTACATGGCAAAACATAAATATTCACACTAAGTGGGATAAATACACCATTAATCACCTCATACCAGATGAGGTCAGCTCAGGAAGTTTAGGTCAGTTTTAAGTCTGGCCACCAAATGAATTACCAAGAAAAAAAGCTCAGGTTTCAGGGTTTTCTGAATTTTGTTAAGTCATATAGAGGGTACTATTTCACAGGGGGGCGCAGGAGCAGAGTAGATGCCTGCCTACTATGATAAAACTAGTCAAGATCCCAAAAGTTCAAGCGCATAAAAAGGAGTTTCCGCCTTAAGAAACTATGCAATCTGTGCTGTGCTCCTGCCAGAACTGACGCTCTAAACCGCAGTTCATGAAGTGTCATTCCCTGACAGAACACCTTTCCATGATCCCCCAACATTCGGCTCCTTAGGCAGATACACAAGATCATTAGTGATCTGACCCCTGCCTGAGCTCAAGGGTCATCTGCAGTCTTGCCTCTAGGAATGATCCTTATCGGCAGATCCTAACTATGCAATCTGTGCTGTGCTCCTGCCAGAACTGACGCTCTAAACCGCAGTTCATGAAGTGTCATTCCCTAACAGAACACCTTTCCATGATCCCCCAACATTCGGCTTCTTAGGCAGATACACAAGACCATTAGTGATCTGACCCCTGCCTGAGCTCAAGGGTCATCTGCAGTCTTGCCTCTAGGAATGATCCTTATCGGCAGATCCTCCACACTGGACACTCCAGCCTTTGCCCCAGCTCTACCTGGAATGTTCTTGGCCTTTCTTTTATCCTTTGGAAACTATACTCAACTCTCAAGAGTCATTTCTGCTATTAACCCTTCTCTGACACCTATACTCTCCTGCATATAGTGGGTACATGGATCTGTATGTTCTAATCTGCGATGAGGCTGCCCTCCTGAAAAACCATTCTCTGCTGACACAATGATGCCATAGCCCTGGGTCACCAGCTTCTGGAACCACGAACAACGTAATGTGCTCAAAACACAAGTATTTGATCAGGTAACCCCATCCTCTGCTGAAAACCCTTTAGAAGCTCCTGGATTCTAGGATAGAGGCCTAAAACTTTAACAAGCCCCTCCATCGTTAGGCCTCTGCCTCTTTCTACTCTTATGTCTGAAAGAACTTGATCCTCCCATCTGTGGAGTCCCACATTTCCTCTGCATTTCACAAGGTTAATCCCCGCCACTGACCCTGCTCAATCACGCATATCTCTCAACATGAGCATCACTTTCTCATAGATTGAGTTTCTTTGCTTGATAGTCCATGTGGTAGTGGCAGCTGGCTGCCCATCTAATATCCATTCTGCCCTTTTTCTTGGTTCCAGAGTGTGACTTTATTTCAGGGTGACAATGACTCCAAGTCTAGAATTCCTGCCTTTCTTGTAGCTAGGTGTGACCATGTGACTGGGTTCCGAGGGAGGATATATAAACAGATTTTTGGATCCATGTCTCCAGAAATGTGAAAGAACACATTTCTGGATTGTTGTTGTTGTTTTTAAGCCAGCTAGTTTACAGTAGTTTGTTGTGGTAGTCCTATGAGAGAATGCATACAAAAGGACAATTACCAGACTATTATATTCAAGTAGAACTCTGACCTACAACCTGAAGCAACCAGTCCTGGAAACCAACCTACCATCTGCAGTAACTAGCCCAGAAGGTCTGACAATTATCTGTAGCAATTGAGTCCAGGAAGCCAAAAAACAGCTCCTGTAACAACTGGCCTTAAATGACCAGGACCAGATTAATAACCAGCAGAGTCCCTAATTTGTGCCCCTGAGAAAGTAAAATATGCACCCTAGCCAATCACATAGCATATCCATTTCTAGTTAATACATCAATAGGTTCCTTATGCCACTATCCTTCAATCAGGACGTACACGAAACCTCTTTTTTCCACTAGAAAGCTCTCCTTCTCCTCTGCCCATCTTTGAGTCTCTGCAAGTGACAGGAGCTGACTCCCTTGCTAGAGCACACTCTACTTGTTCCCATGTAAGTAGTCTTCTCTAATTTTTATGNCTATCCTTCAATCAGGACATACACGAAACCTCTTTTTTCCACTAGAAAGCTCTCCTTCTCCTCTGCCCATCTTTGAGTCTCTGCAAGTGACAGGAGCTGACTCCCTTGCTAGAGCACACTCTACTTGTTCCCATGTAAGTAGTCTTCTCTAATTTTTATGCCTAGGAAACGAACACAACAAGCACCTTCCAATAAAGGCTACCCTAGCAATACTCTGGTCCTTCCTTCCACACCTTTCTCTGACTTCATTGCTGGTACTTTTAGACAGGTGAATTTATTTTTAACATATTTTCTGACTAATTAAAACATCTCATTTTCACCATAACCAACACGTAGCTTAATGCCTGGCATGTAGCAAGCTCTCAGTGAATAATGTGTTTAATGCAATTGATGGTTCTCTTTTACCTGCCTGGTTTGATGTCACCTGGCTGTAGCCTTGTACTTCACGAGGAACATGGCTGTACAGAGCAGGCATGGGCTCATGGTTATTTAATACTCTAATAAAGGGGCTTTCACACTAGATAATGTGACGTAGAATGGACAGTTTAATCACAGCTGGTCAATATTTATGAGGGCTGAGACCCAGCTGGGCTGTATGACTTATTTACAAGCTGATGTTGGAGCCCATAATCCTCCTTGTGAGGTCCACCTGTTCCGAGGTACCGCACTAGCAGACAGCCAAAGCAAGCAGTAAGGAACTTGTCCTCATCTCAGCAACTCAAACAATTCAGGTGCCTTCCTGCCATCTTCCTGGGACAGGATGCATTTCCCTTTGAATAGAAAAGTCAGCTTAGCTTTTCTTTGAAGCAAACTTCAGATCTCCCCTCTGCCAACCTCCTTGGGGTCACTGACATCAAAACAGAAAAATCTGCCAGGTACCACATTCCCTAGGGCACTGGTTCTATATCTGGGCTGTATATCAAAATCATTCAGGGGTGCTTGTCGAAAGGATAGGCACTGGAGCCTCACCCACCACAACTGAGTCAAATCCCTGGGAATGGGACTGGCCCTTTGGGCCTCTTAACATGCTCCCTAGGTGCTTGAATGCTCTGGAAGGATTGATGGTGAAGCTACAATACCCTGGCTACATGATGTGAACAGCTGACTCATTGGAAAAGATCCTGACGTTGGGAAAGATTGAAGGCAGAAGGAGAAGAGGGCAATGGAGGATGAGATGGTTGGATGGCATCACCAATTCAATGGACATAAACTTGGGCAAACTCTGAGAGATGAGGGGTTCATCATGAAATTAAAAGATGGTTGCTCCTTGGAAGAAAAGCTATTGCAAACCTAGAGAGTGTGTTAAAAAGCAGAGACATTATTTTGCCAATAAAAATCCATATAATCAAAGCTACAGTTTTTCCAGTAGTCATGTATGAATGTGAGAGCCGGACAATAAAAAAGACTGAGTACTGAAGATTTGATGCCTTCTGGCTGTGGTGCTGGAGAAGACTCTTGAGAATCCCTTGGACTGCAAGGAGATCAAACCAGTCAATCCTAAAGGAAATCAACGCAGAATATTTATTGGAAGGACTGATGCTGAAGTTGAAGCTCCAATAATTCGGCCATCTGATGCCAAGAGCTGACTCACTGGAAAAGACCCTGATTCTGGGAAAGATTGAAGGCAGGAGGAAAAGGGGATGACAGAGGATGAGATGGTTGGATGGCATCATGGACAAAACAGGCATGAGTTTGAGCAAATTCTGGGAAATAGTGAAGGACAGGGAAGCCTGGAGCGCTGCAGTCCATGGGGTCACAAAGAGTCAGACAGGACTGAGTGACTGAACAACAATGATAACAAAAAGGTGCCTGAGTCTGGGGCGCCAGGAACCAATGTCCAGCTTAGGAGACGGACCCTGAGCACCTTCACTCTGAGCGACTGAACAATAAGAACTGGGAGACGGTGAGGGCCAGGGAAGTCTGGACAGGGAAGCTGGAATCCACGGGGTCACATGTGGACACACACCAATCCTGGACACGGCTTGGTGACTGAACAACAACAACAAAACAGTGCCTGAGTTTGGGGTTTCGGGAACCAGTCTGCAGGTTAGGAGACTGACCCTGAGGACCTTTGCTCCTAAGGTCCTTAGAATCCTGAGCATAAATGTCATAATGCTCAGGACATCCTGAGCATTTGTGGGGATTTGAATCTTGATATGTGGTGTTGCAGGTCTATTCCAAGAGGCTGCCCAGGGCACTGAAAGAGTACTGGCTTCCATGTCTGACAGACACACTGCCTGGCCCTGCAGCTTCCCAGCTGTGTGGCTTCTGGCTTGTCACTTCCAGTCTCTGAGCCTGCATCTTTATGGGGAAGATGAAGACACTAAAGATGAAGGTTATTTGGAGGATTTATAAACTCAACAACACAACAACAACCAAAATACACTGCAAGCTCCTACGTATTCTGGGCAATCTGACGGACAGTAGAGACAGAGTGGTGAATAAGAAGACACAACCCTTGCCCTTGCAGAGCTAGGGTTAGTCACCAGGACAGACATTAAATAATTCCACAAAGGAACTGGCCACTCCATTTGCCATTAACTTCATGAAGGAAGAAAAATTATGACCAACCTAGATAGCATATTGAAAAGCAGAGACATGACTTTGCCAACAAAGGTCCGTCTAGTCAAGGCTATGGTTTTTCCTGTGGTCATGTATGGATGTGAGAGTTGGACTGTGAAGAAGGCTGAGCGCCGAAGAATGGATGCTTTTGAACTGTGGTGTTGGAGAAGACTCTTGAGAGTCCCTTGGACTGCAAGGAGATCCAACCAGTCCGTTCTGAAGGAGATCAGCCCTGGGATTTCTTTGGAGGGAACGATGCTGAAGCTGAAACTCCAGTACTTTGGCCACCTCATGCAAAGACCTGACTCACTGGAAAAGACCGTGATGCTGGGAGGGATTGGGGGCAGGAGGAGAAGGGGACGACAGGGGATGAGATGATTGGATGGCATCACGGACTCGATGGACGTGAATCTGAGTGAACTATGGGCACTGGTGATGGACAGGGAGGCCTGGCGTGCTGCGATTCATGGGGTCGCAAAGAGTCGGACATGACTGAGCGACTGAACTGAACTGAGCCATGAAGGAAAGGCATAGACTCTCACCAGAGGGCGACACTGACGAGTGTGGGTGAGCTAGCCGAGAGTCTGTGAAGACTTTACTGAGGATATGACACTGAGATCTGAAGACGAAGTGGGAAACCTGGCCCAAAAGGACAGGGAAAGGCTAAAAGAGGCTTTCCAGGCAGAGGGGCTAGAATTTTCTCAAAGCCCTAAGGCAGGATTTAACTTGGCACAATTAGGGAACTAAAAGAGGTTCTGGAAAACTTGCAAATGGTAAAGTACTTCACAAACTTGAGACAGCAGAGGAGCCAGATGTAAATGGTCAAAGCTAAAGAGTTTGCTCATTACTACAGATAAGTTTTGAGATTCTGGCCACTCCATCTACATCCTTCTCTGAGAACTGGCCTCCTTCAGTCTCAGGAGAAGGAAGGTCTTGTAATTACAGTGGTCCAAAGAGTCGGACACGACTGAGCGACTGAAATGAACTGATGCAAGCTTACACCTGACTAGACTGGTAGTGACCATTGTCTGGCTTTGTACCATTCAAGTATTTCTCTCTCTTTGAACCAGGAAACAGATGAGAAAGTTGGAAGTTTAGTTATTTTAATGGCAAAATTTAAGACTCTGTAGACTTTTGTTCTGAGAGGTGCCTGCTTCCCACCTCCTCATAAGTCTGGTGGTTTCATATTGCTCTACAAGCCGCCAACGTGAGCAGGTTATTATCATTTGTAACTATTAACATTTTCAAGACCCCTCCACTTCCACCTGTGGAGCCTGACAGGGCCTTGTGAACTGGGAAATGCTTGGCATTCGCTGTACTGTCTGGGCTTTTCTCCTCCTGATCAGATCACTTACGTTTCGGACTTCCTGCAGAATGACTTTCTGTGAACGGTTCTGCTCTCGTGACTCTGGAGGCAATGCACACCAGATGGTGGCTATCAGGTTTGACAGAGCACTGTGCAACTGCACACAGCGTTCCTGAAGCTCTGCTGACAGTGTCCTGACCTGCTGGAATGCAACCCATGGCCTGACACAACTGCCTTCCACATCTTGTTGTTGTTCAGTCACTTAGTCGTGTCTTTGTGACCCATGGACTACAGCATGCCAGGCTTCCCTATCTTTCAGTATCTCTCAGAGTTTGCTCAAACTCCTGTCCATTGCCTCAGTGATACCTTCCAACCTCTGTTGCCCCACCCTTCTCCTCTTGCCCTCAATCTTTCCCAGCATCAGGTGGTCAAAGTATTTCCAATGAGTTGGCTCTTTGCATCAGGTGGCCAAAATAGCGGAGCTTCAGCTTCAGCATAAAGTCCTCCCAATGAATATTCAGGGTTGATCTTCTTTAGGATTGATTGGTTTGATTTCCTTGCTGTCCAAGGGACTATCAAGAATCCTTTCCAACACCACAGTTCAAAAGCACCAATTCTTTAGTGCTCAGCCTTCTTTATGGTCCAACTCTCAAATCCATACATGATCACTAGAAAAGTCATAGCTTTGACTATACGGACCATTGTTGGCAAGGTGATGTTGCACCTTAGCTCATTTGTAATGCAACATGCACAGCCAGGTTATAAATCAGTAGCAGACACCACTTCCTCCTGGTACCCCACCCAGAATGGTGATGCTCTGCTAATCCCTGGGAAGAGCTGAGGACCTCCTGGGAGGTGGGGGAATGGGATTCGATACACACTGAGCAGCTCCTCGGCACCAGGCACTGTATTAGGGTTTTGTTTTTTTTCCAGTGGACTCTCACTGTCACCTTGTGAAGTAAATACTTTTTCCCATTTTATAGTGAAGAAACTGAAGCTTTGAGACGTTTAGAAACACACCCCTTCACAAGTTGGGTAGCTCAAATTGCAAGCCACACATGTTCTGTTATCTTTCAGTACCCAGTGAGTCACCATTTAAATAAAGGTTACAGGGAGGTAAGGTTTGGCCTTGGAACCACTGCAAGGACAGGTCAAGGGTCCACACGATAATGGACTTCCAGGGCCATGATGGGTATTTCTACCCAGACCCTACAAGAAGGGAAATGTTTCTATCCAGACCCTACAAGAAGTTAAGGGCTGACTTCTGCTGTGGATTTTCAGAGGATAGTGAAAAAGAAACAAAATAAATATCTATATCTTTTTGGTCTTAGAAATCTATATTTCCCACTGTACAAGAGTGCTTTAGTTTCTTTGCGTTACACTGGAAGAGTAGGGGACAGTGGTATAGTTATCAAAAACTCCAGACTATCCTAATCTTGACTTTTTCCAGCTGTGTGACCTTGAGCAACTTTCTCAGCCTCTCTGATCCTTAATTTCCACCCTTATGAAATTGTGGTAATAATGAAACCTACTTTAGAAGCTTTTTCGGAAAGTTATTACCTTTAGTTTGGAAGTGAGAGATGTGAACTCAGAAACATCCACAAACATTTGTTGAGAATAACGTGATGGGAGGGCCAAGGAGGAGATGCATGTAAAGCAGAGTTTTAACGATTATAATGGACATCATGTCTTTTAAAATGCTTGAGAAACACTGTCCTAATGAAACCATGAATAAGCCCCTGTGTCCCTGTCCTGTGAAGTTAAAGACTTTTGCTTTAGTCTCCCAGGTCTCCCAGGCTGACTCAAGAGTTAATGATTAGGAAATGTGAAGATGTAGAAACAAAGAATAGCTGTTTGGCTGGGAAACTAGTAACAATTTAGACTATAAATCTGCTACATAGCAGAATCACCAAGCTGAGTTCCCCGAAAGATATAGATAAAGGCCTGACTCACATTCCTAAGTTGCTTTTACAGAGAAAAATCTGGACTGCTGAGTTTCAGGGGCCTCAGTGTCCATCTCCAAGAACCAGAATATACAGATACTCTCTGGTTTCTGGTCTTTTAGGAGTCTGGCGAGAATCTGGTTGAAGTCACTTCATCTCTGGACAAAAGGAAGGGATGTACAAGTAACACTAGTGGAATTATTTACTGAGTGAGGGATCTGGCAGAAAAAAAAAAATCAAGAGGAGTGATTAGGGAGACTTTTGTGAAATTACAAAGGAAGGTTTAAGATAAGCCAGAGGGCAACAATGAAACACACTGCAGCTAACAGCAGAGGGAAGCTACTTCCCCAGGCCTGAACAGGGAAGCAGGAGTTACTGGAACTAATGAGAACCAAGAGAGAAGGCTGATAAAGGAACAGAGGCACTGCCCTTGGATACAGCAACTGAGAAGAGGAAGCACGCCAGCCTCTCTCTGCACCCCCATTCTACCATTCTCTTCCTGGTGCCTCCCATGGACTAAGCCAAATGAAAGCTATTAATAGAGGACAACAGTGCCCACTGGAGCAGTCCATGGAGGTCCAAAACAGAGCAAAGCTGGAGAAAACCCAGCACAACTACCTACAAAGAAGAGGACATTCTTCCCAGTCAGAGGGAAGAAAAACCCTAAGAAGCCCCTAGCCAGTTGAAAGGGGGAAGTGGCTCCATCGATAGGGGAGATCTAGTATTCCCCAATGACCATACCTCAAGGTGAGGCTTTGATTTGGAGTCTCTCTGCAAATTTGCCTGTTCAGTATTGAAAGGTCAGTTCCAAAAGGCAAGATATTAATCACCTCCCCAAATCAATAAAGGGTCAGTGATGGGATTACCAATTGATATTCTAAATGGGGTCAGGCATGGAACAGTAATCTCCTTGAACCTTGTGGAATGTTACTGAATGGGCATAATGATGTGCCACCCATGGCCCCCTTAGGAATAAAGAATTTGCTCTCCCAGCTGCTGATAGCCCAATGCAGGAATTGCCAAGTCGCCTTCCAGAAGAGCGTGTATCCAGTGACTGAACAGTGTGGGGATGCAAGTTCTCCTCTTGCTTACCCCAATTAAGGTCAACCCTGAATGGCCAGCCCAGTTCCAGCATGTCCTTTGGGGTTGACTTAAGCCATCACTGAGATGCATCATAACTCAACTTCTCCCTCTGCTCAATCCTGTTTCCTTCTCTTTTTCTCACGTGTTGATCCCAAGTTCAGTTCAGTCGCTCAGTCGTGTCTGACCCTTTGCGAACCCATGAATCGCAGCACGCCAGTCCATCACCATCTCCCGGAGTTCACTCAGACTCATGTCCATCGAGTCGTGATGCCATCCAGCCATCTCATCCTTGGTCGTCCCCTTCTCCTCCTGCCCCCAATCCCTCCCAACATCAGAGTCTTTTTCAGTGAGTCAACTCTTCTCATGAGGTGGCCAAAGTGCTGGAGTTTCAGCTTCAGCATCGTTCCCTCCAAAGAAATCCCAGGGCTGATCTCCGTCAGAACGGACTGGTTGGATCTCCTTGCAGTCCAAGGGACTCCCAAGAGCACCCCCTAATACACATCAGGCACATCCTGGATCTCCATGCTTACTTTTTGGTACTCAAACTGCCTGTTAGAGGCTCCATTATTAGTAATCCTCATAAATAAAACTACAATTGAGAGTTTACAAGCAGTAATAATAACAGACATTTATGATACTTCAGACTCTACCTATGTTCACTTAATCTGCTTGGCAATCTGGAAAAGTCAGCAGATACTTGGAAAACAATGGCCTTGTCTGTTTTATTATCTCATAAACTTAAGATGCCCAGCATGAACGGGGATCAGGAAAATCCTCTTGTAGGTAGTCATTGTAGGATTTAGGATAATGACTGCTGAACTATTTCATGGAACATGAGTGCTTAACCAGTTATTAACAGGTATTTTGTTTTAAAAAGCAGGGGGTAATGTGCAGTTACACATTTTGAGAAAGCATTGGGTTAAAATTCTTGACTACAGGACATATCAGAGCCTGTACTATACAAATGTGCATTGTTAATCTTTAAGAAGAGATTTCATGTGTAGTGGTTCTTATTTGATTATAAAACACCTATTACCATGTCTCCAGGCATCAGGGACCTGTGGAAGATGGTACTAGCGAAGCTAAGGTAGATGACAGGCCCATTAGACAGACACATCTTGTACTGTGACTTTCCTTTCTACTCACTTTCTACTTTTAAGCAAAGGGAGAGGCATTCCTGGGGAAGCTCTGAAAGTGGCCTTAGGAGGATGGACAGGAAGATTGTGTTCCACTGTGCCTCACTGGCAGGGAGAGAAGCAGGCAGAGATGTGGTATTTCTGAGAGGAGACTGCTCATAAAATAAAGGGGAGGCCTGAACTCAGCTGGGGGAAGTGGCTGGGCAGGAGAACAGAGGGCTCGAGGGCTGGGGGCTCCGGGGAAAGGAAGATGCAAAACTTAGGGATTTCTCCAGAGCCAGAAGGATCTTTTTCAGAGCCTCTGGCTTTCTGGTCAACCCCGCTGAGGCTGCCAAAGGCACTGATGCTTTCAAGAGAGCAAATGAGAAGGAGAAAAATGAGTCCAAGCAGTTCTGTTCCAGCTGACTGGTGTGGCACTGCTCATTGCTGCTCTCCAGGGCTTCAGGCTGCTCCAGCTCACCACCCTCTAAGACGGGAGGAATCCCTGGCTGACACTCAGAGGCATGAACTCTACTCTGAGCTAACTCCATCCCTTTGGCCCTGAAAACATGAAGCCAGAGTTCAACTACAAAACTGACTATCTGAAATTATAGAGTAATACACAAACCAACACTGAATAATATCCCCCTGCCTCATATTTACTGAGTGAATTCTCAACAATTTACATGAATGAAGAGATCACAAATGTGGCTAACATTTGTGATCCCAAACAGCAGATAATTCTACTCTTATTAGGTGTTGGGTCTGTTTGCATTTGAAAATCAGAATCTCTGACACTGAGAAGTTTGACTTGTGTGAGTCTCAATGGTGTCACGGTTCAGAGAGCTAGCTTGGGAACCATCACTGCCACTTCCTAGCTGTCTTCTGGGTCCTTCCAGAAGCTGATCCTGAGACAAGGATCTGAATGCAAATAGCTAATTTGAGAGATGATCAAGAGTACTGTTGGGGAGTGAAACAGGGAAGGGAAGCTGGCAGATAAAAGGCGTGTTATCAGTCAAATTCCCATGATGGGCAACCGAGGCTCTATCCCATTAGGGAATCTGGAAAACCTTGGAAAACATGACTAAGAGCAATCAGAATGGCCATCATCAAAAAATCTACAAACAATAAATGCTAGAGAGAGTGTGGAGAAAAGGGAATGCTCTTACACTGTTGCTGGGAATGTATATTCATACAGCCACTATGGAGAACAGTATGGAGATTCCTTGAAAAACTAAAAATGGAGCTACCATATGACCCAGCAATGCTACTCCTGGCACATACCCACAGAAAATTGTAATTCAAAAAGATACATGCATCCTAAAGTTCTTTGCAGCATTATTTACAACAGACAGGACATGGAAGTAACCTAAATGTTCATCAACAGAGGAATAAATAAAGATAATGTGGTACATACATACAAAGAACTATTATTACTCAGCCATAAAAAGGAACAAAATTGCGCCATTTACAGAGACGTGGATGGACCTAGAGAGTGTTCAACAGAGTGAAGTAAGTCAGAAAAACAAACATCATATACTAATGCATATATGTGGAATCTAGAAAAATGGTATAAATGATCTTATTTGCAAAGCAGCAATAAAGACACAGACATTGAGAAAAGATACACAGATACCAAAGGGGAAAGGCGGGGTGTGAACTGGGAGACTGGGATTGACATATATACACTACTCATGCCATGTGCTGCTGCTGCTGCTGCTAAGTCGCTTCAGTCGTGTCCAACTCTGTGCGACACCATAGACGGAAGCCCATCAGGCTCCCCCGTCCCTGGGATTCTCCAGGCAAGAACACTGGAGTGGGTTGCCATTTCCTTCTCCAATGCATGAAAGTGAAAAGTGAAAGGGAAGTCGCTCAGTCGTGTCCAACTCGCCGTGACCCCAGGGACTGCAGCCCACCAGGCATACCATGTGACAGGCACATAACTAAGAGTTCAATAATGTGAGCTACTTTTTTCCCCCCTATTTTATAAGATTTATTGTAAAGGTTAGATGAGTCAATATTTGTCCAGCACTCAAAATTATTAGATATCATTATTACTGTCATCAATAAGAATTTATAAAACAGCTACTGTATGTAAAGAGCATAGTTGGGTGCCCAGCACATGATAACAACAATTATCTTCCTTCTCTTCCTGGTGGCTACTATTTTTATTCTAAGAACAAAGTAAATCCACAAGCAATAAATTCTAGAGAGGGTGTAGAGAGAAGAGAACCCTCCTACACTGTTGCTGGGAATGTAAATTGGTGTAGCCACGATGGAGAACGGTATGGATGCTCCTTAAAAAACTAAAAATAGGACTGCCATATGACCCCGCAATCCCACCCCAGGCATACATTCAGAGTAAAACACAGTCTGAAAGGATACATGCACCCTTATGTTCAGAGAAGCACTAATTACAATAACCAAAACATGGGAGCAGTCTAAATGTCCATCAACAGAGTAATGGATAGAGAAGATGTGGTACATATATACAATGGAACATTGCTCAGCCATTAAAAAGAATGAACTAATGCCATGCGCAGCAACATGAGTGGACCTAGAGATTATCATACTGAGTGAAACAAGTCAGACAGAGAGAAAGAAATATCTTATAATACTTCTTTATATGCAGAATCTAAAAAGAAATAATACAAATGAACTTATTTATAAAAAGACTCACAGACTTAGAGGAGGAACTTATGGTTTCCAGGGAGGAAGGATGGGAGTGATGGATATATATTGAGAATTTGAGATGGACATGTACACACTGCTGTATAGAAAATGGATAATCAACATGGACCTACTGTACAGCAGAAGGAACACGGCTCAATATTATGTGGCAGCCTGGATGGGAGGAGAGTTTGGGGGAGAATGGATACATGTACATGTATGGCTGAGTTGCTTTGCTGTGCACTTGAAACTATCACAACCTGTTAATCAGCTATACTCCAATATAAAATAAAAAGTTAAAAAAAAAAAAAAAGAAGAAGAGAGAGAGAAAAAGAACAAAAGAAAGCTCCTTGGTAAAGACCTGACTCTGGAGAGGCGGGGATCCAACAGCCAGTTTTCCCACCTGGTGCTCACCCTGCTTGTCTCCTCCCAGTCACTTCTCCCTGGGGGTAGAGGCTTATTCTCTGCTTGATAAAAGGTCTCATCGTTAACCTTCCTTGGAGCCAGGCAGGTGGCACTTGGCTTTCAGCAAGGGTCTTAGCAGGTAGAGTTAAACACAGGGTATAGATATCCATAACACCATAATTAAGCAAAGAAAGGCGCTAACTACAAATCCGGAGCCCCAAGTGTCCTCCACGGGGCTGTTACGGCTGTGTTCAGTCTGTTAACTGGCAATACCTTTGAAAGGAGGGTGTTCCAGAGAGAAGCCAGAGTCGTCATAGATCACCTGCAGACAACCAGGGGCTGAGTGTACATCCAAGCTCATTTCTTTTAAGCTGAAAGCTCTGAGCCAAAGAATCCAGCCTGGGTCTAAATTAATGATGAGAATGAACACGGTTTGGCATTGCTTCCCTCACAGAGAGGCAGGCACTTAATGAATCTTTCACGGCTCGCTCTTGATGCCATTTTATATGCCAGGTTCTCAAGACCACAGAAGTTTCAAAAGCAAGGGCCCCGCACCACTGGCTGTAAGGGGAAGTGGGGTGGAGGGCGGGACCCTCCTGAGGGTCTGTCCTGTTGACAACCATCTTCCCTTACCAGATACACTTCCTTAGCTCAATGCCATTTGGTAACGTGTGGAAAAGTGCAGTCTTGCCCATGGCTCTCGGTGACTGGTCTGCCTTGGGCGCCTGACTCACTGGGCCCATCAAAGTCCTTTCCTTGGGAACTGTGAAGTGGAACCCAGTGAAAGTGAGTCATTCTCCAGGGGTGCCTGGATCTTTAAGATGTACTCCTGGCAGTTGTAAGTGGGGTATCTTTCACAGAGAAGCAGGAGAGAATCTTCTAGAGAGAGAAAGAAAGAAAGAAGCAGAGATGAGCAGCAGAAAGAGATAGGCCAGACTTTAAAGGCCAGTCAGTGCTGGTTCCTTCCTGAGACCCACAGGCATTTTCACTTCTCATTTCTCAGACATACCCCTATATCCTCATAAATTCACATTTTCTGCCTAAACTAGTATAAATGGGTTTTTCTGTTACTTTCATAATAAAAATATTTCACATAATAAAGTGAAAGTGTAAGTCGGTCAGTCATGTCTGACTCTTTGCAACCTCACAGACTGTATCCTCTGTCCATGGAATTCTCCATGCAAGAATACTACAGTGGGTTGCCATTCCCTTCTCTAGGGGATCTTCCCAACCCAGGGATAGAACTCAGGTCTCCTTCATTGCAGGCAGATCCTTTACCATCTGAGCCACTAGGAAAGTCCTTTAAAATAAGCTAACCAGTTTGTTTATGGTTACCCAGAGTTGGAAGAGATAGTTAGGGAATCTGGGATTGACACGTATACAACTCGATATTTAAAATAAATAACCAATAAGGACCTACCTATTGAGTTAACCAATTTAAACCTGCTGTTTAAAAAAGAATGAAGAGACAAGAGAATGATATAGATGAGATGAGACTGACCATGTGTTGATAATTCTTGAAGTTAATTGATGGATACATGGGGATTTATTATACTACTCCTTCCACTTCTATGTATGTTTGAAATTTTCCAAAATAAAAAAGTATAAAAAGATGAACCAGTTTGGGAAGTTACCTCTTGGTATTTTTTAAAAATGTAACTGTGGTAATGAAACAATCACACACACACACATACACAGAAAAGGTGCTTGCCCTTTTTCACCCCAGCACCACCCAAACTTTTGGCTCATGAGTGCCGCACCAGGAAAGAAAGCACAGGACTTGCTTTGAAGGACAGACCTAGAGCTGGTTCACTGGTGCCTGGCAGCAGGGAGGTCACACTCCATGGAAGAAAGGAGCCAGGAGGGAAGGCCCCTTCTGAAGGGACAACAGCTATTTAGCTCTGCATGATTCTTGGCATCAGACTCTGTGGGGTCACTGTGGCTGGATTTTTCTGATATTTCAGGAAAAGAGGGAAGCTCAAATTTTCATTTAAAATGGATTGATTTTAAAATGATACGAATTTTTAAAATGTTAAAAAAAAACAACATTCTGAGTGCCAAAAAGAGCATAGCCGTGGGTGCTGTCCAGACTGCAGCCCTCCAGCTTGAGGGAGATCAGTGTTCTAGGCCCTAGGGAGGAGGGAGCTGGACAGTGTGTCAGGTGGAGAGTCTTGGGTCAAGCAGGAGGAGGTATGGCTTGACCCAAGGAGACTGAGCGAGCTGTGGCTTCCATTAAGCTGGGGTGGTCCTTTGCAGCAACCCAGGAGGGGCTGCTGCTCTGAAGGGGGCGCCAGAGAGGCTGGACAACAAACACAATACTCTGGAATGTAATGTCAAGGGTTGCCTGTGGCTTAGGTTGTGATAGGTGTAGAAGACTAGGAGAGGCGTTTCTGTGGCCCGCCCAGAAGAGCAATCTGATCAGCGAAGGAGAATCTGAATTTGACAGCAGGGTCATGAAACAGAAAAGGTCATGGTAACAGGGGAGGGCAGGAGGAGAATGGGGCAACAGAGGATGAGATGGTTGGATGGCATCAACGACCCACCAGACATGAGTTTGAACAAACTCCAGGAGATAGTGAAGGACAGGAAAGCCTGTTGTGTTGCAGTTCATGGGGTCGCAACGAGTTGGATATGACTTAGTAACTGAACAACAGCAGGGAACCTGGTGGATCAAGGGCCAGATCCCTGTCCAATCCCTCAAGATAGGGTGAACCTGAGATTCTTACGCACAGATGCATATGAGTCCCAGTGTTGTCTGATAAGGGACCTCCAGCCAGCTGGGCAGGTGGGGGAATTGAGCCAGTTTTAAGTTGATTAGAAAAATATAGAGAAATGTGACATTTCTTAACCTGGGAAATGTAGTACAGATTCATATTGGTTACTCTTGTACCCAGAAGTTCCTGATAAATTCCACTCCTGCAATCTCACTCCTGGGCATACATCTGGAGAAAATTCTAATTTGAAAAGACACGTGCACCCCAAAGTTCACAGCAGCACTATTTATAACACCCAAGGCATGGAAGCAATCTTAATCTTAATGTCTACTAACAGATGAATGGACAAAGATGTGGTGTATATATATACATACACACATATACATATACACATACATACATACATAATGGAGTATTCCTCAGTCATAAAAGGAATGAAATAATGACATTTGCAACAACATGGATGGACCTAGAGGTTGACATACTAAATGAAACAAGCCAGACAGAGAACAGCAGATACATACGACATCGCTCTTAGGTAGAATCTTAAAAATGATGATACAAATAAATGAACTTATTTACAAAACAGAAATACACCCACAAATGGAGAAAACAAATTTATGGTTACCAAAGGAGAGGTAGGGGGAGATAAATTAGGAGTTTGGGATTAACGGATACATAATATTATATATTCACTGGAAGGACTGATGTTGAAGCTGAAACTCCAATACTTTGGCCACCTGATGCGAAGAGCTGACTCATCTGAAAAGACCCTGATGCTGGGAAAGATTGAGGGCAGGAGGAGAAGGGGACAACAGAGGATGAGATGGTTGGATGGCATCACCAAAACAATGGACATGGGTTTGGGTAAACTCTGGGAGTTGGTGATGGACAGGGAGGCCTGGCATGCTGCGGTTCATGGGGTCACAAAGAGTTGAACATGACTGAGGAACTGAACTGAACTATTATATATAAAATAGATAACCAACAAGGAACTGCTATAGGGAAGAGGGAAATAGCTCAGTATCTTATAATAACCTGTAATGGAAAAGAATCTGAAAAAGAATATATATATGTGTGTAAATGTGTATATGTGTGTGTGTGCTTAGTCACTCAGTTGTGCCAACTCTTTGTGACCCCATGGACTGTAGTTCACCAGGCTCCTCTGTCCCTGGGGATTCTCCAGGCAAGAATACTGGAGTGAGTTGCCATGCCCTCCTCCAGGGGTTCTTCCTGACCCAGGAATCAAACTGGGATCTCCCACATTGCAGGCGGATTCTTTACCAGATGAGCCACCCAGGAAACCCCAAATGCATATATATTTCATGTGTGTGTGTATATATATATGTGTGTGCGTGTGCATGTGTACATGTGTGTGTGTGGGTGTGTGTACACATGCATGCACATGTATCACTGAATCACTTTGCTATACACTTGAAACTTACATAATACTGTAAATTAAGTATATTTCAGTTTTTTAAAAAAGACACTGAACTAAAACCTTCCCACTGGACTGTCCCAGTCAAAGTTCCACTTTAGGTATTTCCAACTGAGGCAGTTTATTATGAGGACTTGATTTTCAGGAGATGGACGGGGACAAGAGAGAAATCAGGACTCAGTGAGGCCATCCTAGAGACGAGTCAGTGAAGGAAGCCCTCAGAGGCTGGAGGGACAGCATGGGGAGAGGGACTGATGGGGCCCAGTCACTGGGATCACCTAACTTAAGTTGGAATCAGGCAGATCTACTGGTGGGAGCTGAAGCCACAGAGGGAGTGGGGTGAGATGCAGCAAGGTATTACCAGAACAAAGAGTAGCGAGCCTCCTTGGCATCTCCTGGCTTTTCCCTTTCTTCTGCTCAATCGTGTCCAACTCTTTGCGATCTCATGGACTGTAGTCTGCCAGGCTCCTCTGTCCATGGAATTCTCCAGGCAAGAATACTGGAGTGGGTTGTCATTCCCTTCCCCAGGGGATCTTCCAACCCAGAGATTGAACCTGGGTCTTCTGCATTGCAGTTTACCATCTGAGTCACCAGGGAAGCCCCTTCTTACGTTCAAAGCACAGTTGAAATGTCATGATCTTTTGTGCCATCTTCCTCAACCAAGGCAGATAGGAAAATGAAATAGTAAACTCCATGGGAAAGCACAGAGAGGACTGGAGAAGCAGCATAGACAATGAAGGGCTTCTCTGATGGCCCAGAAGCTAAAAAAAAAAAAAAAAAAAAAACTGCCTACAATGCAGGAGACCCAGGTTTGATCCCTGGGTCAGGATGATCCCCTGGAGAAGCGAATGGCAACCCACTCCAGTATTCTTGTCTGGAGAATTGCTATAGAGCCAGACACAATGAGAGACTAACAAATGAAGGGAAGGGAAGCAAAAGATAGCCACTCACGGCCACTATAGAATCATTACTTGTATGATGGCAACAATCGTAGGTGCCATACACTGCTACCTCATTTAGGGTGAGGATTTGTTTCTCCATTTCACAGGCAAGTTGAGGAACAATAATGGGTGACACTGAAGCATGCCATTTGGGGCACCAAACCACAGAATTTACTCACTGGGAAGATCAGCTTCTTGGTTTTCCTGGCAATTTGCTTTCTCTAAGACCTAAACTGATCTTCAAATGCTTTTTATTTTGGCAGTTAAGGTCCTAACCAATGTATCTAATCTTATCACCTATATTTACATCATAGCAATTTTATATGACAAAGGACAAGGCTGCTAGTAGAGTCGGACACGACTGAAGTGACTTAGCAGCAGCAGCAGCAGAGGCTGGTTAGGGTTTGTAAAACCAATCATACAAACAAACATATGTCATACATTCCCTCTTACTTCCCTCCTCCCCACCTCCCCACACTCTCCCACAGAGCCTGAAACATTAGATGGATAGTGGTTGATGGTTTTAATTACAGGATGTCTTTTATGGCTATTGGCCTCTCCAAGTTCTTAGAGTTGAAGAACACTGATGGTTGTTCATGTCATCGGCTGTGGTTGGAGTCCCTGGGGAACAGTGATGCATTGGTTTTGTGGCCTTTACTTCAGATTCCTCACGTAAACAGAGGTCTGGGTTAATTTCATATGGTAGAGCTGGATGTGGGATTGGGATTAATTTCAGCCCATCTTATGTCTAAGCACTCCCCCGACATGCATCTTCTCTCTTATTTGGGCTGATCTCACTGTTACTTCTAAACCCATCATGCCCATCCATCACTTTTGTCCAGGTCATTCCTTCAACTTGGTATAACCTTTCCATTTTTTTTCTGGAAATCTTATTTTTTGAGGATCAGTCAGAATCCACATCCTCCATACAACTTTCACAAGTGAACCTCATAATGTTACAGCACAAATGTGACTGCTGCTGCTAAGTCGCTTCAGTCATGTCCAACTCTGTGCGACCCCATAGACAGCAGCCCACCAGGCTCCCCCGCCCCTGGGATTTTCCAGGCAAGAGTACTGGAGTGGGGTGCCATTGCCTTCTCCGACAAATGTGGCTAGTACTTATAATACGCAATCATCCTCATCATTAATGAGAGATCTTTATTAAGTCTTATATATAAAATAAGGGCTTTTCAGGTGGCTAAGTGGTAGAGAATCTGCCTGCCAGTGCAAAAGATGCTGGAGACGTAGGTTCAATCCCTGGGTTGGAAAGTCAGACACAACTGGGCATGCACACACACACACACACACACACAATCTATCTATCTCTGTATATACAATGCTCAGTACCAGGCATTGGGGTGTCAAAGTGATACAAACCAGTCCCTTCCCTTCCTATTCAAGGAAACAGAACATTGATTCATTTATTCTGTAAGCACTGAGTAGTTACTAAGTGTAGGTATTATAATACCAGGTAGGCTCTAAAAAGAGATAATCGCAACTATATACACATATACATTATATGTGTGTGTGTGTGTTATATACACAGAAACACACAAATGATAAGAGACAAATGAGATCATCTAGCAACACAGTATAGCTGTTAAAAAATGAGGGGCAGAACTGGGTCTGGAACCTAGCCCTACCACTTAGAACCGTGTGACCTTAGGTGAAACCCTTAACTAAGGCTGCAAAGCACCTTTGCATAGGTTTTGTCCTAACAGTTATGCCTGACCTGGAGGGTGTGTGTGGGCTGAAATCAGTCCAGGTCCTGCTCACCAAGCTGAGCTCTCTGGTTCTGGGCTCGAGCAGTCCAGAGGAAGGCATGCCCTTTTATAACTCACTGCTGAGTGAGTAACATTTTGAAACCTGTCCTCCCGGATGAGGCTCTTTACTAACACACACAAGGTATCATAAGGACCCGTGGAGCCCTTCACTTAACCTCTCTGAGCCTCAGTTTCCTTATTTACAAAATGGGACTAACAGTGCCTTCTGTATGAAATGCTTTCCCTTGGAACGTCATGGGAATTCTCCAGCCCACCAGCTGCCAGTAGCAATCTTTCGGAGGCTTCTCAATGGAAAAGCGGAGACACGGAGGTTGCACGATTGCACCTGCATTCTTACCTGAGGGCCTCTCCAGGGAGTGGAGGAACATCACCTCATCACCACCCAGCATGACCAGTGTCGCCACACCTTGGAGTCACCCCCAAACCTGCAGGAACACTGGAGGCAGAGCCTCTAATGATGGGGAGTCGAGGATGAAGTGAGAGTCCTGGTTGTTGGTAGGGCAGGAATCAGCATTGAACAACAGTGAAGAGCTCATGCAGGACAATCAGACTGAATCTCGGTCAAGTCTCGGCTCCACTGTTTTATAACAACTTGACCTTAAGTAACTTATTTAAAACCTCAGTGAACTCACCATTAAGGTGTGGGTGGCCACTGGGGCTGCTGAGGGGCTGCCGAGAGATCACGTCAGGGGCAAGCTGGCAAGAAGCACATCCATGCGCCAGGGAACCTGCTGCACAATAAATGCTCTCTACACAGTGGTGGTGATTATGAGATCTCTTGGAGAGCACCCAGCCCTGCTTTATAGTAGTACTGAGTGCCCAGTATACCTAGATCCCAGTGGCATGGCTTCCTAGCCCACCATCTACAGCAGGGGTCTGGCCACAGCCTAACCTGGAAAGTCTATTTGGGTAGATGATAAAGGCCAACGCGTCTGTTTTGTTGTTGTTCCAGCACCTGGGATCTTAGTTCCCTGAGCAGGGATGGAACCCTAGCCCCATGCAATAGAAGCACAGAGTCCTAACCCCTGGACTGCCAGGAAGTCCCTAACCTGCCTGTTATACCATGAGAGGCAGACAAACAGACAGACAGACAGAAAAAGAGACAGGAATAGACAAACCCAGACGATCTCTTTCCTGCTGGCAATTACTACCTAACCTCTTAGGAGTATCTCAGACAGTCTGGCTGCTAAATCACCACCATTGCAGTAATTGAAACAGAAAATCATGCTCCAAAGAACAACCTAGCAACACCACCATTAGCATCTGCGGTTTTTCATTGCAAACTGGGGAGATAATATGCCTCTTAATGTGTTCACAGGCACATTCAGATATATATCTTTACCAATATTTCAACAGGGACTCGGTCCTTCCTGCTCTTTCCTTTCACAGATGATATGTGGGGCTATTCATTCAGGGAGCCCAAGAGGAACCGTAAACTTTTCCGTATTATCAGAGGCAGCTCAGCTCCGTGGCTAATGCAAGAGTTTCATTTGCTCCCTTCATCCATCCCTCCTTTCTCTTTCATTCCTGAGTGTGCATTTGTACTGGGAAGACAGAAATGGAACACATAATCACACAAATCCATAACTAAAATCTGTAGGACATGCTCAAATTGAGCAAATTGTGCCTGCAGGGGAATCATGTATCTTTGGAGGGAAAAGGGAAATGGATTTGAAGAAAGGCTGAGAATGAGGTGAAGAGGGGTGGGTAAAAGAAGAGAAAAATATTCTAGAGAAGAAGAACAGTAGGTGCAAAGGCCCTGAGGCACAAGGGAGTTGAGTATGTCTGATGTGTTGAAAGGCGGCTAGTGTGAGTGGAGGGCAGAGGCTAAGGGGGGGGCAGCAGAGAAGCTGGGCTGGTGGAGTGGCAGAGCATGACTCACATAGCTTAAAAGAACGGGGAGGTTTTTCTGCACATTCTGTTAGAACCCTTCATTGCCAGCACCCTTTAATATCAGGATCTGACTGTGTGGCTTCCTTGCTCCATACTTTCTGTTGCTCTCTGTTAACCCATGACAGTGGTTTTGAAGGTAAGGGAATTATGGAAATGTAGGGGATATGTTTGGTTGACACAGCAATAGAGCAGTGCTACTGCCATTTGGTGGAGTAAGGGTGGAGTGACAAGGCGTCAGACATACTGTAAGGTGCAGAATTATTTTACATAACGGATTTTTAGACTACATAGCACATAATTTTTGAGGGGACTTCATGTAGGTGGAAAATCAGTTTTGAGTTATCTGAGATTCAGAAGTTTTAATGTGTGCATGCTCAGTCATTCAGTCATGTCCAAATCTTTATGACGCCATGGACTGTAGCCCGCCAGGCTCCACTGTCTGTGGAATTTTCCAGGCAAGAGGGCATTTTCCTAACCCAGGGATAGAACCTGCATCTCTTGCATCTCTTTCATTAGCAGGCAGACTCTTTACCACTGAGCCACCTGGGAAGCACCAGTGGTTTTAACACATATCTGCAAATGTACTGCCACTCCTCCTTCAAAGCATGGAGCCTAATTCCCCTTCCTTTGAACATGGCCAGACTTTGTGACTCTCCTCTATAGAAAATAATGTTGCAGAAGGGATGCTATGTGACTGCTGAGGGTGAGTTATTACAAACAGAGCTTCGGTCTTTCCTTCTGTCCCTTGGATCACTCACTTGGGGGAAGCCAGGTGCCATGCTGTAAGGATACTCAATCAGCCCTGTGTATAGAAATTTGCACAGGGATGAACTAAGGCCTCCTGCCCTCATATAGCACCAACTTGCCATCTTGTGGGTGAGCCACCTAGGAAGGGGACCTTGCCAGTCAAGCCTCCAGATGATTCTAGACATCAGCCTTCAAGACTGCCAACGGACCCCCCAGACATCCTGGAGGAGAGACAAGGTGCCCTTCTATACTCTGTCTGAATTCCTGGCCCTCAGAAATTGTGACAAGATAATAAATGATTATTATTGTCTTCAGCCACTAAGTATTGGTGATAATGTCATGTAGCAGGAGATAACTAATATATGAGCCAGTAACTTAACTCCTTTTTTAGACGAGCAAAAATATTTTTGCACAGTTTTAACATATATTAAGGTTTCTAGGAATGCAACTAATGTGTAACTCAAGAGACAGCTGCGCTTTGTTTTGCTTGCCTTTATCAACAGTTGTTCTCCATCTAGTCAAAAGAGTCTTCTCCCTGTTCTTCAAGTAGACTGCACTCTTCTGTTTTCTCTGATGAATTTATCCTGAATTCCCTTCCTTTTCCCGTCTGTACTGTAAAATCCTACTCCTCTCTGACTTACACACTCAGTCAACAAACGACGACAGTGACCTTTACAGGCCAGACCTGTGTGTGCAGCGCGGCTCGGCAGTGAATGACACCCCTGGAGCCTACGGCGGAACTTGTGCAATTACAGGAACATGATGATAGAAAAAGGCTGGTTGCCCACAGGGAGTTAGCATCAGGGGGAAGTCATCTAGGCAACTGAGCCTCCATGCTGCAGTGGTTTTAAAACGCATTGCATAGGGCAGAGTGATCCCCACCTAGTCCCGCAGGGAGTGACGGGAGGGCTGGGATTCCATGCTGTGCCCAAGTCCTTCCCTTTCCAGCCTGATCAGCTCCCTGGTCTTTGCTCTGTATGTATTTGTCTGCTCTCCACAAACTGGATTATACGGGCTCTCCAGCTGGGCACACCCACATCCCTTAACTCTTAAAGCTTCTTTCCTGGAGAGACCTGGGAAACTCTAGAACTGGGTCTGCTTTCTCTCTGACAGCTGGCAAGTGCTAAAGCTGGTGTCTGGAGAGAGAACACAGAGTCCGTGGGATCTGGCTGCACCTCAAGAAGTGAATAGGGACCGTGATGAGCAGAGCAGTCCCTGCCTGGGTCCCAACCTTTCCCTGCAGTCCTGCTGGTCCTGACAGCCTGACAGGGACCTGGTGCCCTCCACCAGCACTCCAGCTGACTGATGCACTCTTTCCTCCAAGCTTTTTTACTCCGTCTGCCTTTCCTCCTTATTGACCGGACTGTGAAAAAACACACACCCGAGAACACACACAACATAAATCACAGGATACATCTTTCAAGGATTCACCACCAAACAAGCTCCAAGCTGACGTGGCCTGGAGATGACGCTGCTGAATTTTCAGAACAAAATCGTGAGAAAGTGGATTTTCTCAGAGAAGAAACCAGCAAAGGGAAAGTCCTCACCTTTCCCACCCTGCCGTCCCACAGACTAGCTTGGAATTTGTAGGGGAGCCAGAGGGAATGGCTGCTTCTTGCCACTGGAGGGCAGTCTGGAATCCCAAGACCAAGAGGAATCCAATTTGTTGGGCCTTTTTTTTTTTTTTAAACCAGAAACAGAATCCCAGTTAGCATCAGTATACATCTGGAAATCCATCCTCGAGAAGACAGTGATGACAAATAGGTTTTAGCATGAGTGCTCGGGGCAAGGCAGGGCAGAGGGCAGAAGGGAACCAAAAGGCTTTAAGTTCTACTGCAGGTGGAAACAGGGAGCCTGGCTTTTGCTTGCCAGTGTTGAGAAGAAAAGGGGTTTAGTTAGCCCAGTGGCTTACAACTGGGGGTGATTTTTGTCTCTACTCACAAGGACATTTAACGGTATCTAAAGACATATTTGATTGTCACAACTGGGGTGGTGGTGGTGAGTGGAGACCAGGAAATCTGCTCATTATAATCATCCTATCATGCGCAGAATGTTCTCCTAACCCTAACACCAACCCGGGCAAAGGCTGAGGATTCCTGAGTTGACCCAATAGTGATTTTTAGCACTACCCACTCAGTGGGCAGGAGGCCTACATTCCAGTTTTGTTTACAGCTTCTACTCTGCATGGAATGGAACTGTTCCTCGGGAAATGGTCTGGTTTTGCAGATGCTGTCATGGTTCTCAGAGGAAGACATATTAGCCCTGCGTCTTCACTGCAACCCCTTTATCCCCTGTGTTATGCTGGAGTTCCCAGTAGCAGACTCTGTGACAAGGACTGGAGCACAAGTAGTTGATCTGGAGAGGAACCCCAGGAAACTGCTAGGGGGGTGGGGGACAGTTACAGAAGGGGAAGACGCCAGTGTAAGCAGTGTGGTCAAATAAACTGCCACAGTGGGCAGAGAGAATATGACCCCTCTGGGGAGTCCGGACCTCAGGGAGGTGAGGGAGTCTGGCACTTCCCAGGCTCATCAGACACTGGCTGAGAGATGCTGAGTGGGGAGATGCTGGGCGTTCATTCTCTGGCGATGCAGCCTGCCTTGCTAGCAGAGAGGTTCCAGCTGCATAGAAAGTCCTCAGAGATAAGTGTGTGCTGGCCAGCGGGCTACAGAGCCAGAGAGCATCTGTACCCCCACACCCCACAGCCCCGAGGATGTCAGAAGTCCTATGTGCGGCCACTCATGCTCTATTTGAGGACCCCAGTTCCCTTTCTGACCATGCTGGGGTGCACCATGGTCCCTCAGTGGGTATAAAGCAGATATTAGCACTGCCTCAGCCAGAACTCCAGTTTCTTGGTCCCTCAGATGCCATTGCAGCGTTAGCCAGCAGCAAGCCTGACCACAAAGGCCAGGGAGCAGAGAAGGACTCACCCAAAACCTAAGAACTTGTCAGCCTCGGGGCTCCTGGGTTCCCGGGCCCCGTGAGCTCCCTGGAGGTGATGATGCTTCATAGAGCTCTAAATCAATGTTAGGCCACACTTCATGTCCATATGAATCAATCTCCCAGGGCCTTGTGAAAAGGCAGACTCTGATTCAGTGGGTCTAAAGGGAGGTGGGCAATGCTGCACTTCGATTAGGCTCCCAGGTGATGTCCTTGCTGCTAGTCCACTGAACTCGGAGTGGAGTGGAGGTTAGGTTGCAACCAGTAGACACATGTATGTAAACACCTCCACGTAAGCATTCCTGAGAAATTGCCCAATAAGATCTGAGAAGAAAGGGTCTGTATCTGTAGCTCTAAGGCTCCTTTTCATATTCTATATAAACTTTTACAAACCTAGTTTTCTCATTTTTTTTTTTTTCTTAAAGGACCCTACTTCCACCAACTCTGCCACCAATTAATAAGCCTCAGTTCTCGTAAAACTTGGATCTTCCTTTACTAAGAGAATTTGAAAGGGCTAGGATCTAGCTTGGACAGTCTGGTCCCCATGCATTTTGATCTGCATATCAGAAGTTCTGGAACTTTCTGCTTCCATTTCCTGCTCCATGATCTCAGACAGCTTCCAAAATTAGAGGCTCAGTAAAGCAAAGGAGGATGTGAGATAAGTGAGGAAAGGCATTTAGTAGATTAGGTAGCTGGTGGTGTGAATCCTGGAACTTAGGCCAATGACTCAGAAGTGGGGGTCTGGCCCTTTCATTGTCTTTCATGAGCTACTTTAAAACTCTGTACATTGTAGGTGTGAAATCAAATTTATGGTAAGACAAGGAAAAATTTAACATAGTATTTTTTCTCTGTGCTTTGGCCTCCTCTCTCTCCTTTACTGTGCACTGTGAATCTGCATTATGCATCAACCCAATCTACCCGCCATCAGCAGAAACACCAGCTCAGTTACAAAAAGCAACATTCTCCCAGCATCAACAAAACAACCCCTTAAAGGATAACATTCCTTCTTGATCATGTAAAGGCCACAATGACCCAGGACCCACTACTTACTAGACTGTATAAACTGTCAATCATATGTCATTTAATGTATAGCCCTCTGTCTCAAAAACTTAAATGATTGTGCTTTGACCTCTGATGGGTGGAACAGTTCTTGGAGCTTTCTGAGAGGTTGTTTATTTGGCACAAATAAATGTTTCATTTCTTTTTTAGATTGATTAATTTTTGTCAACATAGAAAACTGACCATATAAAGCAAATAAATTTTGCCTAGGGTAGATGCAATTGATCTCCACCTACCTCTGGAAGAGGAATATTACATCCATTAGCAAGCCCATTTTGACATTTCTGACTACCTATATATGAGCCTGCTTTTTTTCATTCTTCTTTGAGGTGGTTGAAATAACTGATTTGTTTTTCACTGCTTAATGGGTTAAATAAAATCCTGGATCTGTGTTCTGTTTATGTATATGAGAATCATTATTTTATCTTTTAAAAATATTTCCCTTTAACATGGTCCACCTGCATGTACCCCCACCCTACTCACTCTGCAATCGACTGACCAGTCTCTCCCTTTGGGATTTCGGAGAATAGAGGAAGAGATAATGACTCGCAGTTTCTTCTCCTCCTGGGAACTGATGCTAGATCTCAGAGTACTGCTTCTCAGAGTGCTATGTCCTAGGATTCCCTGCTGAGCCCAGGACTGACTCCCCATTTCCCTATTTGGAGAAGCAGGACAGACCAGAGTCAAAGGCACAGGCTTTGGAGCCCGGACACCGGCTTTAGTTTCAGTGCTACCGCTTGCTGGCTGTGTGACACTGGACAGTTCACCCGACGTCTCTTAGACCTGTTTCATCTTTTGCCCTCTGGGCAGTAATCCCAGCAACTGTACCGAAAAGGTCCTGAGCATTAAATCTGCAACGAAGGGTAACATGCTGAGCATGAGGTCTGGAATTAAATGGGTGTCTGTCTGGCCACTGTTGTTGAGGCTATATTTTATGTGTGCTGGATATTTCCCACTTTCTGCCCTTATTCACTCTCCACCACTCTCCCCTCTGCTGTGTGCCCCAGGAGGCTGACCTTCTTCTCTGGCATCTTGTCAGTTTCTTCCAACTGGACCCTCCCTTCCCTCTCTGGAGTGGTCTTAGGTGGGCAGCATCCCTCAAACACCGCAGCTCCTGCCAGGCAGCCACTGCCGCCTCCAGGTCCCATAACTGCCCTTCCCCTGTCCCTCAGGCCTTCAGCGTGACTCTAGGTCCGTATTCCTAGCCTTGTATGGCTGCATCTCCACAGCCAGATGTGTCCCTACACCTGCCCACTCCTTTAAAAATATTCCCTTTACTAAACACTCCTCCAGCCACCCACACCAACAGCGCCATCTGTCACGACCCCAACATAGTGAATGCCATTTTTAATACTCCTGTGTGTTCTTCTCTAAGTGAGCAATGCACTTCTGAAGCTGGTGGAAACAGAGTCAGAACCTTTGCACCTGTTTCATCTTAACTGTGAGTCCTTTGTGGGCAGGGTACCAACGTCCCGCCCCGGAAGGCAACATTCCTATTCACAGCTGACCGAAACACAGGCAAGGTCCAGAGAACGTTGCAAAATAGAAAGCCTTTTTCTCTTCCTCCAGGCACTCTGGCTCAGGTGTCCAAGAGCCCCTCCTCTAGTATCCCATTGGTTTCTCCCTCTCCTCTGATCCCACCCCCCCCACACACACTGTCTTTATTTCTCTTGACTCTGACCTCCCTCTCATCCCTGCTCCATCTCAGAACGAGAATGGTGGGCCCTTGTGGTGGATCCCACACTTCTCGCAGAAAAGAGCCTCTTCAGCTCTTATATACCTGTCTCTCGCGAGCTGTCTAACACCCATATGTTATGAGGCAGATGTCACTGGTTTATTGAATAGTCTGGGTTCTATAAGGCTACAAGTGACTGTTATATTTTCTCCACTTACTACCTCAAGTGTGCTGCCTAATCTCTCTTAGTGAAACAAATTCCCTAGCTTTCCATTCACGTGAAGGATTTAAAAGTCCAGTCCAAGTTCGTTTCAAGTTGCGATTGCCCATTCCGATAAACTCTCACATCTCACCTCCCAGAAAATGCCTGGCTTTGACCCTCAGGGTCATGTAGTGAAGGGATATGGTCCCACCTCAGCTTGTTCCCCTCCGTTTCAGCCTTCCTCCTTTCTGCAGTGTGGCTTGAGAGGCAGGCTGGGGAAGCAGAGATAAGTGTTTCTAAGCTGGTGCTGTTCTTCCTATGTGAGGCTCTCTCGACTTCTCTGGCAATGCCTTCTGCTGGGCTGGCAGCCAGCACAGGCTTGCTCCTGGGGCAGATAACTAAGTTGTACCGGAAGCCTGGAGAGAGGGGCCTCCCACCCCCATTTCCCTGACCTGAGACATACCTCCTGTCTAGACACCTGCCAGATGCCTCCAGGGTAGATAAAGATAGCTGTGGAGTTTCTGCTACAGCTTCCAGCAAAGGAGGAATCTCTTTGCTCTCCCCTTGAACCTGGGCTGATGGGATGCAACGGAAGGGACATGGGTATGTGCTGAGTCACTTCAGTTGTATCTGACTCTTGCTGACCCTATAGACTGCAGCCTGCTAGGCTCTTCTGTCCATGAGATTCTCCAGGCAAGAATACTGGAGTAGGTTGCTGTGCCCTCCTCTAGAGGATCTTCTCGACCCAGGGATAGAACCCACATCTCCTGCATTGGCAGGCAGATGCTTTACTGCTGAGCCACCAGGGAAGCCCCAATAGAAAGGATATTCTGGGACTTCTCAGGCTGCTGCTGCTGCTGCTAAGTCACTTCAGTCATGTCCAACTCTATGCGACCCCAGAGACGGCAGCCCACCAGGCTCCCCCGTCCCTGGGATTCTCCAGGCAAGAACACTGGAGTGGGTTGCCATTTCCTTCTCCAATGCATGAAAGTGAAAAGTGAAAGTGAAGTCGCTCAGTCGTGTCCGACTCTTCGCCACCCCATGGACTGCAGCCTACCAGGCTCCTCCGTCCATGGGATCTTCCAGACAAGAGTACTGGAGTAGGGTTCCCTTGCCTTCTCCGTCTCAGGCTAGGTCATAAGAAACCTTGCAGCTGCCATGAGGATCTCTTGGAACATTCTCTGAGAGACCCAGCCCACCAGGTCTGACAATTCTGAGATCATTGTGCTATCAAGGCAGAGTGCAGGCGTGCTGATCAATAACACTGAGCCAGCCTTCTAGTCATGCCACCAAGTCAACAATCCAGTCCGTCCACCAGCAGTTGCACACAGCCAAGGGCCTCGGGCAACACCACATGGGACGGAGGAATTCTCAGCAGAGCCCTGTCCCAATTCCTGACTCAGAAACTCATGACATATAATAAAATGGCTGTTGTTTTTAGCTGTTGCAATTTGGGGTGGCTTTTTCACAACAACAGGTAACCACAACACCTCCCTTAGCTCTTGTCCTTGCTGTTGGAGTACAGCCTTGAGTGGGTCAGTGGCAAGAGGGTCAAATCAAGCCACATCTCTTGGTGTCTACACGACCTACCGCTGCTCTGTGGTTTTCTTTCTCTTCCCATCTCTCTCTCTCTCTCTCTCTGATTCTTCTCTCTGCTCAATTTTGGGGTGACCCTTCTGGAACTCCTTTCATTGGCTTTGGGGATGAAGTACTACCCCTTCCATCCTCCATGGGGAGCGATGAGAGAGGCAGCCACGTTACCCCTTGGTTCCCATCAGTAAGAGATAACTCCAAATACATCTGACTGATGATGGGGTAGAGGATGGGGGGGTGCTGCCTGGTGGCAAACCAGTTCATCTGCTTCTTAATGATCTCTGAAGACAAGTTAGGTTAGTAATCTCTTTGATGCTTCTTTGCCTTCAATTTGGGGTCCTTGTTGATTAACTTTGAGGTTAAATAAATATAGCTTTTTTCTTTTCCACTTTAGGCTGGAAACTGAGTAATGACAAAGATGTAAGGCAGGAGGAGATCAAAATACCAGTTGTATTTGTGATAAAACTAGAGCAGATGACACATTCAGATCTCTCCAAAGGTCTTGCTAATACTGCAACCCAGAATTTGATGTATTAACCTAGCCAATCTCAGACAACCCTGGAAACTCATAGGTCCTCCTTAGAGGCAGGGATTTATTGCTAAGAAACCCTCGTAGCCAAGAGAGCACCTGAATACACACTTTGTGTAGGTAGGCAGGTCCCCAAGGGGGACAGACAGGGAAAGGGCGGGGCTACCAGCCTGGTCTGTCCCAAGCTTGTCACTCAATAAATTCTTCCTCTTCTAAACCAAGGAGCAGAAGGAAGTCAAGATTCTCCATTAAAAACAACAACGAAGTATTTTCTCCAACAGCTAGCTCTTAGGAAACAAGTCATTCCCACTTGGCGTCTTGCTGTACATGTTTCTATTTCACTGCTCTGTGCTGTTGGATATCTTTGCTTCCTGCTTGAGACCTGCCTCCATCCTGGCCCACATGCTCTGTGCTGGGGAGGTTGCCCCAGAAAGGCACCGGGTGAACAGGGCTCCTGTGCCCTTTGGGTTTTGGTTGGCTTTGGCCAACGGCAGGCAGCGGCAGGAGAATGAAAGATGGGAGGGGACTGAGGCTAGGGGTTTATCCCCTGGCTTCCCCATGTCGGTTCACTGAAGCTTGTCTGTCTACCAAAGACCACAGCTCCCATTAGGCAGCCATCTCAAGGGTCACCTTCTCTGGGGACCTGAAACCATAGATTGTCTTTCCCTTCACAGCTACAGGAGGTAACAGCTCTGATTTGTGCTCGGCTCATTATTTTCTCCCACCTCTTCCTGGCTTACTCAAACTATGCCCTCAGCTTTGCAGAGTCTCTTCATTAAACAATCCACAGATTACCTTGTTTGAGTCAGTCATCTGTTTACTGTTAGAACGATGAGTCTTACATCTCTTCCTGAAGACTGTCCTCGTCAGGGAAAAAGAGAGCACCATCCTACACCAGCTGTTAGAATGTTGTGTACCCTCAGAATTCTTACATAGAAATCCTGACCCCTGAAGTGATGGAATTGGGAGTTGAAGCCCTTGCGGGATGATGAGGTCATGAGAGCAGAGCCCTCATGAGTGGGATAAGTGCCTTTATACAAGAGACCCCTCTTAACTTGTGCCATGTTAGGACACAGGGAGAAGATGGCCGTCTGTTAACCAGGAAGTGCGATCTCACCAGACAGTGAATCTGCTGGCACCCTGATCTTGAACTCTCAGCCCCCAGAACTGTGAGAAATGAATGTGTGCTATTTTGTTAGAGCAGTCTGAATGGACTACGACAGGAGCCTCATCTCAAAGCCCTCAATGGGTCCATGCAATTTAACACGCACCCTATTCCATACTCCCAAGACAGCAGCAGGCAAATGATAATTAAGAATTCATTCCTAGGGGAACATACTTCCATAACAGGTATAGACATAAGTAGCCTCCAGATTTTGAAAAGTGAATGAAAGAAAGGTAACACAGTGGTTAGAACCTTGAGCTCTGGAGTCAAACAGTTTGACCTTGATTTCCAATATCCTGTGTGACCTTGGACTTTTCCTCTCTCAACCTCCTCTCCCTCATCTTTACAGGGAACAATAGTTATAAAGATGAAATGAAGCAATGCTTGGGTGCATAGCAAATACTCATCAAACATTAGCAAGAACCAGTTCACACAACTGAGCAGACACCAGAGGGTGAGTGAAGGTTAAAATGTCACCCCAGCCCTATTCAACAAGCCAAGGGGTACCAAACACACTGTCCCAGGTACCTGGAAACTCCCAGTAAATACTGGCTGCATTGGCTCAAAATGTCCTTTTGCAATAAATATGCCCTTAGTGAGTTGACACTAGAAGGCTTACAGATAAAAGGATTCTCCTTTCTATCAACCAAGGCTCTCAAAGTTCTTACCTGACCCCAACCTGGACCAAAGATAAGACAGAAGAAAGTCAGTCACTGACAGAGGTATAACTGCTCCTTGGTGTCTTTTGCATGCATGTGTTAGAATGGGAAGAGATATTTGATCACAAGAGTTCCAATTTAGTGGTTTCTGAGAATTGGGCACCCCCAGAAGCCCAGCTACAAGCATGGAAAAGGTTCTGAGACCAAGACTGATGGGTGAGCAGCTTTAATTACCCAAGAACTGTGTTAATGGCCCTTGGGGTATCTTATTGCTATTCTGACACTTGGGAACATGGCATTTTCCCATTAAAATGCCAATTATCCTTGAGCACTTCTGCAAATCCATCAGCTGGAGGCTGCCGGGTTGTCGCGCGATGTGGTTTGATGGTTTGAAGCAAACCTATCAGATCAAGGGCATTTTATCTGGTAGTTCATGACTGCTCAGAGTGCTCTCCCACCCCTGCCTGCCCCCTCTCCCGTTGAAACACACATATTCACACACACTCCACTAAGCAGAAAGATCAGACTCTCTATTTCCAAGTAGCCAGCAAAGAGGAAGTGTTCAGGAGCTGGGAATCAGCGAGAAAATCAAGATCTGGCAAAGAGCTCCCAAATGAAATTTTTTTTCATCTGGATAATTGAAAGCACGAGCTCAAACAGAAAACATATCTCATTGGGGAAATCAGTTGATTTATCTCATCTGACTACCAGGACAGAGCATCGACTTGCAAAATACCTACTTCCCTACACGGCTTCCCTGCTGCAGATCAGTTACAACTAAAGGGTTTCCTAAAGCTAGAATGTGGAGCCCCAACTAGATGTGTTCTCCCAGGATACCTCCACCTTGTTCTGTATGGCACTGGGTTTGCCTTGCTTCTGGAAGAATTGCTTATGCCGGGGTCATGCCGTAGTACACGGACCTTCTCGGGAAGGTGGCTATAGATCGATTTGGCCCTTAACTTCTTGAAACTATGTTTAAACTCAACTATAAATCTAAATGATTTATGTAGTAGAAGATTGAGTTTTGTTTTGTTTTCACCAGTTCGATTACAGAATAGCAGTATGGTAGCAACTGGGGAGGCCTGGCTCATGCGAGGCTGCTCTTCCCCAGGCTTGCCTGAGAATCTCTGGCCACACTGACCCTCAGGAGGGGAACTGCACACATCATACTCCTCAGGGCCTCTCGCTGTCACCCTTGCCTTCAACACTTGGCTCTGGCTCTTTGAGTTACTGCTTTTTAAAATATATCCCCAAAGTTTTCTATACTTTTTTTTTCAAAAGGTGGAGCCTAATGATCCTCCTTCTGAATGTGTTCCTAATGCAATGACCTATTTTAATAAACTGCATATGGTGGATCTGACAGTATGTGCTAAGAGTATGCCAGAAAAGAGGTTGTGGCTTGCTCCTTATTCTCTCTCTGGATAATTCACTGTGGGGGCAGCCAGCTGCCATGACATGAAGATGCTCAAGCATCCCATGCAGTGAGGAACTAAGGCCACCTGTCAAAGGCCAGTGTAGTCTTCCAGCAGTCTCAGGAGTGACTGGGATGGTGTGCTGGCTTTGCCGTGTGTCCACTTGACTAGGGTGAACTAAAGAATCTCCTTTTTTGTATGTTTCCAGGTCGGGTGGGCCACAAGGGAAATTCTCTGAGGCTTGGAGGGTAGACAGGGGGCAGCAGCAGTTTTGAACCACACATGCTTTGTTTGGTGTGCTAATTCACCCTATCCATGTGAAGCAAGGGGCTCGGTCAGGTGTGTGTGTTTAGATGTGTCTCAAAAGGCTTCTGCAGGATGTCCTCCTCATCAGGATGAAGACAAGTTTCCGCCTGTCCTTGTAGAGTTCTAGTTTGTGCCTGTGGCTTTTTAGCCTGCTGGTGATCTTTCCACCTTGACTGCTGCTCTCTGGATTACAGACTCTGGCACCAGATGTGGAGAGAACCTGATGACCAGCCGCCACAGCGCCCGGATAGCTCTCTCTCCTGACGGCTCTGCTCGTCTGGTTGAGCATTGTCAGATATACTGCACTGTCTCAGAAACTGCTCGGCCAGCCCCAGCCAAGCCTCTAGATAACTGCAGCCCCAGCCAACAACTCAACTGACACCTCCTGAGAAGCTGAGCCAGAATCACCCAGGTGTGCCACTTCCTAATTCCTGACCCAAAGAAACTGTGGGATAGTAAATAACTGTTTATTGTTTTAAGTAGTAATATAGAGGTAATTTTTATGCAGTGATAGATGAACTAGGCACATCATCCCAGATGCCCTGCTGGATCACACCGCTATGATGTTGCTTTATTTTTTATTTCAATATTCTATTTATCCCTTTTAAAGCATTGATCACAACGTGCAATTATTTTGTGGACTTACATGCTTGCTTGTCTCTCATCTGGCTTTCCCATTAGAGTGTCACCCTCACAGGGATGGGCCCCTGCTCTTTCTTGTCCACCTATATCCCCAGCGCCTGGTTACTCTAACTCTGCTTCTTACCAGCCATGAAGCTTTGGGGAAAATGCTCTTAGGGCCTCAAATCCTTCAGCTATCAAATGGAATGATGAGAATTGTATCTATCTTGTTGGGCTATTGTGAGTCTAAAATGAATGATAAGTATTCAGGAAATGGTAGGTATTCAGGAAATATAAGCTGCTAGTATTTTAATATGATGGTAGAAATTCAATAACTATCAGCTGAGGGACTAAATGAAGGAATTTATTGATCTCTTTGACCCATAATCTTAAGCATTCAAAGCATACTGAAAAAGTCCCAAAGGCCTCTGGACAGTTAAAACAGATGTCCCAAAGGCTAGTAGCAAAGCCCATCTAATTAACTTATAGGCAAGCTTTTAGGCCATTACTCAGAACCTAATTACTTAATAGTCTTAGCAGATATTTATTAATCACCTAACATATGCACAGCGTTGTGCTAGATGTTGGGGAAAGGAGACAGAAAGACACAAAGGTGAATTAAGATCATTACCTTCTCTCAAAAGACCATGCCATCTAGAAGGGAGACAGATACAAGAGCCACCTATCACACAACTACAAGACAGTGAGCAAGGCGAGTGGGGGTGGAAGAGAGCAAGGCTGACTATCAAGGTGGCCAGTCACAATTAGAACACGCATAACAAGCTTAATTATCTGGTTTCCTAGCCCATAATGAATTAGAGACAGCATATTAGAAGAGAAAAAAGGAGGGGTTATTGCTAGAGGCAGGTAATGGGGAAAAGTGATAACTAACAGGAATAAAGAATCATAATTTTAAAAACATTGAAAGCAGAAAGTAGATAAATAAAGCACATTAGTTTAAATCCGTTTAGTTAGGGGTAACTGCTGCCTAAGAGACGAGAGGCAGTATAGCACTGAAGTTAATGGATTTTGGAGCCAGAATGCCTGGGTTCGAACTGCAGCCCTATCACTTCCTATCATGTGGGAAAGTTGTTCAACTTTTCTGTGACTCACATTCCTCATCAATAAAATGAATATAATAAGCTGGAGCTACTTTATAAAGTTGTTGTAAGAATTAAATGCGTTACTATTTGAAAAGTGCTTTAAAGAGTTTCTGCTGCTGCTGCTGTTGCTGCTAAGTTGCGTCAGTCATATCTGACTCTGTGCAACCCCATAGACGGCAGCCCACTAGGCTTCCCCATCCCTGGATTCTCCAGGCAAGAATACTGGAGTGGGTTGCCATTTCCTTCTCCAATGCATGAAAGTGAAAAGTGAAAGTGAAGTCGCTGCTGCTGCTGCTGCTGCTGCTGCTGCTAAGTCGCTTCAGTCGTGTCTGACTCTGTGCGACCCCAGAGACGGCAGCCCTCCAGGCTCCTCCGTCCCTGGGATTCTCCAGGCAATACTGGAGTGGGTTGCTATTTCCTTCTCCAATGCATGAAAGTGAATAGTGAAAGTGAAGTCGCTCAGTCATGTCCGACTCTTAGCGACCCCATGGACTGCAGCCCACCACGCTCCTCCATCCATGGGACTTTCCCAGGCAAGAGTACTGGAGTGAAGTCGCTTAGTCGTGTCCAACTCCTCGAGACCCCATGGACTGTAGCCCACCAGGCTCCTTCATCCATGGAATTTCCCAGGCAAGAGTACTGGAGTGGGGTGTCATTGCCCTCTCCCTAAAGAATTTCTGGTACATGACAATTCTGAGAACCTGTAACAGTCAAGATTGGCTGGCTTGCTGCAGTAACAAACAATCTCCCAAATCTGAGCGACTTAAAATAATGAAGGCTTATTTTTCACTCGTCTGTCCATCATTAGTAGGCAGAAGATTCCACTATGAATCACAGTTACTTTCCTTCTAGGACCCAGGTCACATAGCAGCCACCATCTGTCACAATGTCTGTTGCCACAGCCAAAGGAAATGAGCACCTTCCTGGATGTCCTACTGACTACCAGTTGTTTATCCTAGAAGTGACATGCTATCTGGCTCACAGCTCTTTGGCCAATACTGGTCACATTCCCCTGTCCTTCCACGTGCCCAGAATGGGGATGATCAAAATGTGTGTCTAACAGCATAAATCATTACCAAAGGGTCTGTCTGTTCTAAGATATCTCACAGTCAGGGCTGGGCCACAGAGTTTAAAAACTTAATAAACCTCAGAGCTCGTTTTCAGAAAGTGAAATCAAGATTCACAGGCATTTCATGTTTCTCAGTAAGAGCATCATTGGAGTTTGGTGGCTTGAGGACAAGAGTGGTACTATGAGACCATATGCTCATTTGTGGGACTTCTGTGTGCACTGGAAAGCCCCTAAAGCCTGCTCACTAAGTGCCATCAGTGTCCCTCATCCAAGTCACTGTGACAATCAATAGTGCCCTAATCTATTTCCTAGTACTCTTGTGAGGTAGAGGGGAACTATGCCCTTCCTTGCTTAAGAACCACTAGTAAATGATTGACTTCACGGTATTAGTTACAGCTAGAGCTGGTACCCAAACTTAGCTTCTTACTCCTCAGTGAGTAATCAGGACCCTGAATCATGTCCATTATAGTTTGCTATTGAGAATTAGAGATCAGTGGATGCGTGGTCCTTGACACTATGAACTGGGCCAGTGACTGAACTGATTTGCCTGTCCCTCAGGAAATCTCAGTCAGTTTTGCCCTTAGATTCCAGGAGACACCACTGTGCTGTTCCATAAATTCCCCATTTTGCTTAAGGTAGTCTGGGCAGGTTTCTGTCACTTACTACCAAATTATTTCTGACTAGGACACATACCTCTTGGAAACATTTCTTTCAAATATGATTAAACATTTTAAATGTGTTGCTTGCAAGGATAAGCTTCATTTAGTTGAACAATTTACTTTTGGGGAGTCCTTCCTTTTTCTACTGAGTGGATCACTGAACTAGGGGTGTGTGGTTCAGTTCAGTTCAGTTCAGTCGCTCAGTCATGTCCGACTCTTTGCGACCCCATGAATCGCAGCACACCAGGCCTCCCTGTCCATCACCATCTCCCGGAGTTCACCCAGACTCACGTCCATCGAGTCTGTGATGCCATCCAGCCATCTCATCCTCGGTCGTCCCCTTCTCCTCCTGCCCCCAATCCCTCCCAGCATCAGAGTCTTTTCCAATGAGTCAACTCTTCGCATGAGGTGGCCAAAGTACTGGAGTTTCAGCTTTAGCATCATTCCTTCCAAAGAAATCCCAGGGCTGATCTCCTTCAGAATGGACTGGTTATCCAAAAACCAGTCAGGGGTGTGTGATGTGTATGCTGATAAGGAACAGCATGGAAATAGCCTCAGGAGGGTTTTGAGAGGGGGCGGGGCAGAGAGTCAGCTGCAGGATTAGTGTCTTCATGTCCCACCCCCCAAATGAGCACATAAAACAAACGTGAGATAGAGCATCTTGCTGTGCTGCGACAGGATGAGTCATTTAACGACTTTCCCTTCTGCTAATGGATAGCGTTTCTTTCAAGCTCCAGAGAGAAACTGACATGATTCATAAAACAGAAAAATAAGATGATATTAAACCTAATACAAGCGTTGAAACCAAATTTATAAGATATTTTGAAAGTCAGAGATCTGGCTGAAGCATTATAATAATCCAGTACAAGGATGAGGTTTCCTGCAAAGGTTTATTTGATCCCCATGAATGATCAGCAATTATCCAAACAGCTCTGCTCTGTCCCTGTGGTGTGTCGGCTCACTCAATTTGGATTTCACAGAAAGTAAACGGGGGTCACTGCGTGTTCAGTCACTAATCACTCCAACACTCCATAGCTATGGGCACTGCACACTTCGGGCAGGTAGAGGTGATCAAAATTAACACTTGAAAGAAGCTAAGTGTGATTCTTTGTGGCAAAAAAAAACACCCCAAAATGTATTCTATTCAATGAGCACTGTTTTAGATAAAATGAAATCACTTAAAAGTTATTTTATAATAAAAACACATAAAACGGAGTGTGTGTGTTTATTTGGAGCTGGGCACTAAGATGAAAACTCTCTGATATATTTCACAATGTTTGTTCTCATACAATGCCAATGAATGCTCACATGCATTGTACAGATGAACAAACAGGGCCCCAGGGATGGCCTTCCTCGTTCTAGGTCCCATGGCTGACAAGGGATGGAGTCAGCATATACTTCTGTACATTGTAATGGTATTCTGTGTCAAAGGAAAATGGCTAAGGAAGCATCCTATGGAACCAGTCTACCTGGGTTCAGACTTGGGCTCTGAAAGTTACTAGCTGAGTGATCTTAACTTAGTTGATTAGAACTCATGGTGTTCACATTTCATTTTCTGAAAAATAGATTAAAAAATGGTGCCAGATTATAGCTAGCTAGTGGGAAGCTGCTGTATGGCACTAGGAGCTCAGTTTGATGTTCTGTGATGACCTAGGTGGGTGGGATAGGAGTGGGTGGGAGGGAGGTCCAAGAGAGAGGGGATATGTGCACACATACAGCTGATTCACCTCATTGTACAGCAGAAATTAACACAAGATTATAAAGCAACTATACCCCAGTAAGTTTTCACAAAATGGTACAAGATAATGAGCAGTATAAAGAACTTACAGGAGTGTTTAGTGCCGAGTAAATGCTCAAAAATTTAATTCTTATCCAGAGTCCCTTCTTTCCTGCAGAAATGGCATATCAAGTACCTTGTACAGATTTTGAACTCACAGGAACGGATTATCTCTTTGTGACCTGGCCACTATTAAAGGAAAAAATTATTCTGATACTTGTTAAAAGTGTTAAGAAAGACACTATTTAGGGGAACTGCCACACTGGGGCTTTGCAGTAGGGGAGAGAGGTTGGTTCCACTCTGAATACAGCAAGAAAAAGTAGGGATTTATAGCCAAAGAGGAAGGTGAAAGATGTCAGCAGATGGAAAATTACTAAGAGGGTGGGGCTACTCTTTGTTAAACTGACACAACAGGATTCTTCCTGAAGGCAGGCAGCCACCTGGGGGGTGGAAGCCGGTGAGAGATTCTACCAAAATTGTCTTAACAGGATTGTGGCTAAATTTGAGCTTGTGAGGACATGCCCAGGGATGGGGTCTACTTGAAACAATGCTCAGAACAGCCTGACTAGAATTTGGTCAAAGAGCATCTTTGTCACCACCCACCAGAGTATGACCTGACAGCCCTCACTCATGACCACATGGCTCTCCTGTCCCCTCCCACCCTAGAGCATCCCTCTTGCTGCTGAGATGTGAGATGCTCCTGTACCCCAATATATGCAACACCCTTGGAAGTGTGCACGGGGCGGGGGGCGGTTAACACCCTATGGGAAAACCCTTTGATGAGTGGGGGACAGGCACTCAAAGATAAATTCTTCTCCCATCCTCTTGACCAGCACTCTGGCCTGAGAGGTTAACAAGGTCTCTCTGAGGACAGTGACCAGAAGGGAAGCAATTGGTTGTTCTTTGTGCCAACTTGGTTTACACATTTCCTATTTGCTGTCATTCAATTCCCAGCCTAAGTCCCCTTTCCCCTCCCATCAGAATTCCTGGGCTTGCACTTCCCAATAAAATATTAGCATGTAATTATTTGCCTCAGGCTCTGTTGTCTAGAGAATTTGTGCTAAGACAGCTAGCATCATGATTCCCACAGGAGACTGGGGTTCAAAGGATATTATGTTTGAAGACATTCTTCCTTAGTAAAAACATTAGGTGAAACAGGATTAAGTAAGGATTGATAGGCAGACCATGTCTGAGGCTGACTCTAAGTAAGAAGCCTTGTGCATATAGTCCCTCTCTTGGGCTCTTAATATTTAGAAGGTTGGGAAGGTAAAGTCCATTTCCTGAACAATCTGGCTTCTAGGTTAACACACCTGGCTGTGGCCAACCACACCATGAAAGGCCACAGGATGACGCAAGCTGTCTCCATGGTAACCACCAGTCCATGGATGGACTATTTTGATGGCCACAAGGAATGGTCTCCTCTGTAGTCTCCCTCTTTTTCATTCTCATTGTTCTCTGAACCCCTCTGACTAGCTGAATACCTCCCCAATTTGTCCTAGATTGCTGTGGACCAGGACCCTGAAAGGGAAAGAGTTACCCATGCATCCTTTTTGGTACTGTGATGTAATAAGAAACAAATATTTTGGTTTTCATCCCTGACTCCTGATCAGAGCTCCTCAAACCTTTGCAATTTCCTAAGTGATAAAGATGCTAGGAACATCTTTTGTTCTAACACTTGGTCTTTGTCTCTAGTTCCTGATACAGGGTACCCAAATTCCTTGGAATTTCCTGGGTGCATCTTTTGGTTTTCACAAGGCAACTCTTGATGTGCTCTTAGATAGCTTTTTAATGGGGCCTGATTAACTGGAAACTCCATGTCATGCTTAGAGGCTTGGAACTTTCAGCTCCATCCCCCATCCTCTGAGGAGGAAAGTGGGGTTGAATATGGAGTTAATAATCAGTCATGCCTATGTGATAAAGCCTCCAGAAAAATCCCTAAAGGACAGGGTTTGAAGAACTTCTGGGTTGGTGAACGTTTCACATGCCCAGAATGTGCATAACCTCAACTCAGTGGGAACAAAAGCTTCTGTGCTTGGGACCCCTCCCAGCTCTTGTCCTGTGTGCCTCTTCATCTGGTTGTTCATGCTCATCCTTTATGATACCCGTTGTTTATAATAAACTGGTAAATATAAGGCTTTCCCTGTATTCTCTGGGCCATTATAGCAACTTATTGAATATGAGGAAGAGATCATGGAACCCCTGATGTGAAGTCAGATGGAAACATGGACACCCTGGGGGCCTATTACCTGCAACTGGCATCTGAGGTGGAAGACAGTCTTATGAGATGGAGCCCTCAATCTATGGAATTTTATGCCATTTTCAGGGAGACAGTGTCAAACTGAATTGAACTGTAAGACACTCAGATGATGATGGAGAATTGGTTGGTGTCGTCCACACATTTGATGCCACAAGTGTTCAGTAGGCAGAAGAATGGAGTTTTTCTTTTCATCCCCAATTGTATGCTAACATATGCAGTTATATTCCAGGACTCACTTAAATCACGAAGTATCAGAAAAATAAGTGCAGCACTTCATGTCTTTCCGCAGATTCTCTGGGACTTCAAAGCTCCCTCAGATGGTATCTACAGTGTCAGTGCTGTGCTTCCCCGACACAAGGCGTGTATTAAACCTTCCACAAGAGTGTTTCAGTTTGAATCAAACCTTGTTAAATAATTATTACACTCAATTTACAAAGGAGGAAAAGGAGGTTGAGAGAGATAATGAACTTGCCAGAACGTCACAGTGAGCTGAATCAGGCTTTGGATCCAGGACTTTGTAACTGCAAAGCCCACAGTCACGGGCACTGAGCCCACCTAAATACTGTTGGTTCTTAGTCCATTCACGCCTGAGGCGTCTTCTGTGAGTACCTGTGATTCTGCCTAAGGGACTTCTCTCCCAGAACACGGCTTAGACTGTAAGTGCTAGGGGAAGAGATACTCCCAAGAGCAGCCGTCAGCTAATGAAGACTTAGAGGCAGAGGATAAATACCCGGCTCCTCGCCCTTTGGTGGCTTAACTCTAAACTGTGTTCTACACAGTTCTCTCAAGTCCCAGCAGGACTGAGACCCAGTTGGCCACAGCGATAGGATGTTCAGTAACAAATGTGATAGCTTCCTTTTTTCCCTGTCTCATTTTCCCATTTCCCTAGGGGGATCCTCTCCCAAAGAAACACCGTGTACTTAAATCCTTCTCTCAGAGTCTCTTTCAGCGGGTGGTGTGTGTGTGTGTGTGTGTGTAAGATGCGCAAGACAGCCCCTGCGGGAATGTGGTTCCTTCTTCCAGAAGACATAATAATATTCTTAAAGAGAACACACAGCCATGAAGAAAGAGAGGAAAAACCAAGACTATCTCCTGGAGACAGAACCGTGCTGAACTGTGTATGAAAGTATCAGGGAGAAAAAACAACTCTCTACCCTCTTAGGTTTTGTCCTTGGGGGCTTACAAATTAAATAGACAAACGACAGATTAGCAAGAGAAAAGACAGAGCTAATCATAGACAGAATTCATAGACAAATGTGATTCAATGGTGTGGTTAGAATTTGAGGCTTATATACTATCTGAATAGGGAAAGAGGAGGCAGACCAGGGCACTGACTGGAAAACAAATGACTCTGGAAAAGGGCAAACTGGCCATTAGGAGAATAGATGGGATTAGAATAGATTGTTGCTTTGTGACAATGTCTTTTCCATGTGGTGTGGAAACTTCTATCTCTGGTAATAAGAATCAAACTTCTCTGGTAGCTCCTGGTGAGGGGACTTTCATGTATTTGGGGGAGACTCTGTTTTTAAGGAAGAAGGAAATTCAAGAACTCAAATGCCTTCTGCTCAAAATAATTTTTATGTCACAGTGGTGTACTGTGGACTCCAAATGATAGGATGGGCCCTGATGGTACAAAGTTAAAGGTGGCCACATCTTATTTTGCCTGACCTTTTTGGATGATCTTGATCTTGGATCCTCTCTCTTTTGCCACTACCAGGAGGGTACAAACAGAACCAGTTCCTGGCCTCTGCACCATTCCTTTTCCGTCTCTGAGGTTTCTTCAAAAAAACCATAATCTTCTAGCACACAGGGCTAGCTTTGCACAAAAGCAGAGTTTATTGCAGTATGGGAGGGCTTGTGGTCACTGACGTTTTGCCACTGAGATCATCTCAGAAGTTTCAGCTTCAAATCCTTCAGTCATCTTAGCTCACGGGGGAAAAACCTTCAGTCGCCAGGTGTTAATAGAGCTGACAGCTCAGGTCTTAAGGCAGGAAACAGTGTGTTTTGGGAATGATCCGTCACGTCTCCACGTCTATTCCTCTAAGGTGTTTCTCACATGAGCTCCAAAAACACCCTTCAGGACTCAGATCAAAACAGTGTCGGTGGCATAGGTTCATGTGCCTGACTCACACAAGCTGAATGACTCATTATATAAGGCACACCCTCTCCAAATCTCCGTGTCCACTGGGATTACCAAAACAGAAATAAATAAAAGGTCTCCTGGCTTGGCTATCCAGCATTCAACTCCTTTCTCAATTTGGGGGATGTATGTGGAAATAAGGAGTTACATGGTGGGTTGAATGGTGACCCTCTGGAAAAATGTCCACCCAGAACCTGGCAATTATGACTTTCTTTGGAGAACAGGTCTCTGTGAATATAATTCAGTTTTAAAGATCAAAATCGGACCACCCTGAGTTTTCTGGGTGAGCCCTAAACTGAATGACAACTGAGGAAAAGAAGACAAAAGAGGAGATCATGTTAAAAATAAAAGCTTGAAGTAGTGTGGCCACCACCCGAGGAATGGCAGGATCTACAGGAAGGTGGGAGAGGCAAGAAACAGAATCCCCCACAGGGAGTGCAGCCCAGCTGGCACCTAGATCTCAAACTGCTGGCTGCCAGGCAGTGAACTTGATAGATTTCTGTTGTTTCAAGCCACTTTCACTTTTGTGGTCATCAGTTACAGCAGCCACTGGAAATGAATACAAGTTGCTAAACAACTTCTGGCACTAGAAATGAGGGCTCTCACCATAGCTCATTTTCATAATGATACATTATTAAACTAAAGCTTAATGATGTCCTATTTCACAGATAAGGAAACTGAGAAACAAGAGTTTAAATGACTTTCCCAAGTACACTTAGCAAGGAAATGGCAGGACTGGGATTCAAATCCAGGCCATCTGATCCCAGGGCTCACTGTTTAAATGACTGTGTTCTCCAGTTCCAAGTGGAATTACAGGCAAAATCTGCAACACCCCTGCCCCACACAGCATTAGCTGGAGCAGGGTTCCTCCCCTGCCAGGACGACTATGTGTCTGATGTGGCTGAGCTAGTTGGACTCCAGCTTAGCAGGCTGTGAGGCAGAGTCACAGGTGGTTGGTTCATTCATGGCAGTGAGTGGTAGTGTCCCAGACAGATGCTTCCTGCTAAAATCCATTGTGAGTCTTCCTGTTGACTGACCTACTGGAACTACCTTGGTTTCTGCCCATTTTGTAATATCCAACCCTCCAGTCCCCCCATATCCTTCTAGATTCCTTTTCATTGAAGCGAGCCAGGGTTCATTTCTGTTGCTTGAAATCAAGAATCTGAGCGCTTCAGGAGAAATGTGGGCACCCGGTGAAACCCATGAAAAGCAGACATCTCAGTGCAGTGCCAGCTGGCCCTGTGCCTACTTGGAGGCTAGACTCAGCACTTTGGCAAATGCCTCTGCCCTAAATAAGTCCATTTTACAGCATATTATGTAGACGTTGCTAAGTGTCTCAAAGAAAGTGGGGAAGAACACTTATAGCTTAGCACAGACAAAACTTCATAAAACTCCTGGAAAAGCTTTTCTATTTCCCCCCTGGAAATCTCATAAAGAGATGGCTATCCTGTCTCTCTGTGACCCCCCTACCACTCTGCACAGTTCCACCTGGCCCTCAGCTCGCATTCCCTACTTTACAGACAAGCACGCTGAATCTAGCCTTTTAAAAATCAGTTCAATGAGCATGTGTTTTTTCCTAACATTCTTGGATATTCAAGCTGTGTGGGACCCAGTTTATGGGCCTCCTCATATATACTCAGCTCCACCACGCTAAGCTTCATTCTTCAGGCAACCTGAGCCAAAACTTCTCCCAATAAAACAGGTGTTTCTTGGATGACCAGGCACATGCTACACTAGAGAAAATAAAATTTCCTCTCAATATTCTGTCAGTGAAGGGCCCACCTCCATGTGCCAGGCCCCCTGATCCTCATCCCCACAGCAGTCCCAGTCTCTCTTGGACAAAAAGCAAAGCTTTCACACGGTCTCCATCACACCTGCTCTGGGGTCCAGGACTGCCTTGACCCATGGAGACTCTGGCTCATCCCACTATGTCTGAGCCCACAAGAAGTAGCACATTCTCGGGTGTGGAATTTGACTTCCTCAGCAGCTACCTGGAGGGGAAAACACAACCCAGAAACACAGTAAGTCAATGCCCTACAGGGCTCTCACTGACCAATGAGATACCTGGATGCAAAGGAGCAGCATTCAAATTCCTGTACATGGTTCTCCTGATGGACTGCTCCAAAGACCAAGGATCCTACACCACCCATCTGCAGTGCCACCACGTGGCCCCCTGCTAGGTTTCCTCGTGACCCTGTGGCTGGCTCAGCCCTGCAGACAGGTACTTACTTTCCCTCCTTCTCTGTTTTAGTTTTTTCCCCTCACTCTTGTGACCTGGGATTGCATTCTCCAGTAAGTACTGTCAGATACACATGGTCTCAGGCTCTATTTTCTATGGAGTGAGAAGTAAAATACCTCCTAAGCAAAACAGGTCGTTCTTGGGTACCAGGGAAGATTTTGCTCTGAAGAAAATAATAAATATACCACTGTATTACACCAAGGAAGAGACCCATATCTATATGCCTGAAACCTTGAAGAACTTCTGAAAAATGCAATAATACAAGAGCAGATTCAAAGACTGACTTGATCCAAAAGCAAAGAAATAATGGAGTTGGAAATAAAGGCAAAGAGTCTGTCTGAATGAAGTCTGATCATGGTCACCACTGTTAACACTGCCGTCATCCTCACCATTACCTTGACTGTCATCCTCATCGTCACCACCGTGACCAGCACTGTTCCCATCATCACGGCTAACGCTATCAGAGCCTACCCTGTACTGGGCACTTTCCTGAGCACCATATGTCAAGGCTCAAGACATACCCAGGACACCACTATTATTATTCCATCTAATAGAAGGAAAAACAGAGGTTTGGAGCTGTTAATGAATTACCCAAAATTACACAAGTAGGGAATGGCAGGGTTGGGACCTGAAGGCAGGCAGGCAGTTAGCATCAGAGTCCAGGCTGCTAACACCACATTCTCTTTTCCCTCCATCTCCTATCAGTGACTCAGACATGAATGAACACAACCTCTGAAAGAACCCATCCTGACTCCTAATAATTTAAAGAGAGAACTATTCTCTATTTAAAAAATGAACAAAAAGAAATTAATATTTGTGGCAGTGTGAAGAGGACCGATCTGAAAAAATAAGCAAACGTCTTCTTATGAAAGATAAACATTTTGAAAGCTAGGAAATTTTTATTAATACTTTGAACACAACTCAGGACATAGGATATCTATAAAATGAAAGCAGATAGTCATAAAGAAAAAAAAACTCAAATCTGATGAAGTTTGAATGGAGATAAAAATTATGGGTATCACATTCAAAAAAAACAGTATGTCAAAGATATTTCAATAAAGTCGTTACACAAAAACATACTAGAAGCAGTGTCTTTCCTGGGATACTACAGGAAACTAAAATCAGATAAATATGCTTCAGTTCAGTCGCTCAGTCATGTCTGACTCTTTGTGACCCCATGAATCACAGGCCTCCCTGTCCATCACCAACTCCCGGAGTTCACTCAGATTCACGTCCATCGAGTCAGTGATGCCATCCAGCCATCTCAGCCTCTGTTGTCCCCTTCTCCTCCTGCCCCCAATTCCTCCCAGCATCAGAGTCTTTTCCAATGAGTCAACTCTTCGCATGAGGTGGCCAAAGTACTGGAGTTTCAGCTTTAGCATCATTCCTTCCAAAGAAATCCCAGGGCTGATCTCCTTCAGAATGGACTGGTTGGATCTCCTTGCAGTCCAAGGGACTCTCAAGAGTCTTCTCCAACACCACAGTTCAAAAGCATCAATTCTTCGGCGCTCTGCCTTCTTCACAGTCCAACTCTCACATCCATCCATGACCACAGGAAAAACCATAGCCTTGACTAGATGGACCTTAGTCAGCAAAGTAATGTCTCTGCTTTTGAATATGCTATCTAGGTTGGTCATAACTTTTCTTCCAAGGAGTAAGCATCTTTTAATTTCATGGATGCAGTCACCATCTGCAGTGATTTTGGAGTGCCAAAAAATAAAGTATGACACTATTTCCACTGTTTCCCCATCTATTTCCCATGAAGTGATGGGACCAGATGCCTTGATCTTCATTTTCTGAATGTTGAGCTTTAAGCCAACTTTTTCACTCTCCTCTTTCACTTTCATCAAGAGGCTTTTTAGTTCCTCTTCACTTTCTGCCATAAGGGTGGTGTTTAAACATTCTGCAGACAAGATTAAAAAGGTGCAATGATAGAGAAAAGAAGTATAAACAGTAAAAACATAATATCCAACATACATACAATAGAACCCCAAGAAGGGACAAAAAGATCAGATGGTCTGGAAGTCAAGCTGAGGACCTGAGTTATGCTCTAATCTATACACTAGGAAAAGGAGTACATCAAGGCTGTATATTATCACCCTGCTTATTTAACTTATATGCAGAGTACATCATGAGAAACTCTGGACTGGAAGAAACACAAGCTGGGATCAAGATTGCCGGGAGAAATATCAATAACCTCAGATATGTAGATGACACCACCCTTATGGCAGAAAGTGAAGAGGAACTCAAAAGCCTCTTGATGAAAGTGAAAGAGGAGAGCGAAAAAGTTGGCTTAAAGCTCAACATTCAGAAAACGAGGATCATGGCATCTGGTCCCATCACTTCATGGGAAATAGGCGGGGAAACAGTGGAAACAGTGTCAGACTTTATTTCTGGGGGCTCCAAAATCACTGCAGATGGTGACTGCAGCCATGAAATTAAAAGACGCTTACTCCTTGGAAGGAAAGTTATGACCAACCTAGATAGCATACTCAAAAGCAGACACATTACTTTGCCGACTAAGGTCCATCTAGTCAAGGCTATGGTTTTTCCTGTGGTCATGGATGGATGTGAGAGTTGGACTGTGAAGAAGGCTGAGCGCCAAAGAAATGAGGCTTTTGAACTGTGGTGTTGGAGAAGACTCTTGAGAGTCCCTTGGACTGCAAGGAGATCCAACCAGTCCATTCTGAAGGAGATCAGCCCTGGGATTTCTTTGGAAGGAATGATGCTAAAGCTGAAACTCCAGTACTTTGGCCACCTCATGCGAAGAGTTGACTCATTGGAAAAGACTCTGATGCTGGGAGGGATTGGGGGCAGGAGGAGAAGGGGACAACAGAGGCTGAGATGGCTGGATGGCATCACTGACTCGATGGACGTGAATCTGAGTGAACTCCGGGAGTTGGTGATGGACAGGGAGGCCTGGCATGCTGCGATTCATGGGGTTGCAAAGAGTCGGACATGACTGAGCGACTGAACTGAACTGAACTGATACGCTACAACTCGCCTGCCTCAGAATAGACACTGTTCTGCACCTCAAACTAGGATCCCAGTGAAATTAGTGCATTGTAAAGGATGAGTCCCAAGGTTGAGCCTCTTAAACTGACCTCCTGGCAGTGACACGGAGGTCAATCTAGCAGTGGGAATCTGTGAACCTCTGTCTGTGTTCCACTGTAGAAGCAGCTTGATTCTCTGGGAGGTCTGAGGACCTCCCAGGACACTCTGTTCCTGCTCTCAAAGAAGTTCCAATATACTAAGGGACTCGGTATACTCCTAGGATACCCAAGATCCTATATAAGGAAGATGGCCCTCGCAGATCCAGGAATACACATTTCTGGCTTCTCTCTTCTTTGCCTGTCTTTTGGCAAACTGACTGCTAAAAAAGACTCTTTTCTCCACTTCCAAGTTTCCCTCAATGACATCAGTGCTAAATCTCTTAGATACTGTTCTGAATTAGCCAGATTACTTTAAATATGGTAATATGAAAATGAGAGTTTATGGCTCGTTTACAATTATACTTAAACTTGTAAAGAATATGGCCTTGGGATCATCAGACCTGGGTTTGAGTCCTGGCTCTGTGTGACCTTTGCCAAGTGACTCGACATCTCTGAAGGTCAGGTTTGCTCATGTTGATAAGGAAACAGTAATACAGCCGCATAGTGTTTCCCAGACTTTACTGCACCCAGAACGCAGATGGTGATTGAGTGCTGGGTGATGTCTGCAGTTCTGACAAGCTCCCAGGTGCTGCTACTGCTGCTCTAGAGCACAGGAGTTGGCAGCCTATGGCCTTCACCCCAATGTTGTTCAACTCACAGGCTAAGGATGATTTTCACATTTTTAAAGTGTCATCAAACAAACAAAAAAGAATATGTGACAAAGACATATATGGCAAGCAAAGACAGTAAAACATCTATTATCTGGTCTTTTAATTTTTAAAAAAGTGGGCTGGCTCCTTTGCTGTAAATGCTGTTCCTGGTGCTGCCCATCTGAGTTCACCAACAGCTGCAGGCAAAGGATTTTCCCAGGATGCTGACCTCTTCCTACCTCAAGTACCTGAGCTCACTCTTCTCTGCCTGAAGGCCTTTGAAGGCATCATGAGAGTTTGATTAAGGGTATGGAGGTCTAACTGGAGGTGGAGGAGGATTAATGCCTAGGGGTGACTACAGTCAATAGAGAAGGGAGTCTGACAAGTGTTGGATCTGACATTAGTGGATTCCCAGAACAACCCCATGTGACTGAGTTTCCATGGTCCACAGCAGGGACCTGCTTCTTAAGACATCCTTCATTGGTTTTAACCTTTATCTCACTTTTGACTCTCTGGAGCCAGATCGCACTGATTTATGAGAGCCACGAGTGCATCTCCTCCCAGCTCTGTGTTTCATGATATCATCATGGCAACCTGAAATTGGCCCTGGTGGCATATTTACACCATGGAGATCACCCAGTGCTACAAATCAAGTGGTGGTTGTTTTTGTTGGAGAGCTGGTTGATAAACATTTACTAACCTACCACTTCCTCACTTGTTCTTCCTGGAACCTCTGCACAAATAAATCCCTGTCTCCAAGTTCTGATTGCAGGTCAGCTTTAAACAGAACCCAAACTAAGAGAAGTATCTACCTACTTCATCATTTTAGTGTAAGAGAAAAACATTTGAGATCACATTTGAGAATCGCAAGACTTAGTACATGATAGTCAATAATTGTCCGTTTCTTCCTCTCCCCTCCCTTTCCCTTAGCAATGGGGAGCCCGCCAGTGTTTCCCAGGGCACCTGCCCTGCAAGCTTTCTTGTCAATGGCAGCTCCAGCTCACAGTGCCATCTGGAGATTCTGGGATGACTTCCTTGGCATGTACCCACTCACACGCAACCACACACAATGGGTAACGGGAGATGGTCTGAAACTTTGTCGTCAAGAAGGAAGCATATCCATTGCAACCACGTGAAACTGAAAACACATGGGCAAGGCAAGCTTGATGGCACTGGCATGCTTGGCCAATTGTGACTAACATGATGGAAATGATGCCCTTTGTGTGGAATCTGGGGTCTACACCAGGGCTAGGAAGCTGTGGCTCTTTCAGGTGCTGTGCACTAGAGTTGGAACTCCGAGCAGAGAGAGGAAGAGATGAGAGCCAGAGAGGCACAAAGGAGAGAGACAGACAGACAGACAGAGAGGAAAATGTCTGTACAGGAAAAGGGTGGCTTGGAAGAAAGTGTAGGTTCCACCCAAAAGCCATTTCCCCTTCCTGCTTAGCAACAGACCCAATTTTTAGTATAGTCAATGGATCACATTACCAAACTTCCCCTGTAGCTGGGTGTGGCCCTCATTCTGGTGAAAGAACTAAAGAGTGGAAGTTTTCAGTGTGACTTTCAGGAGGGTCCCTTAAAGGATGCTGACTCATCTGAGGCTGTTTTGTCCTCTCTGGTTTTTTCCTGGAATTTGGTTGTGATAGCTGAAGTTCCAGCAGCCCTCGAGGATGGTGAGTTGACCTACAGGATGGAAGCCCATCCTGAGGACGATGGAGCAAAAAGATAGAAGGAACCTGGCTTCCCAATGACAACGTCGCTGACCCTGGATTGCTACCTCAGTATTTCTCAGCATGAGAGAAAATGATTTCTTTCTTGTTTTTGCCACTGACATTTTGAGGGTTTTGTGGGTTACATGTGACTTACCTAATCCAAACTAATTCAGGAGATGGGATGATAAAAGGAGGTGACAGAAATAGGAAAGTAGAAAGAGAAGAGTACACGGAGTAAGGCTCAGACTGCAAAACCAGGTCACAAGAAATAAACCTTCCTTTGTTCTGGATTAGCTCCTTAAGCTTTATCGGGAGCTCCCATCCCACAATGGGACAGAAACTTAATTTCTGTCACTTCAGAGTCTGCCCCTTCTTGTGCGGAACTGCCTCTGAGTTTCCCAGAACAAGGTCTGTGTGCAGAATGAGATGCTGTCCTCTCCCCACCTCCACCCTGCCATCTGCTGACTCGCCCCAGCACAGCTGGTGGGGGAACTGCCGGCTGCCCTCTCTCCTCCTCAGAGCCTGCCGCCCCCTCTGGGCTCCAGCCATGCCCTTCTCGGAATTACGCGGGCCGTGGCATTCTTGGATCCTTGCCATGCCCCTGGATTCTCCCCAGAGTGAGGTACAATCCTCTTTTCAGGTTCTCTGAATCAGCGCAGGGATCCTGCCGTTTCTCCACTCCTCTCTGGTGGGGAGGTCAGCAATGCCCACCATCTGAGCCTCCTTCTCTTTCTCTCTGGTTCTCACATGTCCAGGCTGTAGGGACTTAAGAAGCACCAGCAGGGACAAAACAAACAAGACTCTCTCTTTTACTTTCTATAATGCTGAATTTTAAAATATGTGTGGCTTTTGAACCACAAATGCCTCAGAATTACCTGCCTTGTCCTCCACATAACCTTTCTCTGAGACAAGAAAAACAAACAAACAAGAGGTGGCTGTGCAGTCCAAAGTGGGGAGAAGGGTGGGAAGTCTTAGGAAAGACTACAGAGCAGCAACATTAGTTTATATCTCAAAATACCTCACCGCCTAGAGAAAATGGGAAAAAGAGGCCAGGAGGAAAGTGGAACAGCCCAAGAGTCCCTCTTGCAGCAGGTCTGTGTGGCGAATGGCAGCAGGATGTGGTGAAGAACCCAGGTGGGTACTGTAACCAACCCCAGATGGGGGGCTCATGGGTCTGCTTTGCCTTCCCTCGATGCCGAAACCCACAGCAGAGACTTCATCACTCTACATGGGAGGAGCTGACCCCAAGCTCTCCTTCAGGCAGTGGGGAAAGGAGCACACTTTCAAGGATGCCCAGAGAATAAGGGGAATCTGGGCTCCCCGAAAAAGGTGGTCATGGCCAGATGTTCTAGACCCTCTAACCAGGCAAGGGGTCCCATCTAGGGAGCATGGCCCACTCAGGACAGGAACACTCCTTTATGGGTGGAGTAACTTTCTCTTGATATTCTGGAGTCAAGGAAGCCAGTGTTTGGCCAACATCAAAGTAAGTGATGTCTGATGACTTCAGGAACCATCAACCACTGCTGAAACAACTAGGTAAAAGTTTGCTGATGAAGAGCTATTCACCTAATCTCATATTATGGTTTTCATGTGGTCTTCCAAGTCTCTTTCCACAGAATTTGTATTATCAGTACATATAAAGAGGAAAATGGTCATTTAAGGTGGAGAAACCTGACAGACTCCCCCTTAATCAAGGCTGGTAAATTTAATTTCACCAATTAGGGGACAAATGGACACTGTGTGCCTTCTAATGCACTTAGAAAAACCACATCACTTTTGTGACATTTGTTCCAAAAATATACAACCTGAATCTAATCATGAGGCAACATTAGACAAAGCCAAATGGAGGGATTTTGTACAAAGATAACATGAACCTGTTTCCCTGAGAAAAGTCAAGATCATGAGAGTTAAGGGAACTCTAAGTGGAGAAGGCAATGGCACCCCACTCCAGTACTCTTGCCTGGAAAATCTCATGGATGAAGGAGCCTGGTGGGCTACAGTCCATGGGGTCGCTAAGAGTCGGACACGACTGAGCAACTTCACTTTCACTTTTCACTTTCATGCATTGGAGAAGGAAATGGCAACCCACTCCAGTGTTCTTGCCTGGAGAATCCCAGGGACGGGGGAACCTGGTGGGCTGCCGTCTATGGGGTCGCACAGAGTTGGACACGACTGAAGCGACTTAGCAGCAGCAGCAGCAAGGAACGGAAGAGGACTGATGGCATGACATTCAAAAGCAATGTGGGATCTTGGATTTGATCTGAGACCAGAGAGGAATGAAGGTTTATGAAGGACAATATTGAGGGGGTCTGGATGCCATGGGGCATACATCTCAATGTTAATTTTCTGATTTTGGAAATTGTATCATCTATTTATACAGAGACAGTTCTTAGGAAATAAACACTAAAACATTTATGGATAAAGGAACATTCATTCCTTTCTCTCTTTCTCCTATTCCTCCTTCTCCTTCCCTCTAGTCCCCTCCCCTTTTCCCTTCCTCCTCCTTCCCCCCTTCTCCTCTCTCCATTGCTCACCCATCTCCCTTCCTCCTTCCCTTCTCTCTTCCTTTTCCACCTCCCCCCTATCCTCTGAAGCAAATGTAGTAAAATGCTCATCAGTGGGGAATCTGGGTGAAAGATATACATATATGTATATATACACATACATACATATATACACACATATATGTGTGTGTGTGTGTATGCATTATTCCTATAGATTTTCCATAACTCTTAATTCATTTCAAAATAAAAAGTAACCACCTCAGCCCTCACCCAAAAAAGATCTGAGGAGCAAGCGGACCGCCAAGGGAGGAGCCCTGAGTGCTCCCTACAGGTCAATGACCAGACCTGAAAGGGGTTTTAAGGGCATGAAGTCTGACCCTTTTCTTTCTCCTCTAAAACCCTGAGATGCCACAGATGGACAGCTACTTAGCTTTGTAGAATTCCCAGCCCAGGTCTTAGCCCTGTGCCCCTTGCCTTCCTGCATCAAATCCCAACCTTCATGGCTGAGAGAACTTGGGCTCCTTACCCTTTCAAGCCTTCAGTTTTCTCACCTGGCAAGTGAAAGCCTAGGAAGGCTGTGTGGGGAGGAAAATGGTATGCACAGGACTTAGCATGGGACTGGCTTGCTAAGCACTCCATCAATGTCAACTGTTACTACTGGTTTTGTTTTTGTTATTATTTGACTCACTGGCCTGGATTTACAAACAAGGAAATGGACCTAGGGTAGCTGTCAGAATGCTGCCAGCTTCCAGAGAAAGAAAACATAAGGGAAATGTTTTTTTAATGTAAAGAAAAGATACAATCTCCTGTAACTGGAAGTCTGGTTGTGAGATAGCTCTCGGGAGCTGGGGTTCATCAAATGACTGGATGATGTCATCAGGATACAGATCTTTTCCCGCTAGCTACTCTGCCAGTCTCTGCTCAGCCTTGGGATGGGTCCTCTCAGTATCTCAGGATCCCTTTCACATAATATGCAAATAAAATGCATCATATGTAAACAAGAAGACAGGAAAAGAAAGAGCCTCTTTTTGTCTCATTTTTTAAGTTTGAGAGAGAAATTCCTAGAAACTCATCATATATCCTCTCATATCTCTGTTCAGAATAAACAGATAAACTCTATTCACATGTAAAATCAACCTTATCAGAGGAGTATGTAAGAATTACACTTGATTGAAAGTAATGGAAAATCTCATATAACTGTGACATTATATAGAAGTTGACTTTCACATTTGGAGTCTGGCTACTCTGCCCAGAACTCTCTGGCACCGCTAGCCTCAGGAATCCAGGCTTTTTCTCATCTTATGCTTCTCTGTGCATGTTTCAATTCCAGTTGCTTCATAGTCCAAGATGGCTGCACCAGCTCCAGTCCTCTAGTCCTCATTCCATCACAGAAGAAGGCAAAAAGGGAGCAGAAAGACAAAATCCCTTTCTATAAAGGATGCTTACTTTTAGAAAGAGTGTACATCACATCAACTTAATTCCATTGGGCAAAACTCAGTCACATGGCCTTATTTAGCTGTAACAGAGTCTGAGAAACATCTTAGCTCTGCACTGTGATGGGCCCAGCTAAAAATTTAGCAGAGATGTCTACTACTATAGAAAAGGATGGGGTAGGGAAGCCTTGATGAATATTGGCCAACAATTTATGCCACACTATGACTCCGACACAAGACTAAGGAGGACCCAGACCACCTGAAGCTATGGTTGCCTCAAACCTGTACAAAATCAGGGTGCTGCTAACAGGCCAAGGTGGAGAATGGGGTTGGCTAGGAAACAGCAGGTTCCTGAGACTAGGAAATGCCTATCAGTCCTTAACAGATTACCCACCAACAGAAATGAGCATGCCCAGTTTTAAAAAGAGAGCAAGGATTCCTTTTGACCTTTCAAGGTACCACCTTCCTTCTACCTTCTCCCTTACCTTTCTCCTCTAGAATAAAGTCTGCAACACACGCTGTAGGCATTCGCCTTGCTCATGAGTCAGGCACATGGTTTTGGTGTTCAGTGAGTGCCTGAATCACTTGTAAGACTTGGAGCACAGAACATTCCATCTCCATCAGAGCTCCTTGGGGGAGGAGGTGATATTATCCTAAAAGTCATTTGTATTGTGCTCATCCACCCTCCTTTGCCAAAATGATTCATTCTTAATCCTCACAATCATTCTTACAAGAATAGTACTGCATGTGTGTGGGAGGGGGATTCTTTACCTCTCTCAAAGCTTGACAACTGTGGATCTGTTTATATTATTTCTAAAACTCAGAATGAACTGAATCACTGGGATAATAGAAACTGAGATTCCACAATGACAGACAGCTGGAGGAGAGGGACACTGACTCAGTCAACCAGACGCTTTACCTACATAATATTTATGTGTGGTTTATCATGGGTTTTTCATGAAGGATGCTCTGTCTGGCTGTTAGATCTTTAGAGAAGGCGTTTATGATTTTTTCCCTCTGTTCAGTGTCTAATTTCTCAAGTTTTGTTTATAGAAACCATATTTCCCTTGGGAAACCAGTCCTCCTATGGATTCAGCCTATGCTGAGACTAACACCACCTTTGTCTTTAGGGAATACGTGTCACTCAGGCTGGTATCCTGAGCAGAGTATCCCTTGTCCACTATGACTGGTTCATAGTTGGTAGGATGACCAAAATTATCCAACGTAGTTCATTATCAGGGTTTTCTCAGAACAGTAGCAAAGACAGAGGCTCTGTTTTCTGCTCGACTTGGGTTTGAGAATATGCACATCTAGAACTGCTGGCACCCTTGATATGAAGAGAAGATACATCAAAGTAGGGGGGCTTCCTAGTCTTAGTGACCTGTTGGCTTCTAGTATAACAACCATTCCCCAACCATTTGCCATGTTAGCAAAACCCTGCTTTTGTACAGAGGGAAGTAGAGCCAAGAGGTGTGGGGAGCTCTAGTCCTCAAGGCATATGTTGAGACCCCGAGTCCACCATACTTGAAGAGATGCTATTGGGATATTGCATTATGTAAGTGAATGAACTATTTTTGGTGTACTTGGGTTTCTGTTACTTGTAACAAAAATAGCTAAGGATTAATATAGTTATCTCAGTCATTGACAACCCCCTAGATTTGACATCTTGACATAGTCTGCTCTTCCTCAAATTATTTTTTTCTCTTAACCTTGAGTATCCTCTGCAGAACTTAACCATGGGCATTATTCAAGGCTTGACTTTGGTTTTCTCATTTCATCTTTCTACAATCCCTTCTGAATGACCCATATCGTTTTACTACTTCAGATTTTACATCTAAGCTGTTAGGCACTAAATAGTACTGGCTACAACTTTTTTAAATTGTGAGTAGATACCCAACCCAGTGGGACAAATAGATGCCAAAAACAAAGAATGTCTTGATGTATGAAACTCAGTGTTCCAAACAAATGAAACTTATGACAAGATAATTTGACATGGATCTGATGAAATACAAATGCATCATAGCATTGTATGGTGTTAAAAAATTTATCCTGACACTTGTCAAAAGGACAAGAAAAACTTTATTCAGGACTGCTGCCATAGGTATCAAGACTATTGTAGTAGGGGAGAAATAGGAGTGAGTGTGGATGCAAAATTATTAAGAGGAGACATCAACAATAAGGTGATTTTTGCTTACTGAATCAACATAATTCTTACTAAAGGCAGGCTGAGATGAGCAGATATCAAGGGTTTATCTCTGTAAACTGAGTTAATAACTTTCTTGCTAAAACTGGACTTGGAAGCTCAAACACAGGGCTTACAGACAAGGTCTAGTCTCAAAGAGGGCTCAGAAGAGCCTAACTCAAGTTTGGCCAAGGACAAAGCCTTTGTCAATGGTACGCCAGGTCACATGTAAATAGGGAGTCTTCAGAATGGTGAATGAATATAGTGGGAATTACCTTAACCAAACCATTTCTCTTTGTTCATTTCTCCTTTATTACACTGCTTGTATCTCCAGTTTCATTTTACCCTCTTGTTATTTTCCTACATACTATACCAGGCCACTGGATAACCTGTTCCCCAGGCCTCCTTTCCATCCCTTGGACCCTTCCCCACCTGAGACCTGTGTGCATGTGGCCTCTTTTTGCCTGGAACTCCATCTCAGATATTTCACTTCTAAACATCTTTTGGTCTCTTCTTATATGAGAACCGGGGGTAAGGGAAGGAGGGCTTCCCCGACATAGCTGTCTAGTGTGTGAGATTCCAGTACGTGTGAGAATCTCACATACCTCTCAAAATCACATCATTTGGGAGAATCATATAAACTCTCCATCATCCTACTCACCATAGCTGCAATTTGCATTATTTGTGGGGATATTTGAATAATATGTCTCTTCCATTACATTTTAGGTTCTAGAAGGGCAGAGACAGTGTCTATTTCTGCTCACCCCTGAATTTCACTCTCTGGCAGAGTCTCTGGCCCACATTGGACACTTCACATTCAGTTAATATTTACAAAATTAAGCAGAACTGGGAGGAGAAAGGAGCTGGACAGAAGGAGGTAAAATGGTCATTGCCCCAGACCAAGTGCCTGGACCATCTCTGAATACCCCTGATTCAGAGAGTAGGGTTGAAGAAAGGACTAACCTAACTGAGCTTCCTAAGAAAGACTTCATGAGAGCTGGACCCCAGCAGAGCAGCCATAGGCCCCAGTGACCCCAGGGATGCAGACACGATGACAGCCTTGGCCAACCTCACTGGGGGACCTGGAGCTGGAATGGCACTTCAGAGTCACCCAGCACTGGCCCAAGAAGGTCAGGCACGCGGACTCCCGTGTCTGCCAGTCATTGAATGTGGGCTGCACCAGGAAGGAACGCGACCTTGGCAACACAGCACAGCCAGCATCTGGGGAGTTAGTCCTCTACTGAATGAGATCTGGGAGGTGTATATCACAGTGGTCCCATGGAAGGCGACCCCTTCTGCCTCCAGGTTCTGAAATATGCCCACTCACTGCCTGGCCCTTTCATTGCCTAGAGGCAATGACACCCCTTTGGTTACCAGCTCAACCACCCCCCACCTCCATCCTGTACCACACCTGCTGTGTCCCTCCCACCCATATCTTTACAAAGAGGCCCTTGATTAAACTTTCCTCCAACTGCTACTTTGTGGGTGCTTTCTGCTTCCTGCTGCAACCTCCTCCTCTGACGTGACCCTTGGAGCCCCTGAGCAGAGGGTGGGAAAGGTCTTACAACCTATGTGGACAAGGGCCATCTTTATTCAGGACTACTGTGACAGATGTCAAGGCTGGTACAATAGGGGAGAGAGATTGGACTCAAGTTCACTTCAAATACAATGAGCCAGCTAGGGATTTAGAGCCTGAGAGCAGAGGCAACAAAATTGTTCCACTCCCCAGCTTTCTTTGTGCCAGGAAACTTCCTAGTCCTGGAATGATGTCACCCTCTGTCTCAGCCAATGACTGCCCACCCCTCCTTTAAGGTCCATCCAGATCTTGCCTCTGGGGACAACTCTGACCATGAATCCCACCTTCAATCACTGACCTTACCTTCCTATGAACTCCCATAGAATTTACTGCCTAAAATTCTAGAAGAGACTGATCTTGCTTTATATTATAACTTTATTACTTCACCCTTGCTCTTTTTCCTATTTCTTCATGGATGTGCACATCACAGCCTGAGTTATTAATAGGATGCAACACAAGAGTGTATCTGTGTATTTATCCTTCACTGTTCCTAACATAGAGACTTGCATGTTTGTTTGTTTCGACAAACAGACGAATGAATGAGTATAAAATTTGGAAGCTAAAACATCTCCCTGGATAACTGTCTGACTTCTATCCCTCAACTTTTTGGCTCTTTTGAGCTTAGTTCTACTCAGATCAGAAACAAATTAGCACTCATCATCAATATATACCGTGCTCTATCTGTGAATCTGTCCCCTGTGTAGAAAGTGATACATGGTACCTCTCTCTTGCATTCTAACTCAGAGAGCCTGTAACATGAGCTGGAAATATGAGGCAATTAACCATGTAATTCAGACAAAATCGCCTGGAAATGTACTTCGTGAGTAGGTACACAGCCCAGTAATGGAAGACTTGAAAAATTCATTCATGATAGATATGGAACCATTTATTAGCGGAAGCGTGGGATGTGCCGGGAACATTTCTAATCTGTTAAAGTCAGAATCTTACAGGGACGCAGGCTTGATGACACAGATTCCTGCGCTGCTACCACTAGAGACAGAATCTGGAACCACAATGAGAGGACTCTGGCTTGTGCAGGGTCTTGTTTTGTATTTCTCTTCTGGTCAGAGTTCAGGGGTGGTCAGTGACAGAGACTGAGTCAAAACTCAAGCCAAATTAAAGAATTGACCAGAAGCTACAGCATAGCCCTCAGAATGGAAGGAAGAGCCAAAAAATGGGGCTGTGAGAAAAACTAGAACCAAGGAAGTCCTACCTTTCTGTGTAACACTAATAATTTAGAGTGCCCACTAACACGTGGGCATTTTCACGTGGACATTCCAATAGGAAGTACTGTGCTCCATCCTCCCCCAGCAGGTGCTACTGTTAGGATGAGTCTGTTCCAGCCATTTTGCACTTAATTTTGATGGATCTTATCAGTATTCATTCATTTAACAAGTATTTCTTGAAAACCTTGCAATAGGTGCTATGGAAGACTGAAGAGTAAGCTCATTATGGGGTCTACCCTCTAAGGGGGATACAGGGAGTTATGTGCTCAAGTACATGTAAGATGGGACAAAAATCTATGTATCAATTAGGATCTATTCAGGACAAGGCATAGAAACTCATTTCAAATAATCTTTGAGAAGGAGGAGAGATGCACATCCATAGAAAGGAAAGCGCAGGAACAGGGCTAGCGACATATGGCTGTATGCAAGGGTCACAGTGGGGTCAGAACGTGGTCCCTCTCCATATCTGCTCTGCTTCATCTGTGCTGGCTCTGTTCTCTGGGAAGTTTACTGCAGATCCTATGAGTGCTTTCCGCACTTAGCGTTCCTGTGTGCATGACGCTGGCACTCAGTGGCAGCTCCTGTGATGCTCAGCCCTGGGGCCTTCTCCAGCCACAGGAATAGATTCAGGCTGCAGCAGGCAGGCGAAAGTGCCAGGGAGTCAACAGCCCTGGGAGCAGGCATCAGCCAATGAAGGACAGTTAGTAGATGAAAAACAATGGGTTCTTTGGGTGGGACAACTCCAGAATATACTTTTCTCCAGATGCTTCCAACAGGGCTGAGCCTCAGGTGCTCTCTACTTTGGCTCATAACCTGCTCACAAATGCTCTCTACTTTGGCTTCCTTCACTTCCTGTCTCACTTCTTTATGGTCCTACCTGTGCCTTCTAGGATCACCTCTAAAATAAACCTCTTGCACACAAACCTTTGCTTCAGGGTTTTTCTCTTGGAGACCCCACCTAAGATATCCTGGCTATATGGTAGCTATAAGGTGGCAATAGCTGGAGGCTTGCATCCTGCCAGTGTCTGACCCAAGGGAGAGAGAACTTCCAAACACTTTCATTGAGGTGACTTCCCTGGTGGTCTAGTGGCTAAGACTCTATGCTCCCAATGCAGGGGGCCCAGATTCCACCCTTGGTCAGGGAGCAAGATCCCACATGCCAGAACTAAGAGTTTGTACATCACAATTAAAGATCTCATGTGCCACAACTAAAAAAGATTCCTCATGCTGCAACTAAAGAAAAGATCCCACAAGCTGCAACCAAGATCTGGTGCAGCTAAATAAATAGGTAAATAAAATAAATATTTTAAAAATTTCCATTTAAAATCCTGAGCCTGACTCTTGTGGTACAGGATTGGTCACATTTCCATCCCTTGTTTGAAATATACCCATTGGCCAGCTCTGGCCACCTACACCATAAAACCGAGAAACTACAGCTAATTTTCTGCCTACAATGCGGGAGACCTGGGTTCAATCTCTGGGTCGGGAAGATCCCCTGGAGAAGGAAATGGCAACCCACTCCAGTATTCTTGCCTGGAAAATCCCATGGACCGATCAGCTTGGAAGGCTACAGTCCATGAGGCCGCAGAGAGTCGGACATGACTAAGCGACTTCACTTTTCACAGCTAATTTCATTCAATCTCATGGTCTGGAGGAGGAGCAGGGATGGATTCTGAATGGATAATCATGATGCTGCTATGGGGACAATGCTGAAGGGATCATCAGCAGGTCAGAGCACTAGAGTCCACAGCACGTGGGGCACTAAACAAGGACAAACAAAGGTCAGAGAAAATTGACACAAGTTCTAACTTGATGGGGAGGGTCACATGAGATTAAGGCTGAAGTGAAAGTTGCTCAGTTGTGTCTGACTCTTTGTGACCCTGTGGACTATACAGTCCATGGAATTCTCCAGGCCAGAGTAGTGGAGTGGGTAGCCTTTCCCTTCGCCAGGGGATCTTCCCAACTCAGAGAGTGAACATAGGTATCCCGCATTACAGGCAGATTCTTTACCAGCTGAGCCACAGGGAAGCCTATTAAGGCTGAAGGAACCTGAAACATCACCTTCTGAGTTTCCCAAATTGGCACCATCTCTTTGATAATTGTCTTCTTCGTAATAACCCTGTGTTTTGTGTTTTGAAATACCATGTCATCCAAACAAAACAGCAGGCATTCATGTAATTAATTCATCTTCACATTTTAAAAAGTAATAAATGGCATTATTCAGTTCATGTTCTTAATAATAGGAAAACATAGCACTTCCAATTTGTCTTGGAAATATTTTTAAAAGTTTCCACTCCTTTCTGTCCTTTTCAGTCCTTAGGAGCTGGGGAAAACCTTCATTTGGTGTCTGAGGTCTACTGCATTTATGATATTCCAAAAGGAGACTGGATAACAAATTGAACCATTTCATTTACATTAAATAGTATTCATAGCTTGGTGAATTATACTTCAGGTCACATTTTGCAAGAAAATCCCTATACTTTATTATCACAGACTTTGTACTAGAAGGAATCTGTGAGATTATGTAATTCAACTTCTAGCTAAAAAACATGACATTAAGTGATGAACCTAGGTTCTCACATTCATCTATAAGCCCAGAATATTATGCATCTTTATATGCAAGGCTGTGTTCCAGGATCTTGAGGAAACACAGTGACATAATGGAGAAGGTCTCTACCAAAGTAGGGGAGATGGATCCCTCCCCCAAAATTATTGGTAGTTGGTATAACACAGAAATAACTTGGAAGCTGTCATTTTCATCAACACAATAAGACAAAGTCTAAACAAAACAAAAGTAAGCAAGACTAAGATCCATAGAAGAATTGAGATCAGGGGGCAAACTGCTGCCTGGAAAACTGGGGAGACAGACAGGTGGATACAGAGCATCACAGCTTCCTGAGAGCAGATATCCCAGGACAGGAACCAGTGCAGGCAGGATACCTTATGCTGTAATCAATGAATTGTTGGCGCTCAGCATGGACTAGCCTGAGAATTAGAAATTCCAATGGGCGCCTCACACTTGTGTGAGCTTTACCTCCAGGAACCCCACCAGCTCCTCATGGTGAAAGTATGAGAAATAATCTCCTCATTCTTCTGGCAGCAGAAAGGGAAAGGAACCATTTCGGAAAACACTGTACTTAGCACTATGGAGGAGATCAAATAAATGCCAAAGGCGTGGTGAATGAAGAACCAGATAAGGGAGTGGCAGGCACAAAGGCTGTGGGTCAAAGAACTCAGCCTGTCCTAGGAGCTGAGAGGAGACCAGTGGCTGGAACTAGCCCAGGGAGGGATGATTGAGCTGATGTGGTTGTAGGAAAGCAGGGTCAGATCTCTCAGGGACATACAAAGGCATTTGTTCCTCATTTTCCTAATAAATTGAATCCTTTTTATACGAGCTTGATAGCAGACGAGCTGGGACATGAGTTCAGGCTTCTCTGCTTTCCATCTAGTGTCCTACTTTCCCAACATATAAATGACTAATCCTAGAACATATGGTCCAAAACAAATCTATATAGGAGCAGGAAAGCTTTTCAGGAGCTTCAAAATAAGGCATCTCCTACAGGGGGAGAGAAGTAGTGAAACAACCTTGTACAGTGTGTAGCCTGGGTAGAGACTAACTATACGCATATCTCATTCTCCTGCAATTCGCAGATAGCACATTTTTTAAAAGTTGAAGGTCTGTGGCAACCTCACATCAATCAAGCCTATCAGTGCCATCTCTCCAACAGTGTTTAATCACTTTCTATCTCTATGCAACATTTTGCTTATTCTCACAGTATTTCAAACTTTTCATTATTATTGTACTTGTTATGGTGAGCTGTAATCTTTGTGACTATGGCAAAAATATGACAACTCACTGAAGGCTCAGATGGTGGTTTGTATTTTTCTTTTTAGCACTAAAGTATTTTAAGTTAAGATATGGACATTCTTTTTAGACATAATGCTACTGCACACTTAATATAAAGTATAGTAAGAACATACCTTTTATATGCATTCAGAAAAAAAAAACCTTGTGCAATTTACTTTATTGCAATATTCACTTTATTGAGGTGATCTAGAAACAAACCCAAAATATCACTGAGCTCGGCCTGCATATTCAAATTCTGGGTCTGCCACTGATCAGTGGTGTGGTCAGGGACAAGTTACTCTACTTTTCTGGGTTGCTGTTTCCTCTTCTAAGAGAAGGAGATAATAAAGTACCTCTAGATAGTGTTGTTGAGACCATTGCATTAAATGAGATAAAGATTGATTTTTGCCCAAATCTGTTTATTTCCTAGTTTTCCATCTCTGGAAATGGTACTACCTCCCATCTAGGCTAGTGGGTCAAGACAAAATCTCTTAGAGTTACCCCTGATTTTTCTTCTTTCCTTGGATGCCAGATCCATCAGTAAGCCTAGATGATTCTATTTCTGCAATACATCCTAAACGTATGCATTTTAGGTTTCTTTCAATTGCCAGTACCTTAGACCAAGACACCATCTTATCTTCTCTGGTCTTCTGAAATGGCATCCTCCCAAGACTCCCCACTTCCCTCTTTCTTCCCACAATCCATTCTTCACAAAACAGTCATTTATCATTGCGCAATGTAATTTGATTATGTGTAACTCCTCAGAGTAAACTCATCCAGTAGCTTCTCAGGACACTTAGAATAACACCCCCAGTCCATGTCTCTTTGATCTTGCCCCCCTATTTTGCAGTGCCACCCCCATCTCTACTATGCTCAGGGAGATGGAGAGAAGCAGGGTACCCTATTCTCAGCCTTTCTGTAATAGCCCAGCCATGGATTTAAAAGGTAATGTGAACTCACCTATACTTGGACTAGGGGCTTGGGTATTAGCTTTGGCCAGCGGCATGGGTCACATACATTCAGCATAAACAATACCAGAATCTGACTGTGGCTCAGATCATGAACTCCTTATTGCAAGGTTCAGACTTAAATTGAAGAAAGTAGGGAAAACCACTAGACCATTCAGGTATGAACTAAATCAAACCCCTTATGATTATACAGTGAAAGTGACAAACAGATTCAAGAGATTAGATTTGATAGAGTGCCTGAAGAACTAGGGATGGAGGTTCATGACATTGTATAGGAGGCAGTGATCAAAACCATCCCCAAGAAAAAGAATTGCAAAAATGCAAAATGGTTGTCTGAGAAGGCCTTGAGAAAAGAAGAGAAGTGAAAGGCAAAGGAGAAAAGGAAAGATATACCCACCTGAATGCAGAGTTCCAAAGAATAGCAAGGAGAGATAATGAAGCCTTCCTCAATGATCAGTGGAAAGAGATGGAGGAAAACAAAAGAATGGGAAAGACTAGAGATCTCTTCAAGAAAATTCAAGATACGAAGGGAACATTTCACACAAAGATGGGCACAGTAAAGGACAGAAATGATATGGACCTAACAGATATGATATGGATATAATATGGGTATGGATATGTGAATTCACCCATACTTGGACTAGTGGCTTGGGTATTAGCTTTGGCCAGCAGCATGGGTCACATACAGTCAGCATAAACAAAACCAGGATCTGACTGTGGCTCAGATCATGAACTCAGATCATGGATATGGATATGATATGATATGATAAATGATATGGACCATCTTAAGCAGAAGAGATTAACAAGAGGTGGCAAGAATACACAGAAGAACTAAAAAAAAGGTCTTAATGACCCAGATAACCACGATGGTGTGATTACTCACCTAGAGCCAGACATCCTGGGATGTGAAGTCAAGGGGGTCTTAGGAGGCATCACTATGAACAAAGCTAGTGGAGGTGATAGAATTCCAGCTGAGCTATTTCAAATCCTAAAAGATGATGTTGTGAAGGTGCTGCACTCAATATGCCAGCGAATTTGGAAAACTCAGCAGTGGCCACAGGACTGGAAAAGGTCAGTCTTCATTCCAGTCCCAAAAAAAGGCAATGCCAAAGAATGCTCAAACTTCGCACAATTGCACTCATCTCACACGCTAGCAATGTAATGCTCAAAGTTCTCCAAGCAAGGCTTCAGCAATACATGAACCAAGAACTTCCAGATGTTTAAGCTGGATTTAGAAAAGGCAGAGGAACCACAGATCAAATTGCCAACATCCATTGGATCATGGAGAAAGCAAGAGAGTTCCAGAAAAACATCTGCTTCTGCTTTATTGACTATGCCAAAGCCTTTGACTGTGTGAATCACAACAAACTGTGGAAAATTCTGAAAGAGATGGGATTACCAGACCACCTTACCTGCCTCCTGAGAAATCTGCATGCAGGTCAAGAAGCAACAGTTAGAACTGAACATGGAACAATGGTTCCAAATTGGCAAAGGAGTACGTCAAGGCTGTATATTGTCACCCTGTTTATTTAACTTATATGCAGAGTACATTATGTGAAATGCCAGGCTGGATGAAGCACAGGCTGGAATCAAGATTGCTGGGAGAAATATCAATAACCTCAGATACGCAGATGACACTATACTTATGGCAGAAGGCAAAGAGGAACCAAACAGCCTCTTGATAAAAGTGAAAGAGGAGAGTGAAAAAACTGGCTTAAAATTCAGCATTCAAAAAACTAAGATCATGGCATCTGGTCCCATCACTTCACAGCAAGTAGATGGGGAAACAATGGAAATGGTGAGAGACTTAATTTTGGGGGCTCCAAAATTACAGCAGATGGTGACTGCAGTCATGAAATTAAAAGATGCTTGCTCCTCGGAGGAAAAGCTATGACCAATCTAGACAGCATATTAAAAAGTGGATGTTACTTTGCCAACAAAGGTCTGTCTAGTCAAAGCTATGGTTTTTCCAGTAGTCATGTATGGATGTGAGAGTTGGACCATGAAGAATGCTAAGTGACGAACAACTGATGCTTTCGAACTGTGATGTTAGAGAAGACTCTTGAGAGTCCCTTGGACTGCAAGGAGATCCCAATCCTAAAGGAAATCAGTCTTGAATAATAATTGGAAGTACTAATGGTGAAGCTGAAGCTCTAATACTTTTCCACCTAATGGGAAGAACTGACTCACTGGAAAAGACCCTGATGCTGAGAAAGATTGAAGGCCGGAGGAGAAGGGGATGACAGAGGATGAGATGGTTGGATGGCGTCACTAACTCGATGACATGAGTTTGAGCAAGCTCTGGGTTTTGGTGATGGACAGGGAGTGACTGAACTGAACCGAGTGGCATGGGAAGTGGTTATGATGTAGACAGAGCCCTGAAATCTTTTTTTTAATAATTTTATTTATCTTGGCTGTGCTGGATCTTCACTGTTGCACAAGCTTTTCTCTAGTTGTGGCAAGCATGGGCTACTCTTTAGTTTCACTGGGCAGGCTTCCCATTGCAGTGGTTTCTCTAGTTGCAAAGCACAGGCTCTAGGCATGTTAGCTTCAATAGTTGCAGCTCCTGGGCCCTAGAGCACAGGCTCAGTAGTCGTGGCACTCAGGCTTAGTTGCTGCACAGCGTGTGGGATCTTCCAGAATTAGGAATCAAACCCGTGTCTCCTACACTGGCAGGCTGAATCTCTACCAGTGAGCCACCAGGGCAGCCCAGAGCCCTGGAATCCTGTGTACAGTTCGGTGCAGCCTTCTATGCTTCTGTGATCTGCCAGGAGAAGAATGTGCCCAGCTAACTGCCTGTCCAAGGAGAGAGAGGGAAACGTGCAGCACATCTGAGTCCAGCCTTTGGTCTGGAACCATGCCTGAGTTAGCAGTGGTTTTGTTGCCACAGCTGTGGAAGGCAACAAAAATTAGTGCCTGCTGCTATAAGCCACCAAGTTTAATGTCTGCATTGTAGCATTACTGCAGCCAGAGTTCATTAATATACTCAGGCCCTCACTTTTATTTTCGTTACCTTCAATTTTCTTGACTGTTCCCTCTGTGTGAAGCCATTGTTTTCATTGGGAACAGAGTTTCTCAATTTGGCAGTACTGACATTTGGAGCTGGATATTTGCCCTGGGGGCTGGCCTGTGCATTATAGGATGTTGAGCACTATCCTTGACTTCTCCCCACCAGACGCCAAAAGCTACTCCTCCTGGTCCCCAGTTGTGACAGCCAAAAATGTCTCCAGACATTGCCCAATGTTCCTTGGGAACAGAATCACCCCGGGTTCAAAACCAGTATTCTGGAAGATATGCCCCCACATCTTCCTAAACAGATCTCCTTCCAACTATTTAGGTTCTTCCTCTAGTATCCACAATTGATAATCCATCCTCTTACTCATTTCTTTCTGTACGTGTTTTCCTGCCGCTCCCTCTTGCCACCCCATAGAATGTGGCACATGACAGGCATCAAATAAGCCTATTGCAACAAATGAAATGCTGGAAAACACCCTGTCAACTGTTTTGACTGTAAAGCATTATGTAAATTAATTATCAGAATAATAAAAGATAGCAAAGTCATCAGGAGCAGACCCACACACAGTTTCGCAGCTGTGAAGTTTCTGATACTATAATTTTCCCTTCGGCCGCTGCTGCCCTCTGAGTTTTAGACAGAACTTTGGAGCCTGAGCTGGGTTTGATTGACTAAGACAGAAAGAACCCTCACTGGTCTTAGGATATCTTTAGAATGGATTTAGTTCCAAAATAGTTCTGTGGATATGATTTAATTTGTTTCCCCAAACAGCTGTGCCCCCTACTGATAACTCTAGCTGTTTGCACATGTAACCTTCGAACAGCCACACGTTAATAGATGGGGGGAGGCATGTCAAAGCAGATGAAGAGGGGTGCCAACCTGTTTCTTAATAACTAATTATGCACAAAATTTATCATCACCTTCACATATCCTCTTTCTTAATAACAGTTGACAACGCCTGTTTTCCCAGTGGTGTCAGCCCATTGCTGAATTGTTTTTGTTTATAATTGTTTTTTCAAATAAAGACATCATTTAAACACAGAAGCAGCAACATGAAGGGGTACAAAAGGGGTTTCAGTGGTTTAACAGGCAGACCAGGTGAAGGCAGGTGGGCTGGTGCCCATGCCCAGATCAAACTTTGATATGCAAGCTGGTGAGAGAAGAAACAGCCCTTGCTGTCCAGGGGGATGACAGTGAATGGGATTTGGGCACTGGGGAAAGGAGGTAGAGACAAAGATGAATGGTTGACAAGGTCTTCCTGGAGCCCAGAATTGATTGATCTGTTTTAACTCAATCTCACAGGACCAGATACCACACAGTAGACTCAGAGCTTTACAACTCCCCTTGGAAGTTTTTACAAACGCCTGATTTAAATTCCTTGTGTTTCAGTTTGAGTTTATTTCATCTCAATCTTTCATTGTGGAAGCTGTGGAAAGTTGCTCCCCATGATGATCCAAGTCCCACTGACACTGAAAAGCCATCAACAGCTCTACCTTGCCCCTTCCCCTGCAGAGAGGTTTGCAGCTTCTGCTTAGACCCTCCTCTTTAGGGACTACCCTCTCCATTTCTCTGCTTACCAGGAGCCATTGAGTTATCCTTCTCAAGAACATCTGGCTCCAGCTCAGCCAATCAGATCCTGTCCCTTTAGAACCAAGACATATAGAAGGCAGCTGAGTCACATTACAAGAAAGTGATAAAGCAAGAATCATAAATGGGACAGATTCAGCTGGCAGAAGTTTATTTTGGCCTGCACAGCTTTTTTTTTTTTTTTTTTTTAATTTACCAAACCCTCTTCCCCTGACCCCCTACCCCAGATTTCTACTTCGCTTAGAAGGTGGATGATCTGGCTATTCTGGGCCTCTGTTGCTAGAAGGCATGCCATCAGCTGGAGCTGAGTAGTGCCCTCTTTAGACAGGGCTTCTGCTCTCCAGTTGTCCACTTCCCTGCCCTACCATGCATTATGACAGTCCTCGTTTATTCTACCTCCCAGGGCTCGGAAGCATTATAGTTTGAGGTTTCTGCTCTAGAAGGAAAAATCCCAAACACCAGTTGGAGCAGTCCTGGCATCCACTCTGCTATAGCCATCATCATATTGATGGAGTCTATGAGATAGCCTCTAACTGTTATGGGCTGAATTATGCCCCCTCAGGTTCGCACATTGAAGTCCGAACCCCTAATACTTCAGAATGTGACTGTACTTAGAGATAGGGTCTTTAAAGAGGTCGTGAAGGTTAAATGAGGTCATGAGAGTGGGTCCTTAAAGGAAGAATGAGACCCCAGGAATGCAGCTGCACAGAGGAAAGGTCACGTGAGCACACAGCAAGGTCACGCCTTCTGGTGGCGTCTACAAGCCAAGGAGAGCGGCCTCAGGAGAAACCAGCCCTGGTGACACCTCGATCTTGGGTGGACTTACAAGTCTCCAGAACTATGAGACAGTAAATTTCTACTGATGAAGCCACCCAGCCTGGGGTACTTTGTTATAACATCCATAATAAACTGAGAGAATATCTCATCAGTGAATGCCACCTCAAAGAAACTTTTTCTATTACTTGAAAATAGAGTCCCAATGAATAACTATGCTCTCTCTACTCTTCTTCATTTTACCCAGGACCCTGTCTTGAACTTGTCATTGTATTTTACGTGAAGCTCCACATGTGAAGGCTTGAAACTAAGGTAATTGAGTCAGTCTTGGTGAAAATAGACATGGAAAGTCAGAAATGGAGGCAAATATTCATTCCCTCTTCAGGAATGGGATGACACATCTGAACATTGTTCTTGTTCAGTTGCTAACTTGTATCTGACTCTTTGTGACCCTACGGACTGCAGCACGCCAGCCTTCCCTGTCACTACCTTCTGGAGTTAGCTCAGAATCATGTCCATTGAGTTGGTGAGGCTATCTAACCATCTCATCTTTTGCCATTCACTTCTCCTTTTGCCTTCAACCTTTCCCAGCATCAGTCTTTTCCAATGAGTCGACTCTTTGCATCAGGTGGCCAAAGTATTGGAGCTTCAGTTTCAGCATCAGTCCTTCCAATGAATATTCAGGGTTGACTTCCTATAGGATTGACTGGTTTGATCTCTTTGCAGTCCAAGTGACTCTCAAGAGTCTTCTCCAGCATCACAATTCAAAAGCATCAGTTCTTCGGCACTCAACCTTCTTCATGGTCCACCTCTCACACCTGTACATGACTATTGGAAAAACCATAGCTTTGAGTATACCAACCACTGTCAGCAAAGTGATAGCCCTGCTTCTTACTATACTGTCTAGGTTTGTCATAGCTTTCCTTCCAAGGAGCCAGTGTCTTCTAATTTCATGGCTGCAATCACTGTCCATGGTGGTTTCAGAGCCCACGAAAATAAAGTCTGTCACTTCTTCTACTTTTTCCCCTTCTACTTGCCATGAAGTGATAGGACTAGATACCATGATCTTAGGAATATTGAGTTTTAAGTCAGCTTTTTTCACTCTCCTCTTTCACCCTCACCAAGAGGCTCTTTATTTCCTCTTCACTTTCTATCATTAGAGTGGTATCATCTGCATTTCTGAGATTGTTGATATTTCTCCCAGCAGTTGTGATTCCAGCTTGTGATTCATCCAGCCCATCATTTCACATGATGTACTCCGCATAAAAGCTAAAGAAGCAGGGTGACAATATACAGCCTTGTTGTACTTCTTTTCCAATTTGTAACCAGTCCATTGTTCCATGCAAAGTTCTAATCGTTGCTTCTTGACTTGCATACAGGTTTCTCAGGAGGTAGGTCAGGTGGTCTGGTATTCCCATCTCTTGAAGATTTTTCCACAGTTTGTTGTGATCCACACAGTCAAAGGCTTTGGCGTAGCCAATGAAGCAGATGTTTTTCTGGAATTCCCTTGCTTTCTCTATGATCCAATGAACATTGGCAATTTGCTCTCTGGTTCCTCTGCCTTTTCTAAATGCAGCTTGTACATCTGCAAGTTCTTGGTTCAAGTCCTGCTAAAGCCTAGCTTGAAGGATTTTGAGCGTTACCTTGCTAGCATGTGAATAGAGCACAATTGTATGGTGGTTTGAATATTCTTTGGCATTGGAATGAAGACTGACCTTTTCCAGGCCTGTGGCCAATGCTGAGTTTTCCAAATTTGCTGGTATACTGAGTGCAGCACTTTCACAGCATCATCTTTTAGGATTTGAAATGGCTCAGCCGGAATTTCTTTTTTTTTATTTTTTTTTATTTTTACTTTGTTTTACTTTACAATACCATATTGGTTTTGCCATACATTGACACGAATCTGCTACGGGTGTATATGAGCTCCCAATCCTGAATCCCCCTCCCACCTCCCCCCGCATATCATCTCTCTGGATCATCCCCCTGGATCATCCCTGTGCACCAGCCCCAAGCATCCTGTATCCTGTATAGAACATAGGCTGGTGCTTCGTTCTTACATGATAGTATACATGTTTCAATGCCATTCTCCCAAATCATCCCACCCTCTCCCTCTCCCTCAGAGTCCAAAAGTCCGTTCTATACATCTGTGTCTCTTTTGCTGGCTCGCATACAGGGTCATCATTACCATCTTTCTAAATTCCATATATATGTGTCAGTATACTGTATTGGTGTTTTTCTTTCTGGCTTACTTCACACTGTATAATCGGCTCCAGTTTCATCCATCTCATTAGAACTGATTCAAATGTATTCTTTTTAATGGCTGAGTAATACTCCACTGTTTATATGTACCACAGCTTTCTTATCCATTCATCTGCTGATGGACATCTAGGTTGTTTCCATGTCCTGGCTATTATAAACAGTGCTTCAGTGAACATTGGGGTACATGTGTCTCTTTCAATTCTGGTTTCCTCAGTGTGTGTGCCCAGCAGTGGGATTGCTGGGTCATAAGGCAGTTCTATTTGCAGTTTTTTAAGGGATCTCCACACTGTTCTCCATAGCGGCTGTACTAGTTTGCATTCCCACCAACAGTGTAAGAGGGTTCCCTTTTCTCCACACCCTCTCCAGCATTTATTGCTTGTAGACTTCTGGATTGCAGCCATTCTGACTGGTGTGAAATGGTACCTCATTGTGGTCTTGATTTGCATTTCTCTGATAATGAGTGATGTTGAGCATCTTTTCATGTGTTTGTGAGCCTCCATATGTCTTCTTTGGAGAAATGTCTGTTTAGTTCTTTGGCCCATTTTTTGATTGGGTCGTTTATTTTTCTGGAGTTGAGCTGCATAAGTTGCTTGTATATTTTTGAGATTAGTTGTTTGTCAGTTGCTTCATTTGCTATTGTTTTCTCCCATTCAGAAGGCTGTCTTTTCACCTTGCTTATAGTTTCCTTTGTTGTGCAGAAGCTTTTAATTTTAATTAGATCCCATTT